>LPNX010465800.1:470879-539904 GCA_001517045.1 Pseudotsuga menziesii | reverse complement strand
GGGGGGGGAGAGAGAGGGAGAAATAGGGGGGAGGGAGAGAAGCAAAATGACGCTCTCTTTGAGTAGATTAGATTGGATCAGAGGGAAGCAAAGAAAGGGGCAGGGATGGGTTTGGATTAAATCGAGGAAATCTAATGAAAAGAGCATCAGAGGGAAGGGATGGATTATAGAACATGGATGTGATGGATGGACTGGATCATGGACATAGTGTAAAAAGTGGGCCGTTGGTTGAGAACTTAGTCAAACCTCTCAAAAATGGATGATGGGGAAGGACTCGTTGGAATTAGCAGCTCCTTCATGAGATTGTCCAATGAGTGTAGAAGTGTTGTTCCATCAAGACTCTCCCTTGCAACCAGACATTATAAATTTGCTTTAGGCAGGTTGCATATTGACTCCAAATTTAGCTTAGCTTCGTACTTCTCCACTTCCTTATGGATTTTTCAATTTGGAAAAAATATCTATAATTTTTCGTGAGCCTTTTTTCTAGATTTCATCTTCTAGAGCCTTATTTGTTTGTTGTTACTAAAATCTATTGCTTTTATTCAGAAAATAATAATATCTATCAACATGGCATCAAAATTTAAGAGATCTTCATTGATTAGTGTTAGTGTGGATATCTTCGCATACACCCCTTCTATCATCAGCCTCTTCACAACTTACATGATTATTGGGCATGAGGCGCCACTGCTTTTAAAAACATCCCTTTGCTTTCAACCTCTCCACAACTAACAATGAATATTGGGAATCTACCCCTGCTACTCTTAAATCGACAAGGTTTTTTTTATCTTATCTCTCATTGTAAAAGTTGGATGGAGAGGTCCTTGTAGGTAAGATCAATGGTTTGGTCAATAGGCGGGTAGCATGTGCATAGGAAAATGATGGTGAACTAGGGATCGGTGCCCCAAAACTTATACATAAATCGATTAAGCTTATAGTTTCAGTTGGGAGGTTTTTTCCCTTTTTATATGGATGGGGTAACTAGCGGTTAGGCAATCAAATTATAGTTTATTGTTTGGGTACATACATCCTGGGAAGCCCATAAGAGATCAACGTTTGAACTCCTTAATGGAGAATTATTAGATTGTGGCATAATAACTAGATGTAAGAGTCCATACTTAGTGGCTGTACTCATGAAGAAAAATTATGGTTTCTACAGACTCTGTATTGACTACTGAGTATTAAATAAAGCTATTATTAAAGGTAAGTTTCCCATTCTATTTCTGGATGAACTATTGGGTGAGTTTCATGGTGCCAAGTATTTATCGAAGTTGATTTGAAATCAATCCATTACGAAATAATTTCGGGGATATTCCCAAAACTTCCTTTTGTACGCATGAAGCCCTACATGAATTCTGTGCAATGCCTTTTGGACTATCCAACACCTTGGCTATCTTCTACGTAGCGATGAATGATTTATTCCACCCATACCTGCAAAAGTTTGTACTTGTCTATTGTTATGGTGTTAACTTAGGTCCTCTTGACGCTACGGTTCTGATATATTCATGACAGTCTGAGGAGAAATTGCAAGGGTAGATTGCAAATGAAATCTTGTCTTCAATTTTGACTCTATTTTTTCCTTAAAACCCAGATCAGGAAGTGATTTTGGTGTTTTCTAGGAAGTCATAGCACTGATGGGGAAGCTAAAACTCAGAATTGGACATCAAAACAGCCCCAAGTTTCAAATTTGTGCATGGTTTGTGCAAGTTCTAAGCATCATCCTCTGTTTCTGGGAATGCTGATGCAAGTTAGGGAACGTTCTCACCTCCGGAATCCAGATAACATTAAACATACAAAGAAATGAAAGTCATCTTAAATCAATTCTGAGCGAATTTGGATAAAGGCATTTAATGCTGGGCACTTTTCCACCCTCAATCTGCATCCTAACCCCTAAATATGGGTGAGTTTGCGATGAATAATAGCAATGATGTGGCCTAAACTCAGTAAATAGGCATAATCTCTCACAGCTTAAGGCAAATTTTGAGCGGTCTGGTTCAATTTGGACAATTCTAGGTAGTAAAAGAGCAATGAATGAATGAGTATTATGGGCCTGTTTTTATTCAAATTTGTCAATCCTGTGGATGAAGTGGGAGTGAGAAGCCATTCTGAGAATTTTGTGGATGAAGTGGGAGTGAGAAGCCATTCTAGGAATTTTGTGGATGAAGTGGGCATGATACAGCAGTGTACAACAGTGAGGCTCCATTCCTGGACCTACCTATGTGTAAAGGCAGTAGTAAGAGGCGATGTTTTGATCTCCAAATGAGTATAGAGGAGCCTTATGCCAGTTCTGGGCAAGAAGCAACAAAGAAACCATGCCATTTTCAAATTCTGGGCATATTTCCGTGCATGTGAAGTTCCTTGTGCACTGAAATATCAGTAGGTTTCTAGTTCTGGGTAGTATGTGCATGTTTAAACCTTGTAATAATGATAAACATCCCTAAAAATCCAATTCTACAATTATGGGCAGTCTTCAGGCTGTATTAGCAGTTATGTGCATTAAGGTAGCATGAAAACAACATCTTTCCTAAGTGGGATTTGAGCTACAAGTTGGTAGGGCACAGCTTTCAATTTGCTTTTTCTTATTGTAAGATCAAATTCTCCCCTTTCAAAATCTTCATAAAAGGCTTGAGAAATGATCTACATATTGAGCGAGCTAAGAACTACCCCTAAATTGTGAAGATGCCAGCAACAAAGTCCTAGATTTTGAGGTTATGAACATCACACATAATCTTAGGACTTATGATTCTCTAATTGCTTATAATAAAGTAGCATCTTTTATGGTTGATCCTCAATATAGCAACATAAGGCCACTAAACCTTTCCTTTATCTTAAGAACTAAAGAAACTGAAATTCCATAGGTCAAGGTGTGATTTATACATCATAGATTCTAACTACTATCACCTCTATTACACAACCCAATCCACAAGTCAATATCCTATAATAAAAGAATAACCAACCCAACCCTCCTAAAATGCAACTATCAACATAGTCCAACTAGTCACCTTCATCCGGTGAGCCATCCATATCATAACCTTCTACTTCTCAACCAAACAAACCCTAAAGCAAAAAACCTTGATCTATTACTTTAATGACCATAATAAGTATATCAAATACCATAGTAGAACTAGGCAACCCAACATACCCTAAAGCAAAAAACCTTATTCTATTACCTTAATGACCACAATAAGTATCCATATCATAACCTTCTACTTCTCAACCCAACAGACCTTGAAGCAAAAGACCTTATTCTATTACTTTAATGACCATAATAAGTATATCAAATACCATAATAGAACTAGGCAACCCAACAGACCCTGAAGCAAAAAACCTTATTCTATTACCTTAATGACCATAATAAGTATTACCAATACCATAATAGAACCGGGCATTTATTGGAGGAGGACATCACTTATCATAAGATTAATAGAGCCGAGTAAAACAAAGAAGAGTAGAACTCCAATTCTCCCATTCATCTGAAAAATGCCAATTTATGATCTTATAAACCTTGTTTCCCCTCACTCCATCTCAACCACAAAACCAAAAATTATCATCTCCTTCCATAAAATATCAAAACCCTCCATAAAATCAACCCTCTTCCACTATAGCCCAAAATAAATAAATAAAAGACAAAGGTAAAGCTAACTTCATAGTTGGATTAATACAAGATATTCTTCATATAAAGGTAACTGTCACTACTAGTGCTCATAATGCTCTTACTCCATAGTTTGAGTCTAGTTTTATGGCGATGCAAAGGTTTTACTTAAACTTTAAAGACTAGGTAAGTCTGAGTAAATTTTGGAATAGTTTCTAGGAGCATTTCATCCTAAAGGTCCAGTCGAGTGAGTCATTGATTCCATGGTAGAGGGTTGATCTCCTTTACTTATAAATAAACTTGAAACATCTAGGTTGGCGGTATCGTTCTCTTATTTTTTGTATATAAAGTTACGAAAATCTAGAGTCTAATCTTTATATTTATTTTTACTTTATAGGATTACTTTCTATTTAATAGTATTGTTTTCAATTCCTACTTCCTATTTGACCATTCAAGGGCTAAAGGTTTAGCTGACAAATATTTCCTTAAATCAACTACAACAAAATTAAAAGCGTGGAATACCCGCGAGTCCTCTGCTCTGTGCTTTGTGCCATGATTGCCATTTTCGAGTCCAATCCTGCGCCATGATTGCCATACCCGAGTCCAATCTTGTTGAGAGCACGTACTTGTAAAGATATAACACAACTGAAAATGAATTTTACAACCAATTAAAAAATATAATGACAAAATAATTTCGTACAAATAAAACTCAATACGCTAATCTAATTTTAATTATCTAAAATTTGAAAAATAGAAACAAACATATCCCCATACCGTAATTTGAATCCTGCCAATCCTTTGCTCCTGCCATGAATCATGTTCACAGCACTTGCAGGAGGCAGTAATCGCATGGCGCCATGCCAAGACAGAGCGTAGTCATGGTTGGCCATAGCTAACGCAACATTGCCAGTTAACAGCTCAGTAGGGGCTGATCGATCTGCATTTGTCAAATCAAATTACTAAAATTAAATTGGGCTGTAAATTTGAATCTATAATTAAAAAAAACAAGCATCTACTTTATCTTGCTATGATGAATCCTTGCGCCTGCCGATTCGAAAATTGATGCAGGTACCATTTCATAATTATGTTTAGCCTGACAATTTCATAAACAGAGCTAATTGAATGAAATCATAAAAATTAAAATAATGGCTGAAGTCTATGTCACTTACTGGGCCAATCTAAAATAAGTTTTCAGAATAAGAAAATAAACAGAAATTTGGCAGAATTGAGGAGGATGTGGGTGGATATCCTTAACCTGATTAAAAATTTTCAATCGGCGCTATGTTCATGTGATCGTTGAGTTCCAGCATATGTTCATGTGATCGTTGAGTTCCAGCATATGTTCCTGTCATCCCAGATGCGAGGAGTGCTATGGCAAAAACCTTTGAGCTCCAGCTGAAAGGCAACAAAAAGGAGTTTCCAGTTTAAATCAATATCGACCTATATCGACCTATATTGCCTTTCTGGATAACAGTTTACGTCAATACGAGTATACATCAAAGAAGATGGATCAGAGACTAAAATTTTCATACGATTTCCAGGATCAGGGTAGGCTATGCACACGAGAAATCCAGGTCCAATGTGAGCTATACATTTTTTCCACCATGGCTTCTCCTCCTGAAATATTTGAAAAATGAAAATAATTAAACGGCTAGATAACCCAATTGTGTAAGATAATCCAGTTTACTTTACAATTCCAATGCACGTTATATAAGAAAGCCCGCAACTATGCCAAACTACCTGCATCTTTACTTTGGCTGATAAATCCAATCTGTTCGAACAGGCCGACGAGGATCTGGTAGGCGCTCTCCCAAACTGTTCTGATCAGAGTGCAATTTCCTAGAACTCGAACTTTAATTGAAGCGCTGGACGTCACTCATTCCTTCACCTCTCAGTACCAAACAACACAACACTTACACGCAGACCAGACAAGACTCGACTCGACTCACACAAACCACACAACAGACCAGACTCATTCAAAACATGACATGGAGCTCCAAACATACAGACCAGACTCACGCAGACAGTCCTGAGAGGAGAAGGAAGAGAAGGGAATGGAAAGAAGAGATTCAAATTTGATTAAGGGTCGGAGAAAGAGATTCAAATTTCATACAAGGGTGGAAAATTGAAATAAAAGATGATCTTCCTTTCTCAACGGTTATGTTTTTTGGATTGCCAACTTTGCAAAAGCACACTGACACTTGCCAGTTGTGTCAAAAACTGACAGTCGAGGGATTGCACGATGTTAAAAGATGTTGATTGAGGTTTAAAGTATTATTTGGAGAGCATCTTTTATTCAGGTTTAAAAAAACATAATTTACAATTTAAAGTAGGCTGACGTGTGCAAATGAGGGGTGCCCATGTAAGAACAATATTTTATTTTGTAATCATGATTCATAACCATTATAAGTAAATAACTGTATGGAGTCTTTTTAGGTCATTGGACATATTGATTTTAACAGTCATGGTTGATGGGTCTGCGAGTTTCTAGTTATGTTTTTTTCTTGTTGATGTGACTTAACGTTAATTTGTTTTGCTAATCCGGCATTTCATGATGTAACCAAGGGTGATTTTTATGTCTTGCTTTGTTATGTTTAATCGCTTTGCTTATTGATTTAGTATCTGAGAAATGAGCCTTTTTTGGGATATTTTCTTAAAGTGAAACTGTTTGTCCTATATTATAGTGTAATAAGAAGAATCTAGGTTTCTCACGTATACTTATTCTCCAATGCACTTTGCTGATGTGATATGTGGGGTGCAAAACAATGCAAATGGTAGATTCTAGAAATACAAATCCCAAAGATATTTTGCTATAGGCAACAAAACTTAGAAATGCCTTGGGATTGAAATTGACCAAGTTGAAAACACGACATATGATTACAAAACAAAGTGTTCAGGGGACATGGAATACTGATTCAGAATCTAAAGTGAGGTATAACTTATTGCAAGCTCTACTTAGTGCATTATACCAATGTTCCACCAAGTTTCCAGAACATGGGGACATTGGAGCAGAGAAATGCAACAGTGGCCTATATAGAAGTTTCCCTCAAATTTTAGGAAATGTGAAAGGTGAGGTCGGGGTCTTCAACATAGGGGACCTTGCCAGAAATACTACAAAATTTATATTAGAACACATAAAATTTGAAAGTTGGAGCATAAGTCATTAAATTCTTTAAGATTAATACAAGTTTACAACATACATCAAATGAAATAAAATGAAATACATCCATAGTCCATACATAAACTATACGTGATAAAACAAAATCGGAAATACAACCATATTGAACAATGAAATGAAATCGAGGTTACTGAGAAGGAAAATAGTGGATAGCATGGTTCTTTATCATTTTTTTTTGATAAAAAAATGTCAAAGGAAAAGTGGGGACGCCATTCTTAGGAGGGAAAGGTTTCCCTTCTACATTTCCTTGAGTTTCCTTCAAACGATGACAGGGGGGGGGGTTCCAATGGAGTTTCCAAGTTTACGAGACGTGCAGCCCTGGGCAAGGAAGCATGTTTCCTACCCTTGGGGATGTGTACCCGTGTAACACTACATTATACATTGCACACTAGGGATGCTAGAAAGCATTGTGGTTCCTTGAAGATAGAATTCGTGACTTAAATTTTAGTGAAATTTTAGGCCTGAATGGAAGACTTGGAGGCTTAAATTTATTTCATGTTACCTTTAGAAGGGTATTCTTTGACATTGTCCATTTAAAGTGCATTTTAAGTTGCTTGACATGATTGAACACGAGTATTGCTTTTGTTCTTGATTGAATTCCATTATTGACAATTTAGTTGTGAATCAGACTTTTGAGAAAGGTCTAAGTAATTGTACCAAGTTAGTATGTCCAACGGAAACAAGATTCAACGTATTATTGGGATGGAAATATTGGTTTGATAATCAATATTTGTTGATTATAGAAAGTTGAGCTAATGGACTACTATGTGATTCTGTTTCTTTGAATGCATATTTTTTATGTCACAAAATATTGTTTGTGTTTTACAATATCATGAAGCTACAGAGGTACTGATGGTAAAGCCCAAAATGCTACCATGATTAAGAACGTCATGCTCATCCAGTAGATAAAATCTATTAGGCAATGAATTGTTCTAGTGAGAAGAAAATTCATAACACAACTTGCTTATGCAGTTTCGGTCCAGTAGGAAACAAATATTACATAGAAACCCCTTAAAACTCTTACATCCGTTGGATTAACGACAAAGTGATATGAGGTGTTGGAATCCTGTTTTGAGTTTGTCATATGTTCATGTAAGGGAATCAAAGGATATTCATAATGCCTTCCATCACTGTATGTAGATAAAAAGACCATCTAAAAATTGTGTACGTAATAAATTGCAGATAAAAAGACCATCTAATAAATGTGTAGTCTACAAATTCGATGATTTGGGTGAGAATAGGCAAATTTTTTGACATGATTTTGAAAAAGTCCAATCGATATTTTCCAAAATCCAGGCTATAGCTATGAAGTTCTAAAATTTTGGGTGCCATTCAAAAATTCCTCTTCTGTAAGAAGCCCTAATTTCTTGCACCAAAAACTGAAAATGCTCGGAATCGAATTTCGCTTCGACGGAAAGATGTGCCCTTCAATGGAGAGTCATCCTAGCATACTTTTGCTAATGGATTTTGAAGAGAGACCCAAAAATTAAGAATCCCTAGCTTCTACAGCTGCACAGTGTCTTCTTCTCAGGTTAGCTCTGATACCATGTTAGATTTTTATCATTCAAGCTAGCATTATATTAGGATCTTTAACTGAGAGAATAAAAAGCACAACAATCAAACACAAGAGACAATAGACACAAATATTTTCCTCGTGGAAACCATCAAGGAAAAAACCCCGCAATTTCCTCAGAGATAGAATGAACACCAAAAGTAAAACCCCAAAACATAAAGATGATCTCCCGACAACAGTAGTCTCTCTCTTGTCCCAGCAACTTCTCTCTCACTCATGTGCCCCAGTGAGTGAGCATGTGTGTGATAAATAGAGAGGCTCACTCTCTATTTATATTCTTTTGTTCACTTGATGTCCACTTCAACATGTCGGCCCCACTTAACAGTTACTTACTAGGGTCGACATCTCTAGGAGAGTCTAATAACCCTAGTGCCCCACAACTATGGGGACTTTTGCCTTCGATCAACAAGGAGGGTTAACCTTGACACAACTATGGGGACTATTGCCCCAACTTAGAATGGAGGGTTAACCTCAATGGCTTTACATGACTTGTTTACATTATTGAATCTCCTGATCACAACATCTGGGCATAAACATCGGGGTACAACACATAAGATATACAAGTGAATACATTCCGAAGTTACAAATACATCAACACAAAGTTGAGTCTGAAAGTCTGAAACATCATAGTTGTCCAATCAAGGAATCAAAAGTGTATAAAGTTTAAAAAATACAAAATGACATCACATATATAAATGTATCTGAGGAAAACTAGCATCTAGCTATATAATATCAATGCCCTCTTCCCCTTTTACGAGAAAATACCATGGGTCTTTTTTTAGGCCTGCCCCTTGCACTAGAAGTAGCAGCAAAAGGCCCTGGCCCTGCATCTAATACTAGATGGTGAGTGATGAATGGAGGACTAGATGTATCAATCGATACAGAAGGTGGTGGCGATGCTAGGACATCACCCTCCATGGTGTCTCCAACCTCCTCCTCCTCCTCTTTCCCCTCCTCTTACCCCTCCTCTAGCCATGCAGGTGACTCTTCCATGATATGAGTCTTAATCTCCACCCTCCACTTAGAGAATATAACAATATTTTCTAAGGATATGGCATTTGCATCTAGTTCTTTATGTATTTGTGTCATCCACAAGCAGAGGTTGTAATGGACATACACCAAGTCATTAAGATGTGTGAACTCCAACGTGTAAGAGGGTAATAAAAAAAATTATGATTCTAGAGGGTAATCAATTAATAAATTATATTATCTTAGAGGATCATAGATTCATAAATTGCATTAAACATTTAAATGCAATATGCTTTGTTGAAATTCTAAGTTCTAAGTTTTTAACCTTCTGCGTCTCTTTGCATGTAATTTTTCAAATACACTCCAATTCCGATCACATCCCGAAGTTGTACAGGTTTGGCTAAGGATTATGATGGAAAATTTCCCTAAATATGGTGTCCTAACACCATAGGTTCGCCACCAAGTGGCTACACCAAACAAGAAATAAAGATACCTAAATTACATTTCATTACATTCAATTTTGGAAAACTAAAATAGGAAATAAATATAAATAAATCATAAATCATCTTTCAAATAAAGGTGAAAACTTAAAATGCTCTAATAAGTTAATAACTTACTTGGTGTTTGTGCTAGAAATTGTTCCTAGACTACAAAGGAACAAGCTAGTAAAATCTCAGTATAAAAAACATAAATGGAATTGGTTTTTGTGATTTCTTTGGTTGGAAAGTTCATTAACAAGAAGGTAAATAACCAACAAACTAATACAAACACTAAATCACGAAACAAACTGAAAGACTGAGATATAAATGCATAAAAGATCAATATAAACCATGAACATCATAAGCACGAGACTGGTTCTGTCCACAACGCATGAGCATTTACATGAAAAAAAAACATTAAACAAGAAATGAAGTCATAAATTGAGTGATCAAACAGATCATAAACAAAAAACAATACCAAGGACATAAATGGCTTATATGTACATATAGATTAATCTCAGTCTTCAGCACTTACATGAGAGTTAACAGTATTAGTTTGAACATGCATCCCCAAAAATCTCTAGCTCTAAAGCCCTTCTTGACAACAAAAACTGAACCTCACTCTCATTCACTTTCCTACTTTTATCATTTACCAACTAAAGTAGTTCCACAACTGCCATATTTGTTTTTTAGGTTGAAACTCAAAATAGTTACAAAAAGTAGTTATATGTTAAATACAACAAAAATACACTATAACAAACTAAAATACTTGACAACTTGCCCCTAGATGGCATTCATAACTTCTTAGTTTCTTCTGCAAACATAGTGATCCCCTCTAAGGCATGAGATTGCTTCTTAGTTCGCTCCTATTCTATTTTCAGACTTCTAAATCTATTTGATAACCCTTCATTCTACTTGCTTAACTTCTGAACTTGCTAGGTTAAATCTTCAGATTGACTCTAGATTTCCCTTTTTCTCTTTAATGCTTCTTTCGAGACAACTATAAGTTCTTGATAATGGGCATTAATGTCCTCGAGGTCTTCTCTTAATCTCTTATTGGTCATTACTAGCATGTCATTAGTTTCATTAAGAAATTCAATTTCTGACTTATGTTGCTGCAAATTTTTCCTGATATTTTCAACTTCTGAGTTCATGTGCACCTCTCCATGCATTATAGAATCCTTGTTTGACAACCATGGGATATCAAGATTTTTAAAAATCAAATCATCTTCCTGTTTATCTTTCATTGCTTCTTGATCAAAAGAAACTCCTAAAGCTATACCTTGTTCGGTAATGTAAGTAGTTTTCCTTTCTGAAGATTTATGTCCTCCTTGAGCTAGTTCTAATGAAATTGAATGATCCTACTGAATATAGTCTTGCTTTGAGCTCAAATCCTCTTTACTCTCCATATTTTCTTCACTGAAAGAATCTTCAATGACTATAATATTTTCTTTTTTCAATTTAGGGTTTAACATTCTCTTCATATTTAATCTAAGATTGTTTGTAGGTCTGGTCTTTGGCCTCCATTTCACTCCTTTTAACTGCACAAGAGATTTTTTTTGTACATTTACATTTGGGATTTGTAAAATATTACCCTTTGAATAAGTTGCAGCAGAAACTTTAGTTGAACATCCCTGTATACACATAGAAATCTGATTTTGTTCTGTTGAACAAATATTTTCCTCTAGATTCAATTCAAATGTCTTCTCCATTTTCTCATCCTCAAAAACATGTTCTTGCTCATCCTCCCATGCTTCTATTCTATCTTCAACAACAGATTCTTTGAATCCTTGACTATTTTCCTGAATGTTATCATACACTAAATCTGCAATCATCTCTTTTTTAAACCTCTTCACTAAACCAAACTGCTTATCGATCAAGCTTTTCTTTAGCTGGTCATCTTGTTCATTAGTAAAACTTGACTAGAATAAGAAGTGGTCCCAATTCCTGTTCTTCTTTTGCAAAATTGTACATATGATTAATTTCATCAAACCATGGTGAAAAACTGATTGGTGTGTATGCTTGAGATGTTCCCTGATTCTGTTTGACATCTTCTGGATACTTTTCAAGAGAAACAAAGGCAAATTCATTTTTGACTGCTATTTCAAATGCTGTAGAAATCTAATATGATATTTAAATACTAATGTGAATCTTCCCTCACATGTAATATAGCTTTGCACAATACCAATAGCTTCCTTCCATTCTAGTTTGAACTTTTCCAAATGAACCCCTTTTCCCCATTCTAGAGTTTCATTTCCTTGTAGTAAGAAGTCACTGGGGTTGAAACTGAAAGGAATCTTTTTAAACCACAATTCTCCATCTCTTGAGACATCAGTAGCCTCAGTTATTAAATCCTCTATTAAATCAAACTTGAGAGTATCAAATGTTACAGTATCGTTGATGAAATTCTGGGAAAAATGATATGAAACCTCTAGATTAAAACGAGTGATCTTCTCCAAGAAACTAAACCAGCCCGCGATTCTAAATAACGTTGCACATTCTGGAAAATTAGTGGCCCAACTTGTATTAGTAGGCTCAAACCTATTAATCTTTCCACTCTTCTTCATGTCTATGCTATATCTTAGCTTATGTACTTTAGAAAACCTAAAAAATCTTAACCTGTATCTCTGCAACAATAAAACTCAAAACCCAACCTAAAAATCGTGACGGTTGAACACCACAATTTTCTGAATGATATTCTCACAGCCTCATACATTTGTCACGACTATGGAATCGGTTTATGTACATGTGTCACGATGTGTTCAATAGGTGTCTGGAAAACTCTCATTATCCTCGATTGCAACAATGATGATAATCCACCACTCATCCTAATGATTTATGATTCCTATAGCGCTTTATTGCATAGATCTTGAATTTTGCGCTATAGGAATCTCCTCATGATTTATTTACCAAAGAAATCATAACAAGGGTTAGACTTTGGGATAAAAATTAGCGTTTTAAGACTTTGAAAGCCATATAATACATAATAAGGCATTAAAAATAAAACCTAAGAAAGAAGAGAAATAAATAAAAACAAACTATAACCTATAAAAACAAAAAATGCATCTAAAATTATTAAAATCTCAAACAAGCTCAAAACAAAAAGTAAATAAGAAATGAACCTTTGAAAAAAAAAGCGCACAAAGACTAGGAACAATTTCCAGTCTTAACACATGGAATGAATTCAGTCTTGTCACGAATAGCATCACCAAAGCTAAATACTCTCGTACCATCCCAATACACCTCTATCTCATGATTGACTGCATTGTGAGTGTCATAACCAGGTAGCATCCTCTGAATACAAGTGAGAAGCGCCTCCAAAACCTTACCATGAAAATAAAAATTGCATTTGTAGGAAAATACGGGGTTGAGGAAGAGTTTTGCTGCATGAATGGGTCTATGAAGCATCCCATTCCATTGAGTACCAATAAAATCCCATAACAACATGTGCCTGTTATGGCCTGGGGTACCCTTTCCCACATAGAAATTTTGAATGGCCTATTTGGCCCTATCCATGGCCTCATATAAATATCCCATTGCAGGCTTATCACCATCAACAAGTCTTAAAACCCTTACTAAAGGTTTACTCACCGAGCACACTTCCTCCATTCCTTCCCAGAAGGATTCAATGTACATCAGATTGGTAATGGTTTTCCCATCCTTTCTCATGCTGTAAGCACAATCATGCCACTCATCACAAACAATCATTTGCTTCAACTCAAACTGACATTGAAGGAAAGACTGGAGAGTAATAAATGTGGTGGCAAAATGCGTTATTGTAGGATGCTTCAACTCCTTGTTTTTGGTGTGCCTCCTCATGAGACTAAGAACAGAGCATGGTTGTAAATGAACTTGGGGATGCTCCTAGATTGATCAATCACCACCTTGATAAAGGAAATTTTCCCCATATCCTCCAACGTCAAATCAGTGCATTAAGCTATGTATGGAATCCAAAACAAACAGGGGTACCTATCCATAAGCATCTTGCCAGCAACCACATAATTAGTTGCATTATCTATACTAACTTGCACAACATTGTGCACCCCAATATCCTAGATGAACCCATCCATCAACTCGCATAAAAGTGTTGCATATTTTACATGTGCCAACTGATTTTACAAACATGGTACCTCTAGAAAAATGTACCAAGAAGTTGATAAGGGTTCTACCCTTATCATCTGTCCACCCATCTAGCATGACTGTTCATCTAGTGCTCTCCCATGACTGCCTAAACTCTATCAACCTAGCATCGATGTCCTTCTTTTTTGCTTGAAGGTTTGGGCCCTGCAACTCCTCAAAGGTGGCCCTTTTATATCCTAGGCCAACTACTACAATGGAATCACACATCAGCTTGCAAAATGGATTGTTTTTAAGAATGCTGAGAGGTTTGTGACTCTAGTAAAGACACCTTCCCATTACCTGTCTACTTCTACCTTTTCCGAGTTCTTTATAATTGACTTGATAGAAGGTTGTGATCTTGGTCCAACAAAATGGGATGAGAGCCCCGCCCTCCCAAGAGGTGAAGTTGTGGAGCTCCTCCCATTACCCTCATCGATAGTGGTAGATAGAGATGCACCTACACTTCTTTCTTGGCCAAAAGCTGCAAGCTCTACTTTGTTTCCAGGGATCTCATCCTTATTTCTCATTTTCTCACGGATGGTGTCGTGGACAGATATCATGATTTCTAGGTTCACTATAGTACAAATGCCAACATCATGGCCAGGTAGTTTGGCTAGATGGTATTTCAACCTGTTAACCCCTACCAACATGTGATTCCCACATAATTTGCAACTCAAAATTTTCCTATTTGTTCCATCCTCGGGCTCACCAGACTACAAAAATGGGTCCAAAATCTTTGGCATTTTTGCAATTGGAATGCTTCAACTCAAATACAACCCTAGGGCACAAAAAAAAATTACATTAAACTCCATTGGAAAAAAATAGCAACATTCTTGCTTAAAAAATCAGACCTCTATATTTAGATTTTAGGCCATGAAAGATAAGAAGAAGAGGTGGCTAAGAATTAGAAAAACAAGCATGCTATTTTCCATTCTAATTTTTTAAGCCCCCCTTTTACATTGTGACTATTTTTTATATTTTTGGGCATGGAAATCAATGGAAAAATAGAAAAAAAATAGCAAAGAAATTGACAAAGAAATATGTAAGAAAAAATGCAAGAAATCTTTCAAACAGTCCATGGAAAAGATAGAAAAACAATGAGATAAAATGTACATACCTATGAGGAATCTTGAACACTTGCTCCACAAAAATCCTTGATTGAGATGGTAAATGATGTTTGAAATCCTCCAAAGGTGTTGGTGGTCTCCTCAAGCCCTTCTCCTCCTACTCCAACAAGTGTATTTGCCAAATGACATAAAATAATTGTTTTTTCCCTTTTAAAATCGTGGATTGGAGGCTTGGGCGATTTTTTAGATCAACTTGCAACTTTTATGGAAAAATCACGTTTTTTAAGGAAAATTCGCGCCTTCCCGATTTATTAAAAAAGTGTGACTTTTGCGCGCCGAAAAAATCGGCTTGGAGCAAAAGTCACGACTTTTCCAATTTTTCGTGAGAAGTCGGTGAGTTTTTCAACACTGATTTAAAGTATAAAACAAAGAGAGAGGACAAATGATATACACTATTGAAGTAAGAGATGAAGAAGAGAAGTTTCCCTAGAGAGGTGGCACGATTTCCAATATAAGGTAAAACATCATGCTTCCCATGGCAGTCTGAAAATAGTCTGTACAATAGCCTGTAGCAGACTATACAGTCACACATGTGGGAACATTTCCCAAGAAAGATGAATGTCATTTATTGCAGGCCATACAGTTCATACAGTAGGCTTTTTAGTCACGTGTGGCCTCAAAAATTGAGGCATGGAGAAGAGCATGTCGTACAACACGTGTGGGAAGATCGTACAATTGTTATTTTGGCATAGGTTTGGGGTAGATACTGTTGTTTTTTATTTGTGAAATTATATCAGTGAGGGTTGATTTAAAAATTCATTGTATTGAATTTTTTCTCAAAAAACTTCTCTTAATGAAATATTATTATTCAGGGTTTTCCCCAAGTTGGGGTTTTGCCCGGTCTTATGACCAAAAATATGTGTTTCATGTGTTTGATACTTTAGAGTTTAAGAAGATCTTGAAGTGGTGGTTTTTAATTTCAAATTTATGAGTAAATTTTTTATTAAACTCCCTAGATGTTAAGGTGTTCGATGGAATGTGTGAATGGAAGTTTACATATTAATGCCAATTATTTTCTTCAATGACATAGACCCGAGGTACCATCCTTAGAATCTCTAGAAGTGCCCAAAAGTTTCACCCAATATATATTACTTGGAAGAAAAAAGTTGTAGTTCTTATTTAATGATTTAGTAAACATAGCATTAACAAAAAAAGCAGTAGTAGACCTTCCAAAGTGTTGACTCTAGAGGCAATGCAATTAGATTCTTCATTTTCTTTATAGTTACCATATTACCTCATCAATCTCATCGAGTATATTAAACATATCAACCATCTTGCAGCCCTACATTGGAGACAATCAAGTATTGAATTTAAGTTATGATCTTGGAAAAAAAATACTTTAATAATCAATCCACTATAGCATTCAATGACTTGAGGCATCCCTCTCAAACTATCGGATATTGAAATTAGTAAACATTGATTGTACTTTTAAAGAAAATTCAACCATAAGAATGTCTAGAGAAGTTTTCATTGGTATTTCATGTCATCATATTTATTCTTAGACTCTGTAAAATAATATGTAAATTAAGCATAAAAACATGAAAATCGAGGTAGCTTAGCATACAAACAAAAAAAGAATAATCGATTCTCAAAATGTCACTCGATCAATTTAGATGATTGACCTTTTGGGTCCCCGGCAATGGGAAAAAAATTAAAATTTGGAATGATAAAGTTCTCGGGCTTACCCCCATTGATGAACCCAATTTTCCCAATCTTAAACTTCAGATGCAAGAAATGGGATATAAAAATCTCTACGATATATCATCTTGGCACAACTGTGGGAATTGGAAGGAATGGAAATTATTGCAGCCCCCAGAGCACCTTGATGAAGAACACAAAACCTTCACTTGCCTTCTGCATGGCAGATCTCCCATAAATATCCAGGATCAAGATATCAAAGGTTGGGGAATTAACAGGCACTACATATTAAAAGAAGGCTTCAAAATTATAAAAAGCAATGATGGTAACCAAAAGGAAAACATCTAGAATAAGATATGGAACCCAGGCTGTATACCCAAAGTTAATATATTCTTTTGGATGTTAGCTCAAAATAAATTGCTCATGTTGATAATTTTAGAAAAAGAGGATATGAAGGGCCCTCAAGATGTCCTCTTTGTGCCGCCCATAGTGAAATTCCTTTGCATATTTTCCTAACTTGCCTAGTGGCAATCCAAGTTTGGGAATGCTCCCTCGGACCTCTGGCTGTCAAAGGTAGGCTCCCAAGCAATGTCCCACAAACGGTTTTCAACTAGAAGACATTCTACCCTACCAATATCGTAGGTAAACCCACTATGTCACGTATATGGAACACCATGCCTCAAAACATCTGCTGGAAAATATGGCTTTCAAGAAACAGAGAAATTTTTGATGGGAAAAAGTCTGATCCCAGGCACATTTCCATCAAAGTTCAGAATATTATTTCCAAAAACTTGAACAACAAATCATCTTCAAAGAAACTGAAAAGCTTAGCCCTTCGGAAGTAACATTCTGCAAAAAATTATGCTTGCAAAGCTCCCATCAAACCAAACCCCTTCCTTCAGACTAGGAAATATGGAAGGACAAGAAATATTTCCATCAATGGAAAAATAATCTTCACTACCATACTCTCTTCTTCGATGGAGCATCGAAAGGAAACCTATGGAAGGCTGGAGTGGATGGAATTATCTTTAATCCTGGAGGACACCCAGTGGTGTCTTATGCTCAGGGGATAGGAATAAAGTCCAATAACAAAGTAGAATGGCTTGCCCTCTTACTAGGGATCGAAATGGTTAAAAAATAAAACATCAGCAAGATCATTATTTTCAGAGACTCCAAACAAATAATTCAGAAAATGAGGAATGGACACACTAACGGGACAGCCAACTACAATCGTTTGCATAAAAGAATCATCAAGAAGAGTTCCAACCTTCAGGCCACTTATTATCACATCCTAAGATAGAACAATAGTCAAGCAGACAAAATGGCCAATCAAGGAGTGAAGAACAAGACATGCATAGTCTCAATAAGAGAACAAGCAATCTTCAAACATGTTCCTTAACCTCTTGACTTCCATGGGGTCTCTCCATCCCTCCTCTCCCATTGCTCATTTTCATCTCTCAAGCAAGCACCCATCGATGCATCCTGACTATCACAGGTGATCTACCAGTGCCTGGATTGTTGCAATCAATTGTTTCTTCCCCTAACCAAAGGAATACACAAGTCTCTACTTCACCTGCATTGATGATGGCATCAATAGGAAAGATCTCAGACACCCTCGAATCATGAAAGAAGAGATTAACTCAATCAATACAGGTTTACCAAGCTCGAATTGTGAAATTGATGAGCACCACCAGATCATGAGTGAAGAGCAAGCACCTTCGAAGACAATACAGTACAAGGCTTGGATATGAAACTGCAAAAATTATAGACAACCTCTCACGGTTTTACTAAAATTTTGTGCTTTGCTGATATACATTTAAATTTATTATGTTTTTTTGCTTATTTTTGAACAACCAATTTGCCAAACAATACCCATATAGGGACAGTCTCAATCTTAGGAAAAAAGTCAGAAATCTTCTCTTCATTGTAATCTGTCTTCACACCTATGTTAGCTCTATTACAATAGAGCAATTTTTGGATTCTAGTTCTGTAAAAGGATGGTTGTGCTCAGCTCGTTTTTTATAATTATTAAATTTCTCCAGTTACTATAAAAAAAAATGACTTGAGGCATCCCTGTCAAACTATCGGATATTGAAATGAGTAAAAATTGATTGTACTTCTAAAATAAAATGCAACCATAAGAATGTATAAAGAAGTTTTCATTGGTATTTCATGTCATCATATTATTCTTAGACTCTGTAAAATAATATGTAAATTAAGCATAAAAACAAGAAAATCGAGGCAATTTTAGCATACATACAAAGAAAGAATAATTGATTCTCAAAATGTCACTCGATCAATTCAGATGATTGACCTTTTGGTAATTGGGAAAAGTTTATCTTTTTGTTATTTTTAACTTTTTTAGGGGGCGCACTAGAGTAGGGATTGAATGCAACATTATGCAAGTTCACTTGTTTTACATGTATTTTTGTCCAATTCATACAACATTTACATTAGGTATACAATATCAAATTTTGGTACTTAGCTTCTATTACTAAAATTCTCATAGTGGTACTTATTATTAGATGTCATCTCCAAACATACCAAGACCCACTTAACATAATCTTATTTTATACTAATTGATCCAAAATGGATCAATATATAATTTGTCATATATATTGGTACTTCTGCAATGGAAAATTGGATCCAGATTTGTAGGGCCCATTTTAAGGGTAAATCCTATTTTGGTAATTTGGGTTCCTATAACTTCCAAAACCTATTTTAGGTATTCAATATATTTTTTAAGGATCAAAACTTTTCAAATGAAGTTCCCAATGCAAACATTTTTCTACACATTGAGAGCTTTCCAATGATCCAAATACACCTCAACTGGAATCCATATAAAAAATTTATGCCTCCTACAAGTTGACCAATGATTTGAACACAACAATACTAAGTGGATTCCATGTCAGACATCATTTCTCACACATCTAGAGATCATCCGATGTGGACTATCAAAAAATATCTAGAAGGCCCATATGCCTAACCCTGATTGACAGTTAGGGCATACAAAATACATAACCCTAACCCTAGATGACTATGACAACATGTTAAACTAATAAACACTAAACCACAAGGAAAAGAAGGGCTTTAGATCCTATTGTATTGATTCAATATTCCATAGAATACCTACGCAAAGGAGTGGGACTTTTTAGAATAACAAGGGAAGTAAGAGATATTCTAACAACAATTCATGCCACAGTGTCTCTTGTAACTCCATAGTGAGTCCATATTTCCTTGTATCTTGCATTTATGTATGAGAGAAAAGTACAAGGCATAATCCACAACTTTTTTCTATATTTTCCCACATTTTCCAAGTTATCAGATTCATCATTTGTGACCCTATACCCAAATTCAAAACGTATAGGAAGTGGGGAATCAACAAACCAAAACAGATTCTTCACAATTCAGTGAGTTTTGTTGAAGGATACATACCAAATATAGCTACGGATCCTATCATTTAGGATTCATACCCAAATTTAGGAATTGGTTTGGATGTTAAAAAAACTGGGTCAAAATCCTCTATGTCAGCTACGCACAAAAGAATAGCACATAATTATCATTAATGAGCATAACAGCCTCATGACTATTGACCCATTTTGCATATCTTGATGTGTGATGTTTAGGGGGATATTCAATACTCCTTATGTGATCAATTTTTGCTACGACCTCCTACATCGCATCAGCATGTAATGTAGATGTAATAAGGAATGACATAGAATGGAAGATTCAAAATGGACCAAGTCTATGATTGACAAAGTATTCAGAAGTACAAAGAAATAAGCAATGGAAGCAAGGGCACCTAAAACCTCTATATAAGAGGTATCTAATATGAATCTTACATTACCTTGACATTTTCCAAACAATTAAAGGATCTGGTAGCATACCAAGCAAGTTATAAATTCTAATAGTGTTGATTTTTGTACCTGAGAAGTTGTTTCCCTAGTGATTTTAGCCTAAGTCACTAAAAGGGGAAGATAACATGACCCTTGCATTAAATGACTTAAAATGAGCATTTAATTCCCCTTTAGAGATTAAAGTGTCATTTTGATAAATTTAAGTGAGGTGAGTAAAATTATTTTGGAGATAATTAAATCAACTTTTATTCTTAGCTATCCATCTAAATCAATGTGGGCCCTTGGATTAGATGTCTCTTCACTTCTCTAGCATCCAAACAAAAAGGCAACTGAAAGGATTTTCATATCATTCTTTCCATGAGATTTGAGAGAGCAAGAGAGAAAAGTCAATTTCTTTAGAGGAGAAGGAGAACACAACAGAGAGAGGGAGCACATGCACAAACTACAAGAAATTGTACAATAGTATGTACTACATTAATTGCACACAAAACCCAAGGAAAAATGGTAGCATGCATTTCCAAGCAACAACACAAATTTTGAGATGGTGACAGAATCCTTACAACATTCGTATGACATCCGTACAACATTAATTTGGCACGATTTTCGAGGGAGTGTTTATTGTTGTGGTTTGTTGTTGGCACAATTTTTGAAAAAGGGAAAATTTGCCAAGCATGATTTTTGAGGTCCGTACAACCTGTTTTGGGACTGTCTATGCACTGTTGGGTTGGAATGCCTTCCAATATAGATTTATGGGTTTGTTGGTTGAGATAAGTTGTATTCTGTTGTTGCATTATTTTGCTGAAGAAATAAAAATAACTCTCAAACAAGTTTTCCCTTTGTGG
The DNA here is from genome assembly GCA_001517045.1 of Pseudotsuga menziesii. Lineage (NCBI taxonomy): Eukaryota > Viridiplantae > Streptophyta > Pinopsida > Pinales > Pinaceae > Pseudotsuga > Pseudotsuga menziesii. The sequence continues at coordinate 518,533 of LPNX010465800.1, read as the reverse complement.
GTTTTTCCTGGGCAATTTTCCAAAATTATGGTGTTTGTCAATTTTTGTGTGTGATTGTCACAAAAATATGCATTAGTGAATTTTTCCTCTGTTTCATGTTTAAATTGTTAATGTGAAATTCATTAACAGCTGAATGTTATGGGTTTTGGAATTAAACAATGACTATGTGATTGAAACCACGTTGGTGAAAAGACACTTAAAAATTAACATGGTATTAGAGTTGAGTTGAAGAAAGGGACATGAATCAGATTGGTGAATTTTCAGACTATTAGTGAGTTTCTTTTGTCAGTGGACAACACCTTGTTGAAGCTTGAATTTGTAGTGAAATAGCTATAGGACTTAGGTTGGAGGATATACTAGATGTTGGGAATTTTGTCGCATGGAAAGTGAGGGTGGTGCTTATATTGGAGGAAAATGAACTTTGGGATGAAGTGATTGATAGTACACAAGCAAATACTATTCAAATTCATGCTTCCATTGATCCACAAGCACTTGCATCCTTCAACAAAAAGGATATAAAAGCTAGAAGGACCATTCTAGATGCAGTTAAAGTCCATATTATCCTGCATTTCTCAAGCAAAGACTATGCATATAAGATGTGGAATGCTTTGAATTGCTTGTACGAAAGCTCAAATGAGAACCAGAAAATGGTGTTAAGGGAAAATTTGAAGAGCAATAAGATGGCCAAAGTAGAAGGAGTGACTTCCAACCTTACTAGAATATCTTAGGTGAGAGATGAGCTTGCAGCAGTAGGGGAGGTTGTTTCTGGCACTAATCTAGTGCAGACAGTTGTGAATGGGGTTGCAAATCCTAGGGTTGTTTTTGGTGAGGCTATAGTAGCCAAGGAGAACTTGCCTTCTTGGGATTGATTTGATATATTTTGATTTGTGTTGTCCCATGTCCTCTATTTCTCTGAGAGGTTTTGAGTACTATGTGATATTCATTGATGATTATTCCAGGAAGGCCAAGATCTACTTCCTGAGGAGCAAGAAATATGAGTAGGTCTTGTAGAGGTTCCCAGAGTTTAATGTCTTGTGGAAAACCATACTGGGAGGAGGATTCGGGAACTCAGATCAGATAACAGGGGTGAGTATACCTCAAACCAGTTCAATGAGTATTACAGATAAGAGGGCGTACAAAGACAGTTAATGGTACCATACACTCCTAAGAAGAATGGAGTAGCATCATTATAGTTGAACACAAAACTACATTTCAAGGTTAGGCTCAACCAATATACATCGTGTTAGTGTAGAACAAGTGAGTCAAAGGGATTGTTGGCCAAGTTGATCAATGCCAATGGTGTAAAACTAAGGAAGGATAGAGACAATGCTTGGTAGAATTTGAACTACTATAGTAAGGATAAAGACAACCTCAATTTGTATATAATTTATTTTACAATCTACTTAATCTATTGAATATCGATCTCTATTTTTTTTTAAATTATAATTTTAATATTTATTATTAATTAATATTGGTATATAATAGTTTCCTAAATTGATTTACTAAATAGGAATTTATTTATTAATTTATTGTATATCAATTGAAACTTTGCATCAATGAATATTATTATGGTACATTACTTTATAGTTTTAATATTTATTATTAATTAATATTGGTATATAATAATTTCCCAAATTTATTTAGGAAATAGGAATTTATTTATTAATTTATTGTATATCAATTGAAACTTTGCATCAATGAATATTATTATAGTACATTAATTCTACCTACTTATGCAGTGATAAACTATTACACACCGAGAAAGCAAGCAACCTCAATTAGGTAAGGTTCAAAGGATTAATAGATCATATGATGGATGGATGAATGAAGCCTCGTGATCAAGGTATTTCTTGTTTTTGGGGTAGCTGGGTCTATCAAAAGTATGGAGTGTGGGTATTTGTTGGATCTAGAATCAAATTCCACATCTAACGAGCTCTCCTGATCGAAATTTGAGTAAAAACACAGGGAGGTATGTTGAAAATTAAAGTAGATTTTTCTTTTTTCCTCCAAAATTAATAAATATTATTTTATTATTTAACTATTATTTTATTATTTTCCTTAGGAGGCCCATTTTAGACCTCAAAATTCCTCTAATGATCTAGTCCATTAAGCTGGTCGTCCAAGTCTGTCAGCTTGGATTTGGTCAAGAGCACCGTGTTGCATGCAGAGCTCTAGTTTTCCAAAATGTCCTCCATAAGAGTGGCCATCATATTTTTTATGAGCCAGTAGTCGTTAATTTTTCCACCACCCCTACCATAGGTAGATGTTTGTTAACTAGTCGAGCCTCTCTGTCATGGATCAAGACTCGAACAGGCATGGAGATTCTGCCTTCGTATCCTTCTTCCACCATCAAAATTAATCCACACTGAGTTCTTCCCCAATCATTGGTTCGTATTCTCAAGGTTCCTATTTGCCTCAACATAGCAGAAACCAAAGCTAGATTATGCAGCTGAGGGGAGCAGTACTACTACAAAACTGAAAGCAAATTCAATCCTTTATGTTGTTGGGGGAACCAACTAAGTGGAGCCGAGGAGGAAAACTAGAGACAAATACCACTGAGCATAACAAAGAGCCACCTAATGCTCTCTCCTATGTCCATATCTCGCCACCTTAACCAATTATGTTGTACAAGCCCAATGCTCACACGTTCAAAATCAATCGCCATCAAAATCAGAATTAATGGTGATGGTACAAGTTTGGCTCTGATCCAACTCTGGAGGGGACGTCCTCACCGGCCTGCATTGAAGTACTAGGGGGTCGAGGTGGGGATTTGAAGGCCCCGAAATGAATCTAGCTCCCAGATCGAGGCACTATGCATTGTCAACGAGACATCCAGGCACCCGCATGCAGGTATTTAATACCATAATATTAATAATGATTAATGAGGATAATGAAGTCAAATAATTTTAATAAGATATTCATTATAATAAGTTATTTGATCCCTATTTAATATCCTAATCAAATAATTATAATAATATATTCATTATAATGAGTGGCATGTGTAGGATGGGTTCTTTTCAACCCTGGATGAAATATTGTCAATACATGTGCTTGCGGAATGGGGATTAGAACAAATAATCAAACTGAAAGATTTGCTTTGTACTTTGGTTTGAAGTTGTCTATTGAAGTTGGTATTTGCACTCTGATTGTGATAGGAGACTCTTCTTGTCCTCTCACAAATCAAGCAAAGAAAAGATATTGAGGATCAAATTGTTGGTCGTCTTCATAAGAGGATTTTAAGTTCTTTCTTTCACTTTGATTCTCTCTTATTTTATCATGCGCACACAGATCTTAATAATTTGGCTGATGGTTTGGCTAATCAAGCCTCTTGAATTCCTAGGGGAATCTATAAAGGCAATGAGGGTCCTACTAAACACATAAGCATACCTTGAATAAATCTATGGTTTCCAAGATTACTACCCTTTCATAAGAACAATATCCTTTACATTTGGTCAGTGGGTGGTGGTTGAATTTATTATAGAAGGAGAATATCCTCTACATTTGCTCATCATTGGTCTTTTTAGATAGTGACTCAAGTTGGCTTAATAATTTTGTTGTCAGCCCATTAAAGACCATGAATGATATCTCCCATCTCGACCTTGTTCACTTATTTTGGGGAAGTTTCAATATTGTTCATCGCTTTATTCTGTGTTGGTTTGTCTCCAGAGTTGGGGTCGTTGCTGAAATTGGAATGGTTGCGAGTAATGGAAGGAACTCATCCATCTTCTCCTTAGCTTGAGGTGGTAGACACCTTATCAGAGTTTATTTGTTTAGCTGGAGTTCCCAACTATCTTTCTACTGCAATTTTCTAGCATTTGCATTTGTCTTCCAATTTTGGGATACTAATCCATTTAATAGCCAGTGTAGGAGAAATAGTGTAATGCCCCTAGACTATGACTTATTATTTTTATTTTTATTATTCTCATTACTATCTATGCATGATGAATTATGGCTGTTGATGACTCAGCCAAAGGGTCCGGGGAGGATTGATGTAATAAATACCCTTGGGGGTTTCTGACAAATGATTAATAAAAATGTTATTCATGCAGTGAATATAGTGGAAGCAGCCAGGTTAAAAAGGAGGAAACTTGTAGGAGACAGTGAGGACAGGGACGAGCTAACTTTAGGGACTGATATAATGAAGTGTTAGATGTTCAGAAAAACCAGCACAGACACACCCCTGGAAAAAGGCAATGCCATTAAGCCCTGGGAATTCCGATAAGGAAGGGGAGAGGGATAATGGGCAAAGACCTAGGCAAAGAAAAATGATCCAAAGAAGAAGAGACAAAAAGGAGGGCATACGGTGTAGGTAGGACGCTGCTGAGTATGCTGGGCAAGAGGACTCTCCTGAGAGAGTTCCTGCTATTTGGGCATGTTTTCCTGTGACTATTCACATTTTTGAGTTTTGAAGTTAGCGGTCCCACTTTCTCCTGGAATTTTTGGCTCAGGGTGACTAGAAGGCAAAGGAGCCGATCCTAGTCTACGGTTGGGTGGAATGTGGCTGCTTCCACTGTAGTCGACGCAGTAGATCTACGGGTTTTGAGTATGAGTCAATGATTGCTTATGTATACTGGAATGTGTTCTTTCATTTATCTCAGTTTTGTGTTATGATAATTAGTAGCTAGCCTGGTTATGCTGTAGGAGAAAATATCATCTTGTAGAATTCCCTAAGACAGAAATGAAGTCATGTAAGGAATGAATATATGTTGTTTCTTATGTACGTGCTTACCACTAATAGATCTAATCTTTTCACCTAGCTGGGTTATCAGGAGGTTCAAAGATATAACCATAGATATTGTTAATACCTAGACTATGGTAGACCTATAGTTCAGTTCTGATAAAGTCTAGTATTAAATTAGAATCAAATATTTAATTATACTTTTGAGACTTAGTTTCATTTTTTGAGGTTTTGTTTGGATAACTAGCCCCTGGGTCAGCCTACAAAAGGCTTGTCAAAGGCCTTAACCCTTGATGAGTTCAGTTAGACTATCCTGTTTAGCTCTTTTTCCTTTCGAAAATCACCCGGTGGAGTTTTTCTTATGAAAAGTGAGAAGGTTGGTTCTTTTGAGGCTACTTGCTTCCAAAGCTCGGCTTATGCCCATCTTCTTATGGGTTGTTCGAGCAGTTTGTTTATGACAATAGATTTGTATCTCCTAGTTTACTTTGGCACGATTGATATTACATTAACAGTGGAGTTTTTACGCATAGGAAGGGCACGATCGAGGCTCGAGGGAAACTTTTTAGGCATGCCCCTTTCCTCTTAGAATTCTAGGCTAGTTTTCGTAGGACGTGGCTTGGAAGCTACTGAAAAACCAAGATCCAAAGCCAAATCGCACTCATCAGACCATGCCTGCAACTCATCCACAGAAACCCTAGTCCCATTCGCTGGGTTAAACAATGAACCGAGAGGATTTGTCTATGGAGGAGGGACTCCTGGGTTGTATCCCAAGAAGAACTAATGGAACACAAAGGCACATTTTCTCACCTTGCTTACATGGCCTGAAACTAAATGAGCATAGGAACAAGCATCCATTCCGTCAAAACCCTATGCCTCGGTCAACTAGGGTATTGATTTCTTTCTATTTGGGTGGAAGACCCATCAGACGGCGCAGCCATCTTATGATTGAGGGAAGGAACGATTAGGGTAGGATCCCTATTCTAGTGTATGTTACCAGAATTTTGGGTAATGACGATCATACTACCACAGTAAAAAGAAACTTCAACCTACCACAGCTGGAATTTCAGACCAACGCCAGAATTGAAATTTTTACATTGAGCACTTAACGGAGAAAAACGCAAAAATTGGGTCATCACTGACAGTATATAAATAGCCATTAAAAGGATAGAGAATTAAATTATAGACAGTCCCTTTATACAACAAAATTAAAAAAAATTCCACAATCTTAGCCAAGCTACTGTCCTCAGCTTAAAGCCGTTAAACCCCAAAAGGGTGCATTACAAAATTAAAAGGGACTGATAGTCCATTCATAAATTATACATTTTACAACAAAAATATACCATAGAGTCTGACACATCATGGATTTGGTGCCATGCACCCTCGTAAGATCATCCACCGTTTCTTTTCGCAAAAGCTTGGAAACCCCCCCATACTTCCTTACAACGCAGACCACGAAGATTTTCCCACTCCTTGGGATGGGTGAGCCACAGCTAACAGATTTCACCAAAGGGGTGGTGAAACCACTTACCAGAAAGACACCCTGGGTTTTCTCCCACTTTCATCCAACCAACCGCACCTGTTACCTGCGAAACAAGGTAAGGTTAAGTCAGTAGTGAAGGAAAAAATGAGGCTATAAACCAGAATTCGTCTTAGAAACTAAAAAACTTGTTACCTAGAGAGAAGATGGGTTCAAGCATAAAAAACATAGAACGGATACTTCCTCCAGATCCCAAAGGGATTTCCAGACCCAAACACCAAGTCTTGAGCAAGACAATGATCGATTGGAGCCTTCGAGAAGTCTCCCTTATCCTAAAGAGTCGTCGATACATCAAAGTTAAGAGACATAGTAGTGATAGGGGTACTATGCCAGTTTCTAAAGGGAGACATCTCACCACCTTCCACATGATCCTTAGGGTCTTAGTAAGTACTGTCGGTAGTGAAATCATTATAAAGTGATAGATGCATGGTCGACTTCGACCATGCTAGACACTCCTTTGAGAACCCCTTGACCCAGGCATGCAGCTCCAGCATGGCATCCCCATGGCTGATGACCGGGTAAACACAAACCACATGGATCTTTCCCCGTAACCTCATGATCATTCCCTTTTCAAAAGTTATTCCTTAACCTTTAAGCCTTGGTTCGAGCTGGAGTTATAAATTTTCCATTGGAGGGAGGTTTTCCTCTTTAAGAACTTAGGATAGCCCGTTATAATAAAGTCTTTGCATGGATTTTCCTCCTTGGGGGATATTATTGCAGGGACTTTACCTTTGGTCCTTGCCTTTAATAATTATGAACCCTTGTTTGTGCTTTGTAGTTTAGATATGGTATCAGAGCACAGGATTCAACCCTGTAGCCTGTTGGGGGCAGTTCGTTTCTTGTTTAAAAATTGCAAAAAATATATGTATATATTACAGATTGCAAGCACTCTAACATATTATCGGCATGTTGTGTTGCTTAACTATGGATGTACAAGTTGTTGTTATTGTTATCTTGATAAACTGCAGGAATTGTCATGGCCTCTCCAGTGGAGAATGAGAATGAACCGGAAAACCTGGAACAAGTACCACCGACCACAAAACTAGTAGAGGAACATTGTGAGGCCAATCAAGTACTGGAAACAATGAGGCACCTAATCATGGAAATACAGAGCTATAAGGCAGACAACAAACAATTAAAGAAAGCACAGGAAAAACAACAGGAGATCAATGAAATCCTGCTACAAAGTCTGCACAAGAAAAACAATGGTAAGGAGCCTCGAGCCGAGACCAAAAGGGTCCCGACAGGGAAGAAAGTGCAGAAAGAAAGAGTAGTTCCTCTAACGAGACCCAAAAATATGAAAATCAGGTCAAGACTAGCGGAAATAGAAAGGTTGATCACCTGGAAGGTGAATTTAAGAAGATCAAACCCACTAGTTTCGATGGGGAATCTAAGATAGGGGAAGAAGTGGAGGCATGGATATTGGACATCAAGAAATATTTCCAGATCTACAACTATTTGAGCGACATAAAAGTTTGAATGGAAATTTATAACATTAAGGGCAAGGCTAGTATCTAGTGGCAGGACCTTAAGATCTCACAAGGACTCAAGGAGAAGACTTTGGAGTGGGAAAAATTTAAAAGACTGTTTAAAAAATAGTACCTATCCGAGAATTACTACGAAAGGAAAACCAAGGAGTTCTACGAGTTACGACTCGGCTCGATGAATATGGAAGAGCTCATTAACAAGTTCTTGGACCTGTTGAGTTTTGTACCCTATATTAAGGAAGAAAAGGTGAAGGTATAGAGATTCCTAAGCTTCTTGCGTCAAGCCTACAAGGACATAACCAAATTTGACAATCCAAAGACTCTAGATGAGGTACTAAGGAAAGCTCGACTGTGTTATGAGGAGTACAAATAGCGGAATGACTCATCCAAAACATGGAAAGATGGGAAACCAGAAAGGTTCATCCAATAGAGAAAAGGTTTCAGAGCATTGCATTCAAGAACACCTAGAGAAATACCCAAGGAGTCCTTTATATTAAAAGTGGACCGCCCCTGCCAAGATATGCAAAACCAACTAGTCTGAAGGTGAAAGGGACTGACAGGGCTCCGAGAGAGCCCCTGACCTATTGGGAATGTTGTGAACCCCATCTGAAGAGATATTTCCCACGCCTAACTAGGGAAAATAATACCTTGCATAGCATTCAAGAAGCATCGACAGTTGGGGAAATTAGCAGGAGTTTCCACTGCATAAATTTGGCCTTGGAAGACCGGCAAACCGATCATCAGTCTACTATAGTGGAAATTGAAGGCATTGTTTTGAACCATGCTATATCTGTGTTAATTGATCCAGGATCTATGTTGAGTTACATTTCTTTGAGAACGATGGAGCTTTGCCAACTGGCTAGAGTAAAACATGCAAAACCATGGTTGGTCTAGTTGGCCACGGGGGAAAAAATAAAGGTAACAGATTTTATTACTAACTGTGAAGTTCAGTTGTAGGATCATAAAACCAAGATCGACCTAAATATTTTACCCTTGGGATCGTATGACATGATTATTGGCATGAACTGGTTAGAGAAGAATAAAGTAGTGCTAAACTGTTATGAAAAGACTTTTACCTACATTGCTGAAGACCAAGTCCTTCGGATGGTAAGAGGGTTGCCCAAACCTGTCTCAGTAAGACAAATTTCAGCTATGCAACTAAAGAAATGCCTGAGGAAATGCTATAAACTCTTTGCTATTAAGGTTACTGACTTAACCCTAAATGAAAACTAGACCTCTCTAAACCAATACCCGGTCCTAGAAGAGTTTCCTGACGTTTTTCCCAAGGAGATACTGGGCCTTCCCCATCAATGGGAGATCGACTTCTCCATTGAGCTACTACCCAGATCTGCACCGATGTCAAAGGTGCCTTATCAGATGAGCATTCCAGAACTAACTGAACTAAAAATTCAGTTGCAGGAACTTTTAGAAAAAGGATATGTCAGACCTAGTGTGTCCCCATGGGGTGCCCCGGTCTTGTTTGTTAAAAAGAAGGACGAGACGCTAAGACTCTGTATCAATTACCAGCATCTAAGGAAAGTAACCATAAAGAATAAGTATCCCCTACCTAGAATCAATGACCTATTCGATCAAGTAGGAGGGGTGAGAGTCTTTTCCAAGCTGGACTTACGATCTGGCTACCAGCAGATCCAAATAAAAAGTGAGGACATAAACAAAACCGCCTTCAGAACCCGCTATGGACACTATGAATTCGTAGTGATCCCTTTTGGCTTAACCAATGCCCCTGCCACTTTCATGTGCCTAATGAACGACATTTTTAACAAGTATCTAGATCAGTTTGTATTGATATTCATCGATGACATCCTGATTTATTCGAAAACCCAAGAAGAGCATCAACATCATTTAAGGACAATGTTGCGAACCCTCAGGGAACACCAACTGTATGCCAAATTGGAAAAGTGTGAATTTTTTAAGACTGAAATTCAGTACTTGGGACATGTCATATCCGAGGAGGGGATTTTCGTAGACCCCAAGAAAATATAGGCCATATCTGATTGGCCAGTGCCCAAGGACATGGCTGACGTTCGGTCATTTATGGGACTCACTGGCTATTATAGAAGGTTTATCGAGGGTTTCTCCAAAATTGCATACCCCATTACCTCCTTACAAAAGAAGGGGGTAAATTTTTCTTGGACATCCAGATGCCAATAAATATTCGACCAACTTAAAGAGTTGTTGACCAAGGCCCCAGTCCTAAAAGTAGTCGATCACCTTAAAAACTACATGGTCTGTACTGATGCCAGTTTAGAAGGAGTAGGAGGGGTACTATCCCAAGACGGACATGTGGTTTATTATGAGTCACTCAAGTTGAAAGAGGATGAACGTAATTACGTGGTCCATGACTTAGAGATGGCAGTCGTGGTGCACGCCCTGAAAATGTGGTGGCACTACTTATTGGGAAATAAATTTCTGTTACTAACCGATAACACTTGTGTGAAAAAATTATTTATGCAGTCCAGACTAAACGCCCGACAAGAAAGGTGGTTAGCCTTCCTCAGTGAGTTCGACTTTGAGGTAAGGCACATCAAAGGTAAGGAAAACAAGGTTGTGGATGCCTTGAGTCGAAGGACTCATGGTATTAGTGAGACAACCTCAAGCGAGCCCAAGGGTGACCTCTTGGATAGGGTCAAGGTAGCAAGCACTTAGGATGCTAACTATAATGAACTACGCAGTAAAATACAAAATCCTGAGATAAATTTGGATAGAGCAGCTTTTAAGGTTGACCAGAAAGGATTTATTTGGTTTAAGGATAGGTTGTACGTACCTAATGTGTTGGAAATCAAGTTGTTTATTATGAAGGAGATGCACAAACCCCCTTTTGCAGGCCATCCAGGGTACCAAAAGATGGTAACTACTTTGAGGAAGCAGTTCTTTTGGCCCAGTCTAAAAATTGATGTAATTGAATATCTATCCAAATGTATAGAATGCTAGCAAGTTAAGACAGAATATGAGCATCCGACCAGTTTGTTGTAGCCTCTACCAATACCCTAGTGGAAATGGGAGATCATATCTCTGGACTTCATCACTGGTTTACCAAAAACACAGAGACAACATGACTCTATCATGGTGGTGGTGGATAAATTAAGCAAATCTTCTCATTTTATTCTAGTAAAATCAACACATAAGGTGGCTGATATCATATAAATATTCCTAAAGGAGATATTCTGACTACACGACATACCAAAAATGGTAATATTAGACAGGGATGTGAAATTTACATCAAACTTCTGGAAATCTCTATTTGCAGGTTTAGAAACCAGAATTAACTTTAGCACCAGCTATCATCCGAAAACAGATGGGAAAACAGAACATACCAACCAGACCATCGAAAACATGTTAAGGGTGTATGTCACGAAGAGACCCACTCAGTTGGAGAACTACCTGCACCTGGTGGAGTTCGCTTATAATAATAGTTATCAAGCCTCAACGAAAATGAGTCCGTTTGAAATACTATACAGAAAGAAACGCAATACCAATTTCATTTGGGATAATCTGGTGGATCATGTGCTAATTAGACCTGAGCTATTATAGGAGATGGAGCAAACAGTTCGTTAAGTACAGATGAACCTGAAAGTGGCTCAAGAACGACAAAAGTGTTACGCTGATTTAAAAAGAAAACATAAGGAGTTTTGTGTTGGCGACCACGTGTACCTACGGGTCAAACCTGAGAAGAGTTCCCTCAAACTGAGGAGCTGCAAGAAATCAGCTCTGAGATTTTGCAGACCTTTCCAAGTCCTAGAAAGAATCGGGCCTGTAGCTTACAAGTTGGCCTTGCCTGTTCATTTAAAGATTCACAATGTTTTTCATGTTTCATTGTTAATATATATATATATATATATATATATATATCTATATATATATATATATATGACTTAGCTCACATTATCGATTGGAATGTAGTACAGGTGGAACCCGAGGGAGATTTCTAGCTGGAACCTGCACGCATTGTAGACAGGAAAGAGACTGTAATTCAGAACCGAGTCATCGCTTAGGTAAAAGTGCAATGGAAGCACTTTATCCTCGAGGAGGCAACTTGGGAACTAGAATATGAAATGCGAATAAATTACCCTGGCTTGTTTATCGATCCAATGGCTGAAGATGAACACTGAGGATAGTGTTAAAAATAATGGGGTGTGGATGTAATGCCCCCAGACTATGAATTATTTTTTTTATTATTATTATTCTCATTACTGTCTATACATGATGAATTATGGCTGTTGATGACTCAGCCAAAGGGTTTGGGGAGGACTGATGTAATAAATACCCTTGGGGGTTGATGAAAAATGATTAATAAAAATATTATTCATGTAGCAAATATAGTGGAAGCAAATAGGTTAAAAAAGAGGAAACCTGCAGGAGACAGTGAGGACAGGAACCAGCTAATTTCAGGGATTGATATAATGAAGTGTTAGATGTGCAGAAAAATCAATAGAGACACATCCCTGGAAAAAGGGGATGCCATTAAGCCCTGGGAATTCCAGTAAGGAAGGGGAGAGGGCTAATGGCAAAAGACCTAGGCAAAAAAAAAGGATCCAAAGAAGAAGAGACAAAAAGGAGAGCATACGGTGTAGCCAGGACACTGCTGAGTATGCTAGGAAAGAGGACTATGCTGAGAGAGTGCCTACTATTTGGGCATGTTGTTTGCATTTTTGAGTTATGAAGTTAGGGGTCCCTGCTGTCTCCTGGGAGGTTTGGCTTGGGGGTGATTAGAAGGCAAAGGAGCCGATCCTAGTCTATGGTTGGGTGGAACGTGCCTGCTTCCACTGTAGTCGGTGCAACAGATCTACAGGTTTTGAGTATGATTTGATGATTGCTTATGTATACTCGAATGTGTTCTTTCATTTATCTCAGATTTTTGTTATGATAATTAGTAGCTAACGTGGTTATGCTGTAGGAGAAAATATCATCTGGTAGAATTCCCTAAGACAGAAACGAAGTCATGGAATGAATGAATATATGCTATTTCTTATGTACGTGCTTACCACTAATAGATCTAATCTTTTCACCTAGCTGGGTTTTCAAGAGGTTCAAAGATATAACCTTAGATATTGTTAATACCTAGATTATGGTAGACCCGTAGTTCAGTTGTTATAAAGTCTAGTATTAAATTAGAATCAAATATTTAATTATACTTTTAAGACTTAGTTTCATTTTTCGAGTTTTTGTTTGGATAACCAGTGCCTGGGTCAACCTACAAAAGGCCTCTCAAAGGCCTTAAACCTTGACGAGTTCAGTCATACTATCCTATCTAGCTATTTTTCCTTTCGGAAATGACTCGGTGGAGTTTTTCTTATGAGAAGGGAGAAGGTTGGTTCTTCTAAGGCTACTTGCTTGCAAAGCTCGGCATATGCCGATTTTCTTATGGGTTGTTCGGGCAATTTGTTTATGACAACAGATCTGTGTCTCCTAGTTTACTTTGGCACGGTTGATATTACATTAACAGTGGAGTTTTTACCCATAGGAAGGGCACGACGGAGGCCCGGGGGAAACTTTTTAGGCATGCCCCTTTCCTCTTATACTTCTAGGTTAGTTTTCATGGGAGGTGGCTTGGAAGCTACTGAAAAACTAATATCTAAAGCCAAATCGCACTCATCAGACCACACCTGCAACTCATCCACAAAAACCCTAGTCCCATTCGTTGGGTTAAATGGCGACCCGAGAGGGTTTGTCTATGGAGGAGGCACTCCTGGGTTGTATCCCAAGAAGAACTAATGGAACACAAAGGTAGGTTTGCTCACCTTGCTTACTTGTCCGGAAATCGAACGAGCATAGGAACAAGCATCCATTCAGTGAAAACCCTATGCCTGGGTCAACTAGGGTATTGACCTCTTTCTGTTTGAGTGGAAGACCCATCAGACGACACAACCATCTTATGATCAAGGGAAGGCACGAGTAGGGTAGGAACCCTATTATAGCATATGTTACCATACTTTTGGGTAATGACAGTCATGCTACCATAGTAAAAGGAAACTTCAACCTACCACAGCTAGAATTTTAGACCAATGCTAGCATTGAAATTTTTACATTGAGCAAATAACAGAGAAAAACAAGAAAATTGGGTCATCACTGAGAGTGTATAAATAGCCATTAAAAAGATAGAGATTTAAATTATAGACAGTCCCTTTACACAACAAAATTAAAAAAATTTCCACAATCTTAGCCAAGCTATTGACCTCGGCTTAAAGCCGATAAACTCCAGAAAGGGTGCATTACAAAATTAAAAGGGACTGATAGTCCATTTGTAAACTATACGTTTTACAATAGAAAGATACCATAGAGTCTGCCACATCGTGGCTTTGATGCCATGCACCCTGGTAAGACCATCCACCGTTTCGTTTCACAAAATCTTGGAAACCCCCCCTAGACTTCCTTACAATGTAGACCGTGAAGCTTTTCCAACTCCTCAGGATGGGCGTGCCATGGCTAACATATTTCACCAAAGGGGTGGTAAAAACACTTACCAGAAAGATGCCCTGGGTTTTCTCCCACTTTCGTCAAACCAAACACACTTGGTACTTGTGAAACAAGGTAAGGTTAAGTCGGGAGTGAAAGGAAAAATGAGGCTATAAACTAGAATTTCTCTTAGAAACTGAAAAAATTGTTACTTGGAGTGAAGATGGGTTCGGGCATAAAAAACGTAGCACTGATACTTCCTCCAGACCCCAAAGGGCTTTCTAGACCCAAACACCAAGTCTCGAGCAAGTCAATGATCGATTGGAGCCTTCGAGAAGTCTCCCTTAGCCCGAAGAGTCACCGGTACATCAAAGTTAAGAGACATAGTAGTGATAGGCGTACTATGCCAGTTTCTAAAGGGAGACATCTCACCACCTTCCATGTGATCCTCGATATCATATCAAGTACCGCCGATAGTGAAATCATTATAAAGTGATAGATGCATGGTCGACTTCGACCACCCTAGACACCCTTTCGAGAACCCCTCGACCCAGGCATGCAGCTCCAGCATGGCATCCCTATGGTTGATGACTGGGTAAACACAAACCACATGGATCTTTCCCCATAACCTCGCGACCATTCCCTTTTCAAAAGTTATTCCTTAACCTTTAAGCCTTGGTTCGAGCCAGAGTTATAACTTTTCCATCAGAGGTAGGTTTGCCTCTTTAAGAACATAGGATAGCCTATTATAATAAAGTCTTTGCGTGGATTTTCCTCCTTGGGTAAGCTTATTGCAAGGACTTTACCTTTGGTCCTTGCCTTTAATAATTATGAACCCTTGTTTGTGCTTTAAAGAGTCATGAAGGCCCTGGGCTTTTGTTTGGAGGGTTTGTCCCTTAATTTTTTTTCCACAGTGATTAGTTCCTCCAACCTTCCTTTGAGAGTAGGATTGACCTTGTCATGGAATAGCTTTGTTTTCCTTTCTTGAAGCACCTGTCACAGGAAAGTGAGTGTCAAACGAAGCTTAGTAAGTGTTTTTATCATCCCTATGGATCAATCTACCATCAGCGGAACCCGCATTTAAAACATGTTCATAACTACAACTTCTAGATACTGAACTGTGAAGTCTACTTTCCTATCAAATAGTTATATCCTCAAAAAATTTAAAGACAAGGCTAAGATTACCATTATTATGCCAAGACTGCTACCTCTTAATGATAGAAAGGAACTATGAATTATTTTATGCCTTGTATAAGAAGAAACAAAAAAAAGGAAAAATTTTGAGGGTAGTTTACAAATAGTATCATCGAGGGTTTCCTATTCTGGATTGATGACCATTGTCATTTGTGGTATCGTAATTGTAGCTGTCTTTGTTTGATTTTCCCTCTGGACGTTTTGTCCATGGTGTTATAATCTTGTCTCCTTTGGGGATTCTTGTGAGTCGAAACTTGTAATTCACCCTGATAATAGGACAATATCTCTGGTTTGGGAAGGGTATATTCAGAGTATGGTTTTAACAATGGACATTATTTAGAAAATTGATGATCTCTTTGAACAAGTTGCAAGTGTTAAGACTACCATGCAAACCTTTCAGAGCCAAATGAGTGGTTTGTAGAAACAATTTAATGGTCTGAAAAAATGTCCAACATATCCTAAATCAGCAGCCAGTTATGAATAAAAAAATGGAGCATTTTGACTCCTCTTTACAAATCAGTCCTAACTTGGAAAATAGATTTAATAATCTTGGCGGTGTTGTTAAGACCTATGATAAGAAGTTACCGAATATTATTAGGGCAGTAGATAAATATGATGTTTTGGTTAAAGCTCATGAAGACCTTGTCAGAAAAAAAAAATTCCAAGGTAGAAGAGAACCTTGAGGGCCGTAATGGTGATGGTAATTTTGTAATTCCGTGTGTTTAGCATTTGCAAATCCTATCTAGTTCTGGTGATAAATCCTTCGCTGTCCCCTTCCCTATTCACTCTGTTGTAGAAAGTGATGATAATACTAAAGATCTCCAGGATTCTTAGATTGATAGTAGTGACCAAGATGTTGATAAATGCTATAGGATGACGATGAATTTGTTGATTCTCCTTCTGCATACTTTGGCAATACTTTTGATGAGGATTTTGAAATGGATGAAGCTCCCTCTGAGGTGACTGATTCTGAAAATGTTTTCAGTTTCTAGTTACTCTTTTTTATGCAGTTTTTTTGCCTATTTTTTTTTGTCAATATGTCAAAATCTATAGTAGTACAGGTATTTTTATATTTTGGAGAAGAAACTTCCCCATGATGATCACTGTAATCGGTACTAGTTTCAGATTTTGACTCTCTCTATCTGGAATGATGCTCTTTTTGTAAGAATTTGTTGAACTCAGTTCAACCTTTCATCAATATAACAGTACTAGATTTTGTTATAAAAAAACAATACATAAAAATTATTAATTTCATAATTTTGATAAAATATTGATATATTTAAAATATTTCATAATTTTAATAAATATTCATATATTTAAAATATTATCTTTTCGCTCTGTTCCTTGATGCTTGATAATCAAAAGGTTGAATGAAAGCTAACAATACATAATCTAAACTAGATACCTGATCCGTCAATCCCTTTGTTCAGAACCCTTGACAATTCAAGAGTCCATGGTTTTTCTCTAACCACATGCGGTTGTAGCTAACCTCTCTCAAATCTAGAAGACCTGGATTTTGCTGGATCCTCAAAGAGACCAGCTCTGTTAATCAGACGATTTGATGGCTCCCTTGTTCCTTTTTAGCGCCAGGAGCTTCAGTGGAGGGGCGCATGGAAGCTCTGGAAGCAGGTGTCCCTCATTCCACTCTTCAGTTGTAATGGTGATAATAGCTGGGCCAGACTAAAAGACAAGGATTCCACCGTAGCCGTAATGGAAGTCATCAAAGGATCATTGGGACTCAAACAATCTAGAACTGTAAGCCTTGGTGCAGCTGGCAAAGAAGGATGGGGAAAAAGAGACATTATCCTTGGCGGAGGTCAAATAGGTTAGATGTTTCAATTGTAACTTATCTCGGTGAACAGGGCAATTCAGACTCCATTTGTCAAAATGTAAAAGTGCTCGGCAACTACTTTGCTGACCATTAAATATACCTCTTACTCGTTATTGTCTATAAAAAATAAAAAATAAAAAGAGAGAGAGAGAAAAAATCTGAACAACAAATTTCATTAGTTCTAAGTCCTCCAGAGTCATTTAAAAAGACTATCCCAAATCCTACAATTTAAAACATCAAACTGATGCAAATGATTCTAAAACTTGAATCCCAATAAACCCAAGCATCACACAACAGTGACAATGCTTCCAAAACTGTCCATTCTCTCCAACCAACATATATAACATAACCTGTTGATCCAAATCACAAAAATATATAACAAAAAACTAAAAAAAACAAAATCTTATTAGGCCTAAAAGGATCATGCATCTACCATCTAATGGTCCCTATATTCTTCATGAAAGAAGATACCTTCCTTGGTAGTAAGAGCTCTTTTTGAGAGACCGTCTGCCCAATTATTAAATTGTCTGTAGATGTGCTTGCATAACAAGGAAAAGTAATTGTTCTGCAAGTCTCGGATCTTGTGCTGCCAGTGTTCCAAGAGAATGGACTGAAGATGGGGCTTGTGTCCAAACCAGTCCAAAATGATTGGAGAGTCACCAAAAAATAGAAGAGAACTAATATTTTTTAACCAAACATAATGTAACAAACCCCGACAAACCACGAGTTCCACTTTAGTATTGGTGCTTGATCCACAATTCAACTAGCAAACGTAATAATGTTCACTGATCCATACCAGCACCACCTAAACCCGGCTGACTTGCCCCATCAAGAAAGCCAATAGATTACCTAGAACAATAGGGAGGCACAATCACAGATGCTGACTTAGTGATCTCCCCAACATGAAACTCATAATAGTATCTAATAATTTTTGAGCTAACTGAGGAGCACCTTAAATAGCCCCCATCAAATATAACAGCGTTCCTGCACCTATTGTATTGATTCAATATTCCATAGATTACCTAAGCAAAGGACTGGGACTTTTTAGAAGAACAAGGGAAGAAAGAGATCTTGTAGCAACAATTCAGGCCATAGTGTCTCTTGTAACTGCAGAGTGAGTCTATCTTTCTTTGTATCTTGCATTTATATATATGAGAGAAAAGTGCAAGGCATGGTCCACATCTTCTTATTGGAATTTTTCCAGATTGGCAAACTTATAAGAATCACCATCTATGCCCCTGTACCCAAATTCAAAACGTATAGGAAATGGGGAATCAACAATCCGAAATAGATTCTTCATGATTTGGTGAGTTTTTCTGAAGGATACACTACCAAATATAGGCATGGATCCTGTCATTTAGGATTCAGACCCAAATTTAAGAATTGGTTTGGATGTTAACGGAATCAGACCCAAATTTAAGAAACATAAATAAGCTATCATATATAAATAAAAGAATTCATAAAAGATCATATATATAAAAACATAAATTTTTATTTTTAATAAAATTATGAGGGATGATATATAAAAATAAAAGAACACTTAAGTGTACTTACATTTTTAAAATTTCTCGAAAATATTTTAATATTTTTAGAAATGTTTTTTTAAGCTTTTCAACATAGAAATAATAATCTAAAGAAAATCATGTAATTCTTTATCTATTTTAAGGTTTCAATATTGATAACTCTCATTATCATCATATTGAAATATGAAAACAACACATAATTTTAACTAAAATCAAATAATAAATAAAATTATGGATGTTTTATTAGAATAATTAAATATGTTATTTTTTAATATATTGTAAATAAATAAATATATAAAATTTAATATTTATAAAATATTTTAAATTAAATAAAACATCTCTAATTAAATTTATTTTGAGTGATAAAATATATTAAATATTTAATTAAAATAAGTAAATAAAATATTTATTAAAATGGTAAATTTAAATATATTGAACATTTTAATGAACTTGTGAAATTAGATATAAGTTGTCTTAAGTTTTAAGAAAAACAAATAATAATATTTTATTAAAATTATTAAATAAAAAAATGTCACAAAAATTATAAAATTAATATATTTTTTTATTAAAATTTAAACTAAAAAAATAATATACAACCATGTAAAATTCAAATAATATATTTTTAATATATTGTAAATAAATAAATATATAAAATTTAATATTTATAAAATATTTTAAATTAAATAAAAAATCTTTAATTAAATTTATTTTGAGAGATAATATATATTAAATATTTAATTCAAATAAGTAACTAAAATATTTATTAAAATGGTAAATTTAAATATATTGAATATTTTATTGAACTTGTGAAATTAAATATAAATTTTCTTTTAAAATAAGTTTTTAGAAATACAAATAATGAATATTTTATTAAAATAATTAAATACAAAATTGTTATAAAAATTATAAAATTAATAATTTTTTTATAAAAATTAAAATAAAAAAAATAATATACAACCATACAAAATTCAAATAATATGTATAATATCATATCAAAATTTGTAAATACGAGAACACATATTAGATAATAAAAAAAATAACACAAATTTTTTTAATGATAGAATCATCCATATTTATCTATATAATGTTTTTATTAAATAAACATATTGAATATTTTATTTAAAATTCTTGAATTTACAGTTTTTGTTTAAAATTAATTAAAAAATGTAATATATTTTATATTTAAATATATTCACATGTTATTAAAATTATGTGAATTCAATTCAAATAAAAATTGTAATATAAGAAGTGTAAATACATGTATATGCGCATAAATAAAACTCTAATAAAAAATATTATTATAAAAATTTGTGAATTCACATCACATTTAATAATGTAATATGCAAACATACAATTGAAGACAAACAAATTAAAAATAAACATCTATACATATGAAATTCAAAATAACAATTGTAATACATATTAAATTTTGTAATACACAAACACACTTAACAAATTATAAATATACAATCATACATATGAAATTCAAATAAGAATAATGAATACATATCAAATTTAACACAAAAACATTACATATATATAATTTAAAATTTAATTATGAAACATTTAAAAAATTAACATAATTTTTTTTAAAGATAAAATCATCTATATTTATTTATATAAAGTTTTTATAAAATAAAGATATTGAATATTTTATTTAAAATTATTAAATTAACTTCTAGAAATTAAATAAAAAATATAATATATTTTAAAATTAAATATATTCACATGTTGTTAAAATTATGTGAACTCAAGTTAAAAAAACAAATTAGTGTAAGAAGTGTAAATACATGTATATGTGCATAAATAAAATTCAAATAAAAAATATTATTATACAAAGTCATGAATTCACATCAAATTTTGATAAATAAAGAAAAAAGATTGTAATTTGTAAACATACAATTAATGACAAACTATTTGGAAATAAACATTTATGCATATGAAATTCAAAATGACAATTGTGAATACATATTAAGTTTTGTAATACACAAACACACTCAACAATTTATAAATATACAATCATACATCTAAAATTCAAATAAAAATACTTCATACAATCATAGGGAACAACTAAAAAAAATAAAAATAAGAAGTGGAGAAAGAGAGAAGTGCACACACCCTTTAGAATGACCATGGTTCATTCTTAAGGGCATTGAGAAGGGGATTTTAAGCCCCTTCAAAATGCATTCCATCACTGTATGTAGATAAAAAGACCATCTAAAAATTGTGTACACTATAAATTGCAGATAAAAAGAACATCTAAAAATTGTGTACGCTATAAATTGCAGATAAAAAGACCATCTAAAAAATGTGTAGTCTACAAATTCGATGATTTGGGTGAGAATAGGCAAATTTTCTGACATGATTTCGAAAAAGTCCAATCGATATTTTCCAAAATCCAGGCTATAGCTGTGAATCTCTAAAATTTTGAGTGCCATTCAAAAATTCCTCTTCTGTAAGAAGCCCTAATTTCTTGCACCAAAAACTGAAAATGCTTGAAATCGAATTTCGCTTCGACAGAAAAATGTGCCCTTCAATGGAGAGTCAGCCTAGCATACTTTTGCTAATTAAGAAGCCCTAGCTTCTACAGCTACACAATGTCTTCTTCTCAGGTTAGCTCTGATACCATGTTAGCTTTTTATCATTCAAGCTAGCATTATATTAGGATATTTAACTGATAGAATAACAAGCACAACAATCAAACACAAGAGACAATAGACACACAGATTTTCATCATGGAAACCATAAAGGAGAAACCACGCAATTTCCTCAGAGATAGAATGAACACCAAAATTAAAACCCCAAAACATAAAGATGATCTCCCAACATCAGTAGTCTCTCTCTTGTCCCAGCAACTTCTCTGTCACTCATGTGCCACAGTGAGTGAGTGTGTGTGTGATAAATAGAGAGGCTCACTCTCTATTTATATTCTTTTGTTCACTTGATGTCCACTTCAACATGTCGGCCCCACTTAACAGTTCCTTACTAGGGTCAACATCTCTAGGAGAGTCTAATAACCCTAGTGCCCCACAACTATGGGGAATTTTCCCTCCGATCAATAAGGAGGGTTAACCTTGACACAATTGTGGGGACTATTGCCCCAAATTACAATGGAGGTTTAACCTCAATGACTTTACATGACTTGTTTACATTATTGAATCTCCTGATCACAACATCGGGGCATAAACATCGGGGTACAATACATAAGATATACAAGTGAATACATTCTGAAGTTACAAATACATCAACACAAAGTTGATTCTGAAAGTGTGAAACATCATAGTTGTCTAATCAAGGACTCAAAAGTGTATAAAGTTTAAACAATACAAAATGACATCACATATATAAATGTATTTGAGGAAAACTAACATCTAGCTATCTAATATCAATGCCCTCTTCCCCTTTTATGGGAAAATACCATGGGTCTTTTGTCAGGCTTGCCCCTAGCACTAGAAGTAGCAGTAAAAGGCCCTACCCCTGCATCTAATACTAGATGGTGAGTGATGAATGGAGGACTAGATGTATCAATTGGAACAGAAGGTGATGGCGATGCTAGCACATCACCCTCCATGGTGTCTCCAACCACCTCCTCCTCCTCCTCTTCTTCCTCCTCCTCCTCTTTCCCCTCCTCTTGCCCCTCCTCTAGCCATGTAGGTGACTCTTCCATGATAGGAGTCTTAATCTCCACCCTCCACTTAGATAGTATAACAATATTTTCTAAGGATATGGCATTTGTATATGGTTCTTTATGTATCTGTGTCATCCACAAGCGGAGGTTGTAATGGACATACACCAAGTCATTAAGACGTGTGAACTCCAACTAGTAAGAGGGTAATTAAAAAAAAAGAGTCTAGAGGGTAATAAATTAATAAATTATAATATCTTAGAGGATCATAGATTCATAAATTGCATTAAGCATTTAAATGCAATATGCTTTGTTGAAATTCTAAGTTCTAAGTTTTTAACCTTCTATGTCTCTTTGCATGTATTTTTTCAAATACACTCCAATTCCGATCACATCCCGAAGCTGTACAGGTTTGGCTAAGGATTTTGATGGAAAATTTCCCTAAATATGGTGTCCTCACACCATAGGTTCGCCACCAAGTGGCTACACCAAACAAGAAATAAAGATACCTAAATTACATTTCATTACATTCAACTTCGGAAAACTAAAATAGGAAATAAATATAAATAAATCATAAATCATCTTTCAAATAAAGGTGAAAACTTAAAATGCTCTACTAAGTTAATAACTTACCTGGTGTTTGTGCTAGAAATTGTTCCTAGACTACAAAGGAATAAGCTAGTAGAATCTTAGAATAAAAAACATAAGTGGAATTGGTTTTTATGATTTATTTGGTTGGAAAGTTCATTAACAAGAAGGTAAATAAACAACAAAGTAATACAAAAACTAAATCACGAATCAACCTGAAAGACTGAGATATAAATGCATAAAGGATCAATATAAACCATGAACATCATAAGCACACGACTGGTTCTGTCCACAACGCATGAGAATCTACATGAAAAAAAACCATTAAACAAGAAATGAAGTCATAAATTGAGTGATCAAATAGATCATAAACAAAAAACAAAACAGAGGACATAAATGACTTATATGTATATATAGATTAATCTCAGTCTTCAGCACTTACATGAGAGTTAACAGTATCAGTTTCAACATGCATCCCCAAAAATCTCCATCTCTAAATCCCTTCTTGACAACAAAAATTGAACCTCACTCTCATTCACTTTCCTACTTTTATCATTTACCAACTAAAGTAGTTCCATAACTGCCATATTTGTTTTTTAGGTTGAATCTTAACATGGTTATAAAAAGTAGTTATATGTTAAATACAACAAAAATACACTATAACAAACTAAAATACTTGACAACTCGCCCCTAGATGGAATTCATAACTTCTTAGTTGCTTCTGCCAACATAGTGATCCCCTCTAAAGCATGAGATTGCTTCTTAGTTCGCTCCTATTCTAAAGTTCCAGACTTCTAAATATATTTAATAACCCTTCATTCTGCTTGCTTAACTTCTGAAGTTGCTGGGTTAAATCTTCAGATTGACTCTGGATTTCCCTTTTTCTCATTAATACTTCTTTTGAGACAACTATAAGTTCTTGATAATGGGCATTAATATCCTCGAGGTCTTCTCTTAATCTCTTATTGGTCATTACCATCTTGTCATTAGTTTCATTAAGAAATTCAATTTGTGACTTATGCTGCTACAAATTTTTCCTGATATTTTCAACTTCTGAGTTCATGTGCACCTCTCCATGCATTATAGAATCCTTGTTTGACAACCATGGGATATCAAGCTTTTTAAAAATCAAATCATCTTCCTGTTTATATTTCATTGCTTCTTGAACAAAAGAAACTCCTAAAGCTATACCTTGTTCAGTAATGTAAGTAGTTTTCCTTTCTGAAGATTTATGTCCTCCTTGAGCTAGTTCTAATGAAATTAAATGATCCCACTGAATATAGTCTTTCTTTGAGCTCAAATCCTCTTTACTCTCCATATTTTCTTCACTGGAAGAATCTTCAATGACTATAATCTTTTCTTTTTTCAATTTAGGGTTTAACATTCTCTTCATATTTAATCTGAGATTGTTTGTAGGTCTGGTCTTTGGCCTCCATTTCACTCCTTCTAACTGCACAAGAGATTTCTTCTGTACATTTACATTTGGGATTTGTAAAATATCACCCTTTGAATCAGCTGCAGCAAAAACTTTAGTTGAACATCCCTGTATACACATAGAAATATGATTTTGTTGTGTTGAACAAATATCTTCCTCTAGATTTAACTCAAATGTATTCTCCATTTTCTCATCCTAAATAACATGTTCTTGCTCATCCTCCCATGCTTCTCTTCTATCTTCAACAACATATTCTTTGAATCCTTGACTATTTTCCTGAATGTTATCCTACACTAAATCTTCAATCATCTCTTTTTTAAACCTCTTAACTAAACCAAACTGCTTATCGATCAATATTTTCTTTAGTTGGTCATCTTGTTCATTAGTAAAACTTGACTAGAATAAGAAGTGGTCCCAATTCCTCTTCTTCTTTTACAAAATTGTACAGATGATTAATTTTATCAAACCATGGTGAAAAACCGACCAGTGTGTATGGTTGAGATGTCCCCTGATTCTGTTTGACATCTTCTGGATCATTAGAGGAAATTTCAACTCAAAATGGGCCTTTTAACATTTATTCAAATTCCATGTCATCATGTGTTAGCCAATGAAATTTGAAATACCATATAGTTCTTAAACACTTTTTTAATATAAATTTGGGGATAGGTATAATAAAAAAAACTACTTTTTTTGTTTGTATTTTTGACATAACTCCCCATTTTTTTACTCAAATTTCGATCGAGAGAGCTTGTTGGATGTGGAATTAAATTCCGCATCCAACGAGTACCCACTCGGCATACTTTTGACGGACCCCACTACCCCAAAAACAAGAAATAACTAAAAAATTGAATGATGATGTCATCATTCCATTTTTTCAGGTATTTCTTGTTTTTGGGGTAGCGGGGTCCATCAAAAGTATGCCGAGTGGGTACTCGTTGGATGCGTAATTTAATTCCACACCCAACGAGCTCTCGCAATTGAAATTAGAGTAAAAACACGGGGAGATATGTCAAAAATACAAACAAAAAAGTAGTTTTTTTCTTTTCTTCCTCCATAATTAATAAATATTATTTTATTAATTCATTTTAGGAGGCCCATTTTGAGTTGAAGCTTCCTCTAATGACTTTTCAAGAGAAACAAAGGAAAAATCATTTTTGACTGCTATTTCAAATGCTGTAGAAATCTAATATGATATTTAAATACTAATGTGAATCTCCCCTCACATGTAATATAGCTTTGCACAATACCAATAGCTTCCTTCCATTCTAGTTTGAACTTTTCCAAATGAACCCCTTTTCCCCATTCTATAGTTTCATTTCCCTGGTAGTAAGAAGTCGCTGGGGTTGAAACTGAAAGGAATCCTTTTAAACCACAATTCTCCATCTCTTGAGACATCAGTAGCCTTAGTTATTAAATCCTCTATTAAATCGAACTTGAGAGTATCAAATGTTACAGTATTGTTGATGAAATTCCAGGCAAAACGATATGAAACCTCTAGATTAAAAGCAATGATCTTCTCAAAGAAACTAAACCAGCCTACGATTGTAAATAACGTTGCACATTCTAGAAAATTAGTGGCCCAACTTGTATTAGTAGGCTCAAACCTATTAATCTTTCCACTCTTCTTCATGTCTATGATGTATCTTAGCTTGTGTACTTTAGGAAACCTCAAAAATATTAACCTGTCTCTCTACAACAATAAAACTCAAAACCCAACCTAAAAATCGTGACGAGTTGAACACCACAATTTTCTAAATGATATTCTCACAGCCTCATACATTTGTCATGATTATGGAATCGGGTTATGTACATGTGTCACGATGTGTTCAATAGGTGTCTGGAAAACACCCATTATCCTCGATTGCAACGAACATGATAATCCGCCACTCATCCTAATGATTTATGATACTTGTAGCACTTTATTGCATAGATCCTGAATTTTGCGCTATAGGAATCTCCTCATGATATATTTACCAAAGAAATTAGAACAAGGGTTAGACTTTGGGATAAAAAATAGCATTTTAAGACTTTGAAAGCCATATAATACATAATAAGGAATTAAAAATAAAACGTAAGAAAGAAGAGAAATAAATAAAAACAAACTATAACCTATAAAAACAAAAAATGCATCTAAAATTATTAAAATCTCAAACAAGCTCAAAATAAAAAGTAAATAAGAAATGAACCTTTGGAAAAAAAAGCACACAAAGACTAGGAACAATTTCTAGTCTTAACACCTGGAACAAATTCAGTCCTATCACGAATAGCATCACCAAAGCTAAATACTCTAGTACCATCCCAATACACCTCTATCTCGTGATTGACTGCATTGCCAGTGTCATAACCAGGTAGAATCCTGTTAATACAAGTGAGAAGCCCCTCCAAAACCTTACCATGAAAATCAAAATTGCATTTGTAGGAAAATGTGGGGTTGAGGAAGAGTTTTGCTGCATGAATGGGTCGATGAAGCATCCCATTCCATTGAATACCAATCAAATCCCATAACAACATGTGCATGTTATGCCCTGGGGTACCCTTTCCCACATAGAAATTTTGAATGGCCTCTTTGGCCCTATCCATGGCCTCATATAAATATCCCATTGCGGGCTTATCACCATCAACAAGTCTCAAAACCCTTACTAACGGTTCACTCATTGAGCACACTTCCTCCATTCCTTCCCAGAAGGATTCAATGTACATCAGCTTGGCAATGTTTTTCCCATCCTTTCTCATGCTGTAAGCACAATCATGCCACTCATCACAAACAAACATTTGCTTCAACTCAAACTGACACTGAAGGAAAGACTGAAGAGTAATAAATGTGGTGGCAAAATGCGTGATTGTAGGACGCTTCAATTCCTTGTTGTTGGTGTGCCTCCTCATGAGACTAAGAACAAAGCATGGTTGTAAATGAACTTGGGGATGCTCCTAGATTGATCAATCACCACCTTGATAAAGGTAATTTTCCCCAAATCCTCCAACGTCAAATCAATGCAATGAGCTGTGTATGGAGTCCAAAAAAAATAGGGATACCTATCCATAAGCATCTTACTAGAAACCACATAATTAGTTGCATTATTGGTAATAACTTGCACAACATTGTGCACCCCAATATCCTAGATGAACCCATCCATCAACTCACATAAAAGTGTTGCATATTTTACATGTGCCGACTGATTTTACAAACATGGTACCTCTAGGACAATGTACCAAGAAGTTGATAAGGGTTCTACCAT
This sequence comes from Pseudotsuga menziesii, assembly GCA_001517045.1. Classification (NCBI taxonomy): domain Eukaryota; kingdom Viridiplantae; phylum Streptophyta; class Pinopsida; order Pinales; family Pinaceae; genus Pseudotsuga; species Pseudotsuga menziesii. The sequence goes on along the minus strand of LPNX010465800.1, from coordinate 490,985 downwards.
TATCATCTATCCACCCATCTAGCATGATTGTGCATCTAGTGCTCTCCCATGACAGACTAAACTCTATCAACCTAGCATCGATGTCCTTCTTTTCTGCTTCAAGTTTTGGGCCTTACAACTCCTCAAAGGTGGCACTTTTATACCCTGGCCCAACTATTGAAATGGAATCACACATCAGCTTCCAAAATTGATTGTTTTTAAGAATGATGAGAGGTATGTGACTCCAGTAAAGACACCTTCCCATTACCTGTCTGCTTCTACCTTTTTCGAGTTCTTTATAATTGACTTGATAGAAGGTTGTGATCTTGGTCCAACAAAATGGGATGAGAGCCCCACCCTCCCAAGAGGTGAAGCTGTGGATCCCCTCCCATGACCCTCACTGATAGTGGTAGATAGAGATGCACCTAAACTTCTTTCTTGGCCAAAAGCTGTAAGCTCTGCTTTGTTTCCAGTGATCTCATCCTTATTTCTCATTTTTTCATGGATGGTGTCATGGAAAGATCTCATGATTTCTAGGTTCACTACAGTACAAATTCCAACATCATGGCAAGGCAGTTTGGCTAGATGGTATTTCAACCTATTAACCCCTACCGACATGTGATGCCCACATAATTTGCAACTCAAAATTTTCCTATTTGTTCCATCCTCGGGCTCACCATACTGCAAAAATGGGTCCAATATCTTTGGCATTTTTGCAATTGGAATGCTTCAACTCAAATGCAACCCTAGGGCACAAAAAAAAATTACATTAAACTCCATTGGAAAAAAATAGCAACATTCTTGCTTAAAAAATCAGACCTCTATATTTAGATTTTAGGCCATGAAAGATAAGAAGAAGAGGTGGCTAAGAATTAGAAAAACAAGCATGCTATTTTCCATTCTAATTTTTTAAGCCCCTGTTTTACAATGTCATTGTTTTTCATATTTTTGGGAATGGAAATCAATGGAAAAATAGAAAAAAAATAGCAAAGAAATAGACAAAGAAATATGCAAGAAAAAATGCAAGAAATCTTTCAAGCAATCCATGGAAAAGATAGAAAAACAATGAGATAAAATGTACATGCCTGTGAGGAATCTTGAACACTTGCTCCACAAAAATACTTGATTGAGATGGTAAATGATGTTTGAAAGCCTCCAAAGTTGTTGGTGGTCTCCTCAAGCCCTTCTCCTCCTATTCCAACAAATGTATTTGCCAAATGGCATAAAATAACTGTTTTTTCCCTTTTAAAATCGCGGATTGGAGGCATGGGTGATTTTTTAGATCAACTCGCGACATTTAAGGAAAAATCACGTTTTTTAAGGAAAATTCACGCCTTCCCGATTTATTAAAAAAGCACGACTTTTGCTCGCCGAAAAAATCGGCTTGGAGCAAAAGTCGCGACTTTTCCGATTTTTCGCGAGAAGTCGACGAGGTTTTCAACACTGATTTAAAGTATGAAACAAAGAGAGAGGAAAAATGATATACACTATTGATGTAAGAGATGAAGAAGAGAACTTTCCCTAGAGAGGTGGCACGATTTCCAATAGAAGGTAAAACATCATGCTTCCCATGGCAGTCTAAAAATAGTTCATACAACAGCCTGTAGCAGACTGTACAGTCACACATGTGGGAACATTTCCCAAGAAAGATGGCTGTCATTTATTGCAGGCCATATAGTCCATACAGTAGACTTTTTAGGCACATGTGGCCTCAAAAATTGAGGCATGGAGAAGAGCATGTCATACAAGACATGTGGGAAGATCGTACAATTGTTCTTTTGGCATATATTTTGAGGTAGATACTATTGTTTTTTATTTGTGAAATTATATCAGTGAGGGTTGATTTAAAAATTCATTGTATTGAATTTTTTCTCACAAAACTTCTCTTAATGAAATATTATTATTTAGGGTTTTCCCCAAGTTGGTGTTTTTCCCGGTCTTATGACCAAAAATATGTGTTTCATGTGTTTGATACTTTAGTTTTTAAGAAGATCTTGAAGTGGTGGTTTTTAATTTCAAATTTATGAGTAAATTTTTTATTAAAATCCCTAGATGTTAAGGAGTTCGATTGAATGTGTGAATGGAAGTTTACATATTAATGTCAATTATTTTCATTAGTGACATAGACCCAAGGTACAATCCTCAGAATCTCTAGAAGTGCCCAAAAGTTTCCCCCAAGATATATTACTTGGAAGAAAAAACTTGTAGTTGTTATTTAATGATTTAGTAAACATAGCATTAACAGAAAAAGCAATAGTAGACCTTCCAAAGTGTTGAATCTAGAGGCGATGCAATTAGATTCTTCATTTTCTTTATAGTTACCATATTACCTCATCAATCTCATCCAATATATTAAACCTCATCCAATATATTAAACATATCAACCATCTTGCAGCCCTATATTAGAAACAATCAAGTATTGAATTTAAGTTATGATCTTGGAAAAAAAATACTTTAATAATCAATCCACTATAGCATTCAATGACTTGAGGAATCCCTCTCAAACTATCAGATATTGAAATTAGTAAACATCGATTGTGCTTTTAAAGAAAATTCAACCATAAGAATGTCTAAAGAAGTTTTCATTGGTATTTCATGTCATCATATTTATTCTTAGACTCTATAAAATAATATGTAAATTAAGCATAAAAACATGAAAATCAAGCATAAAAACATGAAAATCAAGCATAAAAACATGAAAATCGAGGCAGTTTAGCATACATACAAAGAAAGAATAATCGATTCTCAAAATGTCACTCAATCAATTTAGATGATTGACCTTTTGGATCCCTGGCAATGGGAAAAAAATTAACATCTGGAATGATAAGGTTCTTGGGCTCACCCCCATTGATGAAGCCAATTTTCCCAATCTTAAACTCTAGATGCAAGAAATGGGATATAAAAATCTCTACGATATATCATCTTGGGACGACAGTGGGAATTGGAAGGAATGGAAATTATTGCAGCTCCCAGAGCACCTTGATGAAGAACACAAAACCTTAACCTCCCTTATGCATGGTAGATCTCCCTTAAATATCCAGGATCGAGATATCAAAGGTTGGGGAATTAACGGGCACTACATAGTAAAAGAAGGCTTCAAAATTATAAAAAGCAATGATGGTAACCAAAAGGCAAACATATGGAATAAGATATGGAACCTAGATTGTATACCCAAAGTTAATATATTCTTTTGGATGTTAGCTCAAAATAAATTGCTCATGTTGATAATTTTAGAAAAAGAGGATATGAAGGGCCCTCAATATGTCCTCTTTGTGTCGCCCATAGTGAAATTCCTTTGCATATTTTCGTAACTTGCCCAGTGGCAATCTAAGTTTGGGAATGCTCCCTCGGACCTCTGGCTGTCAAAGGTAGGCTCCCAAGCATTGTCTCAGACATGGTTTTCAACTGGAAGACATTATACCATGCCAATATCATAGGTAAACCCACTATGTTGCATATATGGAACACCATGCCTCAAAACATATGTTGGCAAATCTGGCTTTCAAGAAACAGAGAAATTTTCAACGGGAAAAAGTCTAATCCCAGGAACATTGCCAGCAAAGTTCAGAATATGATTTCCAAAAACTTGAACAACAAATCATCTTCAAAGAAACTGAAAAGGTCAGCCCTTCAGAAGTAACATTTTGCAAAAAATTATGCTTGCAAAGCTCCCATCAAACCATACTCCTTCCTTCATACTAGGAAATATGGAAGGACAAGAAAGATTTCCATCAATGGAAGAAGAATCTTCATTGCCATACTCTCTTCTTTGATGGAGCATTGAAAGGAAACCTACAGAAGGCTGGAGAGGATGGAATTATCTTTAATCCTGGAGGACACCCAATGGTCTCTTATGCTTGGGGATAGGAATAAATTCCAATAATGAAGTAGAATGTCTTGCCCTCTTACTAGGGATCGAAATGGTTAAAAAAGAAAACATCAGCAAGATCATTGTTTTCGGAGACTCGAAACAAATAATTCAGAAAATGAGGAATGGACGCACTAACGGGACAACCAACTATAGTCGTTTGCATAAAAGAATCATCAAGAAGAGTTCCAACCTTCAGGCCACTTACTATCACATCCTAAGATAGAACAATAATTAAGCAGACAAAATGGCCAATCAAGGAGTGAAGAACAAGATATGCATAGTCTCAATAAGAGAACAAGCAATCTTCAAACATGTTCCTTAACCTCTTGACTTCCATGGGGTCTCTCCATCCCTCCTCTCCCATTTCTCATTTTCATCTCTCGAGCAAGCACCCATCGATGTGTCCTAACTATCATAGGTGCTCTGCCAGTGCCTGGATTGCTGCAATCTATTGTCTCTACCCCTAACCAAAGGATTACACAAGTCTCTACTTCACCTGCATTGATGATGCAATCAATAGGAAAGATCTCAGACACACTCGAATCATGAAAGAAGAGTTTAACTCTATCAATACAGGTTTAGTGAGCTCGAATTGTGAAATTGATGAGCACCACCAGATCGTGAGTAAAGAGCAAGCACATTCGAAGACAATACAAGACAAGGCTTGGATACAAAATTACAAAAATTATAGACCACCTCTCACAGTTTTACTGAAATTTTTTTGCTTTGCTGATATATTTAAATTTATTATGTTTTTTTGCTTATTTTTGAACAACCAATTTGGCAAACAATACCCATACAGGGGCAGTCTCAATCTTAGGAAAAAAGTTAGAAATCTTCTCTTCATTGCAATCTCTCTTCACACCTATGTTAGCTCTATTACAATAGAGCAATTTTTGGATCCTAGTTTTGTACAAGGATGGTTGTGCTCAGCTATTTTTTATAATTATTAAATTTCTCCGGTTACTATAAAAAAAATGACTTGAGGCATCCCTGTCAAACTATCGGATTTGAAATTAGTAAAAATTGATTGTACTTTTAAAAGAAAATGCAACCATAAGAATGTATAAAGAATTTTTCATTGGTATTTCATGTCATCATATTATTCTTAGACTCTGTAAAATAATATGTAAATTAAGCATAAAAACAAGAAAATCGAGGCAATTTTAGCATACATACAAAGAAAGAATAATTGATTCTCAAAATGTCACTCGATCAATTTAGATGATTGACCTTTTGGTAATTGGGAAAAGTTTATCTTTTTGTTATTTTTAACTATTTTTAGGGGGCACACTAGAGTAGGTATTGAATGCAACATTATGCAATTTCACTTGTTTTACATGTATTTTTGTCCAATTCATACAACATTTACATTAGGTATACAATATCAAATTTTGGTACTTAGCTTCTATTACTAAAATTCTCATAGTGGTACTTATTGTTAGATGTCATCTCCAAACATACCAAGACCCACTTAACATAAGATTATTTTATACTAATTGATCCAAAATGGATCAATATATAATTTGTCATATATATTGGTACTTCTGCAATGGAAAATTGGATCCAGATTTGTAGGGCCCATTTTAAGGGTAAATCCTATTTTGGTAATTTGGGTTCCTATAACTTCCAAAACCTATTTTAGGTATTCAATATATTTTTTATCAAAACTTTTCAAATGAAGTTCCCAACCCAAACATTGTTCTACACATTATGAGCTTTCCAATGATCCAAATACACCTCAACTGGAATCCATATAAAAAATTTATGCCTCCTACAAGTTGACCAATGATTTGAACACAAAAATACTAAATCGATGCCATGTAAGACATCATTTCTCACACATCTAGAGATCATCCCATGTGGACTATCAAAAAATATCTAGAAGGCCCATAAGCCTAACCTTGATTAACAGTTAGGGCATACAAAATACATAACCCTAACCCTAGATGACTATGACAACATGTTAAACTAATAAACACTAAACCACGAGGAAAATAAGGGCTTTATATCCTATTGTATTGATTCAATATTCCATAGAATACCTACACAAAGGAGTGGGACTTTTTAGAAGAACAAGGGAAGTAAGAGATATTCTAACAACAATTCAGGCCATAATGTCTCTTGTAACTCCATAGTGAGTCCATCTTTCCTTGTATCTTGCATTTATGTATGAGAGAAAATTACAAGGCACAATCCACATCTTTTTTCTATATTTTCCCACATTTTCTGAGTTATCAGATTCATCATTTGTGGCCCTATACCCAAATTCAAAATGTATAGGAAGTGGGGAATCAACAAACCAAAACATATTCTTCACAATTCAGTGAGTTTTGTTGAAGGATACATTACCAAATATAGGGATGGATCCTATCATTTAGGATTCATACCCAAATTTAGGAATTGGTATGGATGTTAACAAAACTGGGTCAAAATCCTCTATGTCAGCTATGCACAAAAGAATAGCACATAATTATCATTAATGAGCATAACAGCCTCATGACTACTGACCCATTTTGCATATCTTGATGTGTGATGTTTAGAGGGATATTCAATACTCCTTATGTGATCAATTTTTTCTATGACCTCCTACATCGCATCAGCATGTAATGTTGATGTAATAAGGAATGATATAGAATGCAAGATTCAAAATGGACCAAGTCTATGATTAACAAAGTATTGGGAAGTACAAAGCAATAAGCAATGGAAGCAAGGGCACCTAAAACCTCTATATAAGAGGTATCTAATATGAATCTTACATTACCTTGACATATTCCAAACAATTAAAGGATCTGGTAACATACCAAGCAAGTTATAAATTCTAATAGTGTTGATTTTTGTACCTAAGAAGTTGTTTCCCTAGTGATTTTAGCCTAAGTCACTAAAAGGGGAAAATAACATGACCCTTGCATTAAATGACTTAAAATGAGCATTTAATTCCCCTTTAGAGATTAAAGTGACATTTTGATAAATTTAAGTGAGGTGAGTAAAATTATTTTGGAGAGAATTAAATCAACTTTTATTCTCAGCTATCCATCTAAATCAATGTGGGCCCTTGGATTAGATTTCTCTTCACTTCTGTAGCATCCAAACAAAAAGGCAACAAAAAGGATTTTCATATCATTCTTTCCATGAGATTTGAGAGAGCAAGAGAGAAAAGTTGATTTCTTGAGAGGAGAAGGAGAACGCAGAAGAGAGAGGGAGCACATGCACGAATTCCAAGAAATCATACAATAGTATGTACTACATTAATTACACACAAAACCCAAAAAGAAATGGTAGCACGCATTTCCAAGCAACAACACAATTTTTGAGATGGTGACAGAATCCTTAGAACATTTGTACGACATCCGTACAACATTAATTGGGCACAATTTTGGAGGGAGCGTTTATTGTTATGGTTTGTTGTTGGCACAATTTTTGGAAAAGGGAAAATTTTCCAAGCATGATTTTCGAGGTCCATACAGCCTGTTTTGGGACTGTCTATGCACTATTGGGTTGGCACACCTTCCAAGATAGATTTATGGGTTTGTTGGTTGAGATAAGTTGTATTCTGTTGTTGCATTATTTTGCTGAAGAAATAAAAATAACTCTCAAACAATTTTTCCCCTTGTGGGTTTTTCCTAGGCAATTTTCCAAAATTATGGTGTTTGTCAATTTTTGTGTGTGATTGTCACAAAAAGATGTGTTAGTGAATTTTTCCCGTGTTTCATGTTTAAATTGTTAATGTGAAAGTCATTAACAGCTGAATGTTATGGGTTTTGGAATTAAACAATGACTATGTGATTGAAACCACGTTGGCGAAAAGTCACTTAAAAATTAACATGGTATTAGAGTTGAGTTGAAGAAAGGGACATGAATCGGATTGGTGAATTTTCAGACTGTTAGTGAGTTTCTTTTGTCAGTGGAAAACACCTTGTTGAAGCTTGAATTTGTAGTGAAATGGCTACAGGACTTAGGTTGGAGGATATACTAGATGAAGTTGGGAATTTTTGTCGCATGGAAAGCGAGGTTGGTGCTTATATTGGAGGAAAATGAACTTTGGGATGAAGTGATTGATAGTACACAAGCAAATACTATTCAAATTCATGCTTCCATTGATCCACAAGCACTTGCAGCCTTCAACAAAAAGGATATAAAAGCTAGAAGGACCATTCTAGATGCAGTTAAAGTCCATGTTATCCTACATTTCTCAAGCAAAGACCGTACATATAAGATGTGGAATGCTTTGACTTGCTTGTACGAAAGCTCAAATGAGAACCGGAAAATGGTGTTAAGGGAAAATTTGAAGAGCAATAAGATGGCCAAAGCAGAGGGAGTGACTTACTACCTTACTAGAATATCTTAGGTGAGAGATGAGCTTGCAGCAGTAGGGGAGGTTGTTTTTGGCACTGATCTAGTACGGACAGTTGTGAATGGGGTTGCAAAGCCTAGGTTTTTTTTTGGTGAGGTTATAGTAGCCGAGGAGAACTTGCCTTCTTGGGATTGAGTTGATATATTATGATTTTTGTTGTCCCATGTCCTTTATTTCTCTGAGAGGTTTTGAGTGCTATGTGATATCCATTGATGATTATTCCAGGAAGGCCAAGATCTACTTCCTCAAAAGCAAGAAATATGAGTAGGTCTTGTAGAGGTTCCCAATGCTTAATCTCTTGTGGAAAACCATACTTGGAGGAGGATTTGGGCACTCAAATCAGATAATAGGGGTGAGTATACCTCAAACCAATTCGATGAGTATTACAGACAGGAGGGCATATGAAGACAGTTGATGGTACCATACACTCCTGAGCATAATGGAGTAGCATCATTATGCTTGAAAACAAAACTGCATTTCAAGGTTAGGCTGAACCAATATACATCACGTCAGTGTAGAACAAGTGTCTCAAAGGGATTGTTGGCCAAGTTGATCCATGCCAATGGTGTAAAACTAAGGAAGGATATAGACAATGCTTGGTAGAATTTGAACTACTATAGTAACTGTTTGTGCCAGAAATTGTTTCCAAGGCTAAAGAAACAAGCCAACACAATCTCAAATAGAACTCAATAAAGTAAACTAGGTTTAGGGTTTCTGAAATGTTTTATTGGTTGTAAATTTGGTGACCAACAGGGAATACACTCATGAGCTAAACAAGGACTGAATCATAAGCAAGTAAAGACAAAGATGCATAATATAATCAACAAATATCAATTAGAATATAATCTTAAAGTTCATTCATGGCAAACAAGCATTACAAGTAAAGAAACCATGAACCAGCAATGAATATATCAGTCTAGTAGCTAAACAAACTCAAAATGAAGCTAAAACATATACTGAAGGGTATAAAGTGTCATATATTTCATAGTCTGTCATTAAATACATATAAGAGTAATGATACTTAGCTCACAAACAAGTCCATAGACCTCCTGAAGTTCTCCCAAAAATCGAACCTTCATTCTGTCTTTCTCATCTATCTAAATAGTATTCCTCAACAAAAATCAGTTAGGGTTAAAACCCTAACTTCCTACAACTAACTAACTAATCGATGAGATAAAGCTAAATTACAATTTACAAAATATGATATTTTTCAAATCATAGTAAACAACTAACTAATTAAAGTGTTTCTCAAAAATACATAATTGACTAACTGACAAATTTAAAGGTCCTTTGCAGCCTTAGCTAGAAATGCTATTCCATCTAGAGCTTGAGCCTTCTTCTTGGCTCTCTTTTGCTCATCTTCCATGCATGTTAGTCTTCTTGTGAGCTCTTCATTTTGGTTCTGTAGGCTTTCCACAGTCAACTTCAACTCTGCACAGTGCAAATCAGTGGTTCTTTTCCTCTTCAAGGCTTCCTTGGACACTGCTATCAGTTCTTGAAAATGTTCATTAACATCTTGCAAATCTTCTCTAAGTCTTCTGTTTGCCAAGATCAGCCCATCATTCACTTCCTGCATGTAGTCCATCTGATGTCTGTATTGTTTAATAGTTTTCTACAGGTTCTCTTTTTCTGAATCAAAGGCTTTCTCTATCGAGGCATCTTGCATATCACTAGGCATCCATGGTATATTGAGCTTCCTGAAAATATCTTCATCTTCCTGTAGCAAATCTGTAGCAATTTCAGGAATACTAGGGTTTTCCTGAGTGTTTGATTCTTTAGGTATAGCTTCATTTGTCAATTGTTGGTCTTCATCATGAGAAATTTCAGCTTCTTTTTCCTGCTGTTGTTTCAATAGTTCAGCTCTCAATTCAAAAAATACTGCAGACAATTTAGTTTTTGTATGGCTTGAATCTTCTACTCACTGTAATGACCTTTTTTCTTTTGCAGGATGAAAAGATGAAGTTTTTGCAACTATTTCTTTCCTCCTTTTACACTAACTTTGTTAACCTTTAGCTTTTCATCTACAAAGTCGTCATCCAGAACAGTCACCTCTTTGGTATTCAAGCTTAGGTTAAGCAGTTTCTTCATATTTAACCTCAACTTATTCTTTAGTTTGGTTTTAGGCCTCCAAGCTGGGGCTGATTCTCCCATCATCTTCAGATTTATTCCTTGATGCTTGACTGTAGCAAACTCCATCACCTCAACCTTGTTCTTCTTTCTCCTAGGTCTGACTGTTTTGTTTTCCAAAGTGGAAGATTCTTTCCATGTATCAGCCTTAGCTTCAGTTTTGGCAATGGATTTATCTTCGTCTAATAGATAATCTTCATCCTCTGATAGAATGGTGATTGGACTTCTTGGCCTGATCTAGAGGTTTTCTTCTTTGATAGCAATCTTCTCTCTGATAACAGTCTCCTCCTTCATGACAACTTCTGCTATTGCCCTATCCTTCACAGACTACTCCTCCTTTTGTGTAAACAGTGAATATTTACCCTTACTGTCTACTGAAAATATTTGAGGCTCATTGACATCCTTCAAGAGCTGTGGTGCTTCCTCAATTTTAACCTCTTTCTTGTCTTCAATCTTGACCTTCTGGCCTAGTTTCCTCACTAGGACTTTTCCTTTGTCTACCTGCTTTTTGGTTTGCTGATCCTCTTGTTTAACTTGAAAACCAGACAAGAAGAGGAAGAAATCCCAGGTTTTCCCTTCATTCTGCAGGACAGTACTTATGATCAATTTAATCAGTCCATGGTGGAAAATGGATTGGGAGGTATGATCCTGATGGTCTTTTACTCTACTGGACATCTTCTGGAGACTTTTGAGCAAGAAGAAAGGAAGGCTCATTTTAGATACACCAACCATGTGCTGTAAAAACCTAAACTAGTATTTGAAAACATAGGCATATCTGCCTTCACAGGTTATATAGCTTTGCAAGATTCTAATGGGTTCCACCCACTCACTTCTGAAATTTTGGATCAGTATGCCTTTACTCCAATCTAGGGTAATATTAGGTAACAGATACCTCTAGGCATCAAAAGTGAAAGGCAGCTTTTTAAACCACATTTCACCTTCATTTTTTATTCCTGTAGCTTCTGCCACTAGATCCACTGTCAACCTAAACTTTAGAGTGTCAAGTGAGTGTCAAAAACCACCATATCTTGATTGTAGCATTGTACAAATTTACAGGAAACCTCAGTATTATAACCATCTATTCTTTTGAAAAAATCTAGCCACCCAGCCTTCTAGAAAAGTTCCACACAGCCTGGTAATTTCTCAATCCAACCTACATCAGTGGGCTCAGCCCTATTTATTTTACCACTTTTACCCATATGAACTCACCAGGGCTGCTTTCAATGGCTGAAACTCTGTGTACTTCTAGGGTTCTGTCAATGACCTAGCAGCTACTTTTTCCTCCTTAAGCCTCTTGGGTCTCAATAACCAGCTTTCCTCAGTCTCCCTTGACTGTTCCCTTTTGTTTTCTAATGCAGGATAGGTTTCAACATAGGCTCAAATGATTTAGGTCACAGAGTGCTCAATACTCTTCACTAAACTGTGGGTGAAATTCAGCTATCATTCAGTTTGGTCATTCAGATACTCAACCATCTCCAGAATGTATTATAACACTTGTGCATTGCAGTCTTGTACAAAGAATAACTCTTAATGCCTTTAAGTGCAACTAATGAACTGTCTTTGTGTAGAAAATGTTTTACACGAGTGGTCTCTGCTTCTAGCTCCTTATATCAACTTGTGGTTTTAAGATCAACTGGGAATTATTTATCTGGTAGATGAGAAGATATAAAAGCAATCCTCTATCTGCTCATTTTCTGCTCCCATTCACTATTAACACCAAAAACAGTAAGCCTTAACACCTAATCAGGCCAGGTATTTATGCCATCTCATATGTTCAGCTCCTTCGTTGCATTAGGTACAAGTAACCATTGAATCCAAGAAACCTATGTCACCACAGACTGTGCAGTTCTTCACATCACCACCTTCTCAGGCTTTGACAAGGTCATGCTCAATGAAAACTGATAATTTTCAACTAGTCACTCACCTACACCTCTAATCTCCTTATCTCTTCGACAGGAATGTTGTTTAAAGCTTTCATTAACATTCTGCTTAACCAATTTTGATGAAACAGACTTCACTGAGAAAGCCCCAAATTATTAGTCACTAATAGATTATCACGGAATACCTCTTTAATGTCCAACTATAGTCACTTCAAACCACTCCTTGTGCTGTCTTCTTGCTGAATTGAAGTATACAGGTGTCTTCATATGTTCAATTTACCTCCAAGTGGCAGGACGAGAAAGCCCTAGTTTCCTGTGTAACTGTGAAAACCCCGACTATGCTTTGTAACAGTAACCTCCGGTTTTTTGGCAGATGTCGTCGGACTACTTAAGTCTTTAGCTTTGTATTACATGAATAGAATAACTACCCTCACATCAAACTCAGTCTCTGCCTCTATCTATCATGATATGCTGCATTCTAGTTGATGATTTCCACGATTTCCTCCACGACATGAACCCACCTGTTTTCATGATGAATACTGAAATAACACGTAGCAAAATCCTTAAATCATGCGATTAGTCACTTAGGAATCAAGATCGTGCGAAAATTCAACTAAAACATCAGAGAATTTAACATGCGCGATATTCTTGTAGCACCACTATGTTAATTTTTGGCACTTGCGCTACAAGAATAATTTGAAATCACTTTTGGCGCTATTTTAACTGTTTTTTCCACTTTGAATGTAGTTTAGGTGCTAAACTATACTCTTGGAATATATTTATGACATCTTAAATCAACATAATGACCTTTAAACCCTTCAAAAAGTAAAGGGGGAAAAAACAATAAAAAATCTAAAGGCAAAAACTTGAAAATTTCACTAAATACCAAAATTTTTCTACAATAAGTGAAAGAATAAACTCAAGCAAATACGCAAACTAGAATAAAAATGACAATCAAACATAAAATTTGAAGAAACAAGTTCCTGACTTAACAGTAAGGATAAAGACAACCTCAATTATGAGCCCGACATACGGCTTGCTAGATCTCACACAACCAGTGATCTCTTTGCATGTCCACAATGTTGAGGCTATGGGGTAATTTACTTCAAAACCCCTACCCACTCCTTTGGTTTCGTCATATCCAAGCAAACATCATCAGGTGCTCGATAACTACAACAAAAACCTAAGACCAATTTATAGCCCTGCGAATATTGCCATGGAGTTACATTTTTCATATTGGACATTCTAAACTAAAAATATGCCAAGGATGAAAATTCTAGAGACTGAAAAAAAAAAGCTCCACTATGAGGTAACTAATTTCTAAAATGAAACACCAAGAAAGCATAGACTTACAAAACCCACTTATGAACTCCCCCACTCTCCAATCTAAAATCTCGAACATAAAAAATCTACAAAAGGAGATGAGATCACGATAAGCCTTATTTAAACAGGAAATGAAAAGATGACAACAAGCCCTTAACACTCAGGTCCAACTAGTCCAAAAAAGGAAACACCATCCGCCTCCCACTTGCTAATGTTAAGGAGGTGATACATGCCAGGTTTAATGAAGAATCCCTCCATCGAACATAATAACATTACCTTCGAGTATGTGGATCCCCACAACACCATATCTTCGACAGACCCATACAGATATTCACATCCTTCCTTCACAACATAATGAATCTTAAGGGTGCCAACTTCACATTTTTCATCTATTTCAATTCAATAGGAAATCATCTATGAGCTCTAAAATCCAAGCAAAGGTTTTTCTTCATCTCTGAGCTCTAAAATCCAATCAAAGGTTGTTCTTCATCCCCAACGAGATATTCTTAGATGCGGACCTCAGTAGGTCCCAGATTATAAAGTTGGAACATGCCAAGGAGATGGTAGTATCATTACAACTGACAAGGAAATGGGAAATCATTAAATATCTTCGAGCCATTATTTTAGATTCCCCTCCCCTTAGGCACTCCCAACTTCAGTTATCTTTATGACTAGCCTGTTGGAAGCGTCAATGGGGCTCAAGTATTTCAATAGGCTGTTGGAACAACAATGGGTCATTCTTGTCATTGTTGGGCATGATGAACAACTCTCTCAGTTCATCTGACATCCACATTATTTTCAGAGGAGAAGGAAATCTGCGGTGGTGATTTTGTTCTCGACAGTTTCAGACCTCGAAGTAGGTCTATTGTTAGGAGAGGCTTCCTTAGAAGTATTCACAAGGTAAGATAGCTCTTTTAATTCTTTATTAATATTTGTTTATTAAGTGGGCTAGGGTTTCGACATTGTCGGTTTTTTATTTAGTGAAAATTGTTTTTTAAGTTTTTATTTTATTATTATTAACAATGCATTTTTTAGGTTCTTCCCTTTTAATTATTTAGTTTATTTTTAATGTTAAAAAATCTTTTTTAATTACTTAGTTTTGATTTTAAAAAAATTCAATTTAATATTGGTTTGTCATGTTTTTAATTCAAAGTTTTATTGTTGTATAAGGTTTTAGGTATAATTTTTTTAGGTTAATATTTTTATTAAATAGTTTTTAGATGTAGTTGTTTTTGGATTATTTTTAAAATAATAAATAGTTAGGTAATTTTTTTAATATTATGGTTAGTATTGTTAATTATTTAGCATATTAGGTAATTTAGTGTATTAGGTATTTTTATGTCCCCGACAAGGGGCTATATATGAATCACTCAGGCCTATTAATTGGGGGTTTACATGAGAATTTTTTTTTGTTTTATAAAGTGTTTACATAGTTTAATTTTCAGGTGTATTAAATAATTTTTTTTTAAACTATTTTTTTCCATGTTCATTGGTCTGTGTAGGTGACGTTTCTCTAGGGTCTTGTGCCCCAAGACTTGACGACAGGCTCTCATCACCGAAGTTTTAATACAACCAAAATTTTAATGCAACAATAATGTCAAACAACAAATAAAGTGGGTGAAATTAATGGAATTCGATGCACTTAAGGATGTGCATAATAATTACTATGCATTGATACCCTCAATTTGAAAAAAACCTCTCTCTGGATCACAATCTTTTGGATGCCACCCTTGCATTAAGTCCTTGAGTATTTTCAATGCCATGCAGCCATTGCTCCTGTTCTCTAGATTCCAACCCTCTTAAACCTTCTCTCAAATTCCTTCCATCGCCGGTGCTTGTAAAAAATTCCAACACCCAAGGCCTTCATGTCAAAAACCCTAAATTCAAACCTGATATGCAGTTCATGGACACCAAGTGTCTTTCACTATACATGTACGTGTATCAAATCCACCTTGGTGTTGTCCTTTTCCTTCCCTGCACACTCTCATTTGATTTAAGAAGCTGATCGTCCTCTGTCCAATTTAGTGGATCGGTGGGAACTGAATTAAATTTATTGATGTCATTTGATTGAGTGGCTCATCAGAACAAATAACGTTCTATTTTTTTTAAGATGCTCCTTTGTGTTTCCTTACTGATGTGATGTGCTTAGGTGGTAATTCTGTAGGATTAGCATATATAACAACTGATGTGCTGAATTGACTGATTACAGGATTTCTATGGAATGCCATAGGGTTGGAATTCTAATTTATAAGGGTTAGTCAGGGTTATCCAAGTTCTGTGGTGAATTGACCAAGTGAATGAATGAAATATTGAACAATTACGTCGCTATGGTATTGCTTATGATTATTTCGTGCTAGTGATAAGATTGCTGATCACCAAGGACCTGGAGGGACTTTCCCAAGGCACGAGGAAAAGGGGCAAGCACATCCATAATTATCATAAACTGAACGCGAGCAAGTATTGCTGGATAAAAAAGATATCTCATCGTCCTCTATCCGATTTAGTGTATCAGTGGGAGATGAACTAAATATATCGATCCCAACTCAAAAATGATGGTCCATTCTGCAATTTTGTGTTTCTTACTTGTCATAGTTGTCTTAATGTTTTGAAGTCAAAGTGGGTTTGCAAAGTACAGTGAAGAGGAAGAGCATTTGGATATAGCGGTGCTCGATACAAAACCATTCGAAAAGGTAAATATAAGCACTACACTATCTAGAAATATAAAATACAGATTTGAATTACCTTTTCTTTGAATGTCAATAAAGCTTGCTTGCTTTTGAATTACCTTTTCTTTGAATGTCAATAGAGCTTGCTTGCTCTTGCGGACAGGCCTTTGTTATAAATGGAAAGTTGCAACGTGTTATCTTAGCAATATTCTTGGTGAGCAATTACCAGTTGGATATAGCGCTGCTCGATACAGAACCATTCGATAATGTAAATATAAGTAGTACACTATCTAGAAATATATAAAATAAACATTGTGAATTACCTTTTCTTTGAACATCAATAAATCTTGCTTGTGGACAAACACTTGTTATTGAACAAAGCACAGAAGTGGAAGTTTATCTATCACAAAGTACAAGTGCATACGACGCTTCTCTGCTACCAGAATTAAGTAATTTACATCTATTAATATCCATGAGTTGTATCCCTTTAAATGTGGGAAAAGACTTGGTTCTGGTGATTCTAATTTGTAGTCATGATGTGTGATTTCAGCCTCAAAAACATTTTCATCATGGCAGGCGAAGGATCCACAGCCAAGAGGTATTACGGTACAAGAACATCAAGAAAGTGGTGATGTATGACATCGATAAGGTCTAACCATCGGTCTTCATTAATTTATGGTTTTATTGTTTTTATTTTGAATTTTTCTATATGGAATACTATGAAGTCAATTGAATATTGCGTGAAAACTTGTGCTGGTGCACTCTCATTGAATCGGTATCATTGGATTTCTTTTGTTGTTGGTGTGTGAAGTATTGCACCAGTTGAAGACTCTTGTTGCACTCGTGACTGTTTTTTCCTACGTTGATAAGTTGTGTTGAAAGACCATTTACACCATTGAGAAGTTGTGTTGAAAGACTTGTGCACTTATTGAAGCTGTTGTAAAGTAAAAGATTGAAAACCTTGCATTGAATGGAGCTGTGCAAAATGTTGTGAACGGTATTTCCCATCACTCAAAAAGATTGTTGGTGGTTGGATTAGATTGGTGTATGGCTGCTCCTCCACACATGTTCAAAGGTGGCAACTTCCATTATAAAACTCTTTAATTACAGTGTAACACCCAAGTTTTTAACCCTGTTTGCATGATGTATATAATGTAATTAATCATGGTGAGGAGCTAAAGGCAAAAGCCCCACTGTCAATTTGTTCGTGTATGTTTCAGCAATAGGGATAGTTGCCGATGGTATATCATGCTATCCAACACACTATAGTTTGGCATCATGTAAATACGCACATCAATTAAAATAAACCTACAGCCAGCTATGACCGTACAACGTTAAAATGAAAAGGGCATGATTTTCCAAAAGAAAAGGGTGGGGGATGTCAAACCTTGGACTATGGGGGGGGGGATCCATATGTTACCACCCTGTTTGATTTGCCCATCTTTCCTTGTCTTATCCAACTCCCACTTTAATGTTTTTTTGAGTAGTTGAGGTAGTTATAGCTGGGAGTGGAGTGTGGCAGGACTGTCAGTCCTTGCCCACACGCACACTCCACTAGCAGGTTGACCTCACGTTGGCAAGAAAACCACTACCATTATCTCCACGAGGCCATTCTCTCCATTGTTAGCTCACCCTCATGCCTAGGGAATTGTTCACTCTCATGCAGGGACACACAGCAGGGAACCGATTATTCTTCCTCACGTAGAGCCAAGTTAAGGAGGGGTGCGATTTCTGGTTTGGGGGTTCATTTTCCCTCTCTTGCGCTGTTTTTCGGTCTGTGGTGGTGTTCCATCCATTCACGCAGAGAACTGGTTTTCCTTTGGCATTATTGAGCTGTGTATTGTTTTCCATCCTTCGTGGTGGATCGTGAGCTGTAGACCGCTGTGTTTTCTTCCATGTTTTTCCTGGGCTGTGTCTTTTCCCTTGCACATAGGTTGAGAGCTTGTTCTTTCCCCATTCTTGTTTGTGTAACCTTCTTCAGTGATTACATTAAGGAATTGTGTGCTGTGGGCTCTTGGATGTTGGACGACTGCTGATTTCCACATCCATTGGCTGAGTTTTCCCATGTCTATGATGGGAGTTCTGCTTCTATCCCAACTGTGGACTGTGTAAGGTTCTCGTTGTTTCCTCATCGGATGGTGGTTTGCGTTTATGTCCTTCTTTTGCCTAAGATCACGGATCAGACTTCTCCCCTATTTTGGGACTATGTAAAGTTACCATAGTTTTCATTGTGAGTTTGGGCTGCTAATGTACCTTGGTTTTGGGTTGCTACTAAGTTGTTTTGGCCACGCTAGGGCCAAGAACAACTCTGAGTTGTCTTGTGGGATTGAGCTGTGTTTCACCTTTTGGTTAGGATCATCACTCGGTTTTCTTTGCCTTCTTCATAGAGCTGTGACTGGGTTGTTTTGCTACAGTAGGTAGTGGTTGGTCTTCAGACTGTTGAGAGTGGGATTAGGGGCTGGGTATGCTTGAGAAGACTAGTGTTTGAGACCACCAGCTTAGCATTTAGCCTTTCCTAGCTCCTTGACGACCTCGTAAAACCCTATTGTGTGGGTTTGGCTGATTGTGTACCTTGGCTACGTGGAAGCCTGCATTGACCCTTATTCCTTAAGGAATCATGCCCAGCTCGGGGGTGGTAGTGTTGCTGAGAGATTGATGAGCATACTGGCCTATGGTTGGGTGGAACATTGCAGCGACGTAGCTGGTTGCAGGGAGATTTTTTCATTAAAAGATAAGTACTTCTTACTGTTTCATCTCTGCAATTATATCTACTGTTCCATGAATTATGATGAACATGTTAAATGCTGGAATGCGGGTGTTGCTTCTGCTGAATGTTGAGTAACTGTGTATCCTTGTATGTTTTATTCATCTTAGTATGCATTATGTTAAGTTTTTAATATCAGCATTTATCCCTATTTGTGTTCATGGGGGTTGTTTGCCCGTTTGTTTGGTGTTAGTAGCATCCTCTTCGCCGGTCGGAGGGTCAGGGACGTTACATACAGTGCATTATATAAATGCATATTCAATGCAATGTATGGCATTAATTACAGTGGATTATATAAATGCATATTCAATGCAAGGTATGGTTGAAACACTCCACAGAAATACATGTCCTCTTCAAAGGCAAGTGAGAGGTAAAGTTATATTGATTTTTTTATGTCAAAGGGAAATATGGATATTAATGTTAGTTAATTACTTCAACTTATGTATCATTAGAGTAGTATTATGTATGCAAATAAGTATTTTGCTATATTCAATTGGGATTTTTATTTTTTTCAATTACTTGTGATATTGGAACGCAAATTCTTGGCATTCTTATGGAATGTGATACTTTTATACGGATTCAAAGGTTAGTTGAGCAATTCAATATAATATAATTTTATCATATTTTTAACAAATAGAACTTATAAGTGGAAATAATGGCAAATCAAGAAACTATAATTGTTTTTATATGGAATTCAACGCAGTGAAGGATGTGCATAATAATTACTGTGCATTGATATCTGCAATTTGAAAATAAGTATATGCATGCATGCATGCATGAACTATACGTGTTGTGGTTGCATATTAGTTGCTCTCCTCCTCAAGAACCTATCATCTTAAGATAAAGCTATAAATATTGTTTCATGCACATATTCTATAGATATTATATCTATAGCGATTCATATTTTTTTGAAGAATCCCCTGCTTGTTTATTATGCCATTATGCTTTGCAATCCATAGTGTTAACTTGCGATGTTTTGTTTACCCCGTTGACATGGAATTCACATAATTCTTATGACTCATTATTTGGGGTGAATATTTTGGAATGAATGGTGACTTTGTTTCGTGTAGATTTCCTCTTCTAAAAAAGGGACCCTTCATTTAATAATTATATGGAGTATTCAACGAAATACTTAAATCATG
>LPNX010465800.1:422799-460986 GCA_001517045.1 Pseudotsuga menziesii | reverse complement strand
AATATTCACTTTCACTATTATTTTTTGCCGACATGTTAGTAACGTTACATCACGTGACATCACGTGACAAGATCTCCCCCATACTGGGCTGTAGAGTGCCTCTTGGCGCAAATACATAAATTCCCTTAACGTTGTTCATCATGTCAAAACTAGAGCATGAAGGAAAGGAGACATGCTCTTAATTCTTTATTTGTTATAGCTGGACAGTGACAATATTATCCCTCCAAATCCTATAATGGTTGAATGAATTTCCTTATCTTGTTGAATGAATTTCCTTATCTTGTTGAGCAATACCAAAAAACAAGTGAACATTATAACTTCTTAGTATTATATACAAATTCCATCAATTCTAAGTAAAAAATTAAGTTATAATTTCTCCATATTTATCATCCCCAACCTAAATAGTCTACTTAAAATCATAAAATATGAGCTCAATATTTTGTGAAAGTCTGTAAAACACTAAACTCATGCATCGATATTTTTTACAATGGTCTCTAAAACACTAAATTCATGTCGTTAATATGTAGATATAACACCATACATGAAAGCCTTGCAATGCAATATAGTCTTTAGTGTAGATAAAATATATATCCGGACTACTGCTAGATGATCTCCTCAAATTCATTTATATGTTTGGCTTATAAATTGATTTCACACCACCCCATTGACCCCATCGATTTCACACCATCCTATTGACCCCATATCGTGCAATGCTTTGTAAAATACTAAACCACTACATCATTCATGAACGCCTTGCAATGCAAGATAGGCTTGTGCATAGATTAAAAAAATATATCCTACTATTATATGTTATATGATTTCCTAACAGCCATTTATATGTTTAACTAATGCATCGATTTCACACCATCCCACTGACCGCATGGGATAATTTTTTTACTATAAGAATCACCAAAATTGTCCAAAAACTATATAAAGTCTTTAGTAAGATTCGTCAAGGTTTCTACACTTTGAGAAAACTATGGATCCTTAAAATTTTCCCTATTCATATATATGACATCACAAAGAGGTTCAAATATAATTGTGTTTATG
Source organism: Pseudotsuga menziesii (assembly GCA_001517045.1). NCBI lineage: Eukaryota > Viridiplantae > Streptophyta > Pinopsida > Pinales > Pinaceae > Pseudotsuga > Pseudotsuga menziesii. The sequence goes on along the minus strand of LPNX010465800.1, from coordinate 459,936 downwards.
GTCTTCTTATGTGTCTACAATGACAACAAGCATTAAAATCCAATATTTAGTATATTTCAAAATATAAGGAAACATTCCTAATCCATAATTACAAGGAAGTGATTTCATACAACTAAAAATACAAGGAAACGTTCCTAATCCATAATTACAAGCCAAATATTTCATAATGATACTTCTAAAATGAGTTACATCATTTTTAAAAGCAAGGCCCTTGATATTATTTAGCCATTGTCTAAGTTCAATAACTATATTAATAGAGGCCATCATATGCCATCTCTCTTAAAAGGCATTGATTTATCTAAGGTACATGTTTGGATCAAACATAGCCTTGCATATGGGAATCGTATGTGGAGCAATGTATGAGTGGAATTTATAAAAAAATCCTCACACTGTTGAACTTCAATAAATGAAATTTTTTTTTGGGGAAATAGTTTTACTAAAAGATTTCTTAACTATATATGATTATTTAATCATTTATATTGTTGGATTATTTATACTAAAATAAAAATAAAGTTGATTTTGTTATATGATATATAGTATATAACCATATATTTAATATTGCTTTCCTACATATATGACATCATCAAGAGGTTTAGACAGAAAGTTTTAGATGGTCTTCTTATCTGCCTACAAGAATGATGGAAAGCATTATAAATATCATGTGACGCCCTTACATGAATGTATGTCAAACATAAAATGTGCTTCATCACCTTGGGTCAACAAAAATCAAACATTTATGATATTCAAAATGCAAGGAAACGTTCCCAATCCACAGTGATTTCATAAATACTCAAAATACAAGGAGACGTTCCTAATCCATAATTACAAGGTAAAGATTTACTTTGTGAATCAACCATCGAGTCCTAACATGCCCTCTCCCTTAGTAGTTGGTTATCCAAAGGCATTAGACCCACTTCGTAACACGAAATGAGGTACACCCTTTTTTAAAGCAAGGCTCTTGATATTAGTTAGCCATCCTCTAAGTTCATTAGGTATATCAATATAAGCGATCTGGTACCTTCTCTCTTAAAAGATATAGATTCATTTCAGGTACATGTTTGGATCAAACATAGCCTTATCTATGGGTCTTTTATGTAGAGTAATGTATGACTCAAATTTATAAAAGAAATCTTCACAGTATTAAAATTTATTAAAATTGAATAAGAGGACTTGTCTAAAAATTTGAGGGTTTGGATCGGATGACCATTTTTTCTCAAAATCTGACATTTTTTATTTTGCAAGATCAGAATTTAACTGTGTTTTAATCGAGATTTTGATGATAGAAATGGATTCAACACCATCAAAAACCCTTGGGGCACCCAAAATTTTAGAACGTGACAGCTATAACCTGGATTTTGGAAAATCTCGATTGGACCGTTTCAAAATATTTCAAGAACAATTTGCCTATTCTGACCAACATCATCGAATTTGTAGACTACACAACTTTTAGATGGTCTTTTTATTTGCAATTGGTAGAGTACACAATTTTTAGATAGTCTTTTTATCTGCATACAGTGATGGAAGGCATTATGAATATCTTGTGATTTCCTTACATGAACGTATGACAAACTTGAAACATGATTCCAACCCCTCAGATCACTTTGTCGTCAATCCAATGGATGAAAGCGTTTTAAGTGGTTTCTATGTAATATTCCTTTCCCACTGGACCGATTCCTTTCCTACTGGACCGAAACTAGATAAGCAAGTTGTGTTATGAAATTTTCTTCTCGCTAGAACAATTCATTTCCTACAATATTTTATCTACTGGACGAGCATGAAGTTCTTAATCATGGTAGCAATTTGGGCTTTACCACATTAATTGTTCAAACATAATGGAAACCCTTTAGTACCTTTGTAGCTTCAAGATATTGTAAAACACAACCAATATTTTGTGACATAAAAAATATGCATTCAAATAAACAGATTCATATAGTAGTCCATTAGTTCAACTTTCTATAATCAACAAATGCTGATTATCAAACCAATATTTCCATCCCAATAATACGTTGAATCCTGTTTCCATTGGACATACTAACTTGGTACAATTACTTGGACCTTTCTCAAAAGTTTGATCCCCAAATAGATTGTAAATAATGGAATTCATTCAAGAACAAAAGCAATACTCATGTTCAATCATGTCCTCAATCATGTCAAGCAACTTAAAATGCACTTTAAATGGACAATGTCAGGGAATACCCTTCTAAAGCTAATATGAAGTAAAGTTTAAGCCTCCAAGTCTTCCACTCAATCCTAACATTTCACTAAAATTTAAGTCATGAATTCTATTTTCAAGGAACCACAATGCTTTCTAGTATCCCTGGTGTGCAACGTATAATGTAGTGTTACACGGGTACATGTCCCCAAGGGTAGGTAACACGCTTCCTCACCCTCGTACGTCTAGTAACCTTGGAAACTCCATTGGAAAAGCCTCACATGTCATCGTTTGAAGGAAACTCATGTAAACTTAGAAAGGAAACCTTTCCCTCCTAAGAATGGCATCCCCACTTTTCCTTTGACATTTTTTTTATAAAAAAAATGATAAAGAACCACGCCGTCCACTATTTTCCTTTCTCGTTGAGAAAGGAAGATCATCTTTTATTTCAATTTTCCACCCTTGTATGAAATTTGAATCTCTTTCTTCGAACCTCTATCTAATTTGAATCTCTTCTTTCCATTCCCTTCTCTTCCTTCTCCTCTCAGGACTGTCTGCATGAGTCTGGTCTGTATGTTTGGCGCTCCATGTCATGTTTTGAATGAGTCTGGTCTCTTGTGTGGTTTGTGTGAGTCGAGTCGAGTCTTGTCTGGTCTGCGTGTATGTGTTGTGTTGTTTGGTACTGAGAGGTGAAGGAATGAGTGACTTCTAACATTCAATTAAAGTTCGAGTTCTAGGAAATTGCACTCTGATCAGAGCAGTTTGGGAGAGCGCCTACCAGAAATACTAGGCAGATCCTCGTCGGCCTGTTCGAATAGATTGGATTTATCAGCCAAAGTAACGATGCAGGTAGATTACGCCATTTCCATTTTTGGCATAGTTTCAGGCAGACGGGCTTTCTTGGAATTTTAAAGTAAACTGGATTATCTTACACAACTAGGTTATCTCGCCATTTAATTATTTTCATTTTTCAAATATTTCAGGAGGAGAAGCCAGGGCGGAAAAATTTTATAGCTCACACTGGACCTGGATTTCTCGTGTGCAGAGCCTACCCTGATCCTGGAAATCGTATGCAAATTTTAGTCTCGGATCCATCTTCTTTGATGTATACTCATATTGACATAAACTGTTATCCAGAGAGGAAATATAGGTCGATATTGATTTAAACTGGAAACTCTTTTTTGTTGCCTTTCAGCAAGTTTTAGGGGGCTTGAGCTCAAAGGTTTTTGCGATAGCACTCCTGCCATCTGGGATGACAGGAACATATGCTGGAACTCAACGATCACATGAACATAGCGCTGATTGAAAATTTTTAGTCAGGTTAAGGATTCAATCCCAGCTATACGACGAGATATTCACTCACATCCTCGTCAATTCTGGCAAATTTCTGTTTATCTTCTTTATTGGGTATCTTTATTTTCGTATTCTGAAAACTTATTTTAGATTGGCCCAGTAAGTGACATAGACTTCAGCCATTATTTTGATTTTTGTGATTTCATTCAATTAGCTCTGTTTATGAAATTGCCAGGCTAAACATAATTATGAAATGGTACCTGCATCAATTTTCGAATCGGCAGGCGCAAGGATTTATCATAGCAAGATAAGGTAGATGCATTTGTCTTGTTTTTTTATATTATAGATTCAAATTTACATCCCAATTTAATTTTAGTAATTTGATTTGACAAATGCAGATCGATCAGCCCCTACTGAGTTGTTAACTGGGCAATGTTGCATTAGCTATGGCCAACCATGACTACGCTCTGTCTTGGCATGGCGCCATGCGATTACTACCTCCTGCAAGTGCTGTGAACATGATTCATGGCAGGAGCAAAGGATGGGAAAGATTCAAATTACGGTATGGGGATCTTTTTCCTTCTATTTTTCAAATTTTATATAGTTAAAATTAGATTAGCCTAGTGAGTTTTATTTGTACGAAATTCTTTTGTCATAATTTTTTCTTAATTGGTTGTAAAATTCATTTTCAGTTGTGTTATATCTTTACAAGTACATGCTCTCAACAAGATTGGACTCGGGTATGGAAATCATGGCGCAGGATTGGACTCGAAAATGGCAATCATGGCACAAAGCACAGAGCAGAGGACTCAAGGGTTCCAGAATACAGGTGTCCACGCTTTTAATTTTGTCCTAGTTGATTTGAGGAAATATTTCCCAGCTAAACCTTTAGCCCTTGAATGGTCAAACAGAAAGTAGGAATTGAAAACAAAACTATCAAATAGAAAGTAATCCCATAGAGTAAGAATAGATATAAATATTAGAGTCTAGATTTTCCTGACTTTACATAAAAAATAAGAGAACGATACCACCAACAACCTAGATGTTTCAAGTTTATTTATCAAGTAATGGAGATCAACCCTCTACCATTTAACTATGGAATCGTTGGTTCACTAACCAAAGAAACCCTCTACCATGGAATGAGTGACTCACTAGACTGGACCTTTAGGATGAAATGCTCCTAGAAAATATCCCAAAATCTACTCAGCCTTACTTAGTCTTTAAAGTTTAAGTAAAACCTTTGCATGGCCATAAAACTGGACTCAAACTATGGAGCAAGAGCATTATGAGTACATGTAGTCACACTTAACTTTACATGAAGAATATCCAGTATTAATACAATTATGAAGTTAGCTTTACCTTTGTCTTTTATTTATCTATTTTGGGTTATAGTGGAAGAGGGTTGGTTTTATGGAGGGTTTTGATATTTTATGGAAGGAGGATAATTTTTGGTTTTGTGATTGAGATGGAGTGTGAGGGGAAACAAGTTTTATAAGATCATAAATTGGCATTTTTCACATGAATGGGAGACTTGGAGTTCTCTCTGTTTTACTGGGCTCTGTTAATCTTATGATAAGTGATGTCCTCCTCCAATATATCCTCAGTTCTATTATGGTATTGGCAATACTTATTATGGTCATTAAGGTAATAGAATAAGGTTTTTTGCTTTAGGGTCTGTTGGGTTGCCTAGTTCTATTATGGTATTTGATATACTTATTATGGTCATTAAAGTAATAGAATAAGTTTTTTTGCTTGAGGGTTTGTTGGGTTGAAAAGTAGAAGGTTATGATATGGATGGCTCATTGGATGAAGGTGACTAGTTGGACTATGTTGATAGTTACATTTTAGGAGGGTTGGGTTGGTTATTCTTTTATTATAGGATATTGACTGGTGGATTGGGTTGTGTAATAAAGGTGATAGTAGTTACAATCTATGATGTATAAATCACACCTTCACCTATGGAATTTCAGTTTCTTTAGTTTTTAAGATAAAGGAGAGTTTTAGTGGCCTTATGTTGCTATATTGAGGATCAACCAGAGAAGATGCTACTTTATTATAAGCAATTAGAGAATCATAAATCCTAAGATTATGTGTGATGTTCATAACCTCAAAATCTAGGACTTTATTGATGGCATCTTCATAAGTTAGGGGTAGTTCTTAGCTTGCTCAATCTATAGATCATCTCTCAAGGATTTTGTGAAGATTTTGAAAGGTGAGAATTTGATCTTACAATAAGAAAAAGCAAATTGAAATCTATGCCCTACCAACTTGTAGCTCAAATTCCGCTTAGGAAAGATGTTGTTGTCATCAGGATGTTGTTTTCATAATGCACATAACTACTAATACAACCTCAAGACTGCCCAGAACTGGAAACTTACTGCTATTTCAATGGACAACGAACTTCACATGCACGGAAATATGCCCAGAATTTGAAAATGGCATGGTTTCATTGCTGCTTCTTTCCCAGAACTGGCATAAGGCTCCTCTCTACTGATTTGGAGATCAAAACATAGCCTCTTATTGCTGCCTTTACACATAGGTAGGTCCAGGAATGGAGCCTCACTGTTGTACACTACTGTATCATGCCCACTTCATCCACAGAATTCTCAGAAAGGCTTCTCACTCCCACTTCATCCACAAAATTCTCAGAATGGCTTCTCACTCTCGCTTCATCCGCTTGACAAATTTGAATAAAAACAGGCCTAGAATACTCATTCATTCATTTCTCTTTTACTACCTACAATTGTCCAAACTGAACCAGACCGCTCAAAGTTTGCCTTAAGATGTGAGAGATGATGCCTATGTATTGAGTTTAGGCCCATCATTGTTGTTATTCATCTCAAACTCACCTAGATTTATAGGTTAGGATGCAGATTGAGGGTGGAAAAGTGCCCAGCATTAAATGCCTTTGTCTAAATTCGCTCAGAATTGGTTTAAGATGATTTTCATTTCTCTGTATGTTTAATGCTATCTGGATTTCGGAGGTGAGAACATTCCCTAACTTGCACCAGAGGATGATGCTTAGAACTTGCACAAACCATGCCCAAATTTGAAGCTTGGGGCTGTTTTGATGTCCAGGTCTGAGTTTTAGTTTCCCCATTAGTGCTATGACTGCCTAGAAAACACCAAAATCACTTCTTGATCTGGGTTTTAAGGAAAAAATAGACCCAAAATTGAAGACAAGATTTCATTTGCAATCTGCCTCTGCAATTTCTCCTTAGACTATCATGAATATATCAGAACCGTAGCGTCAAGAGGACCTAAGTGAACACCATAATAGAAGACAAGTACAAACTTTTGTAGGTATGGGTGGAATAAATCATTCATTGCTACGTAGATGATAGCCAAGGTGTTGGATAGTCCAAAAGGCATGACACATAATTCATGTAGGGCTTCATGCGTACAAAAGGAAGTTTTTGGAATATCCTCAAAGTTATTTCGTAATGGATTGATTTCAAATAAGCTTCGATAAATACTTGGCACCATGAAACTCAACCAATAGTTCATCCAAAAACAGAATGGGAAACTCACCTTTAATAATAGCTTTATTTAATACTCGGTAGTCAATACAGAGTCTATAGGAACCATAATTTTTCCTCACGAGTACAACCACTGTTAAGTATGGATTCTTACATCAACTTATTATGCCACAATCTAATAATTCTCCAACAAGGAGTTCAATTTCTGTTTGTTTTTATGAGAATGTCTGTCTTGTACTAACTCAGAGTGTTGATCCTAGGATTAACTCCGTGATATTATTTTTAGATAGCTTTAGAGAAAGGCTTTTCGTAAGTATTGAAAAAGGTATTTTGTTTTCCAAGTATCTTATATTGTCTTTTTGGCTTCTTCATTTCATGGAGAGTTCCTTGCATTTAATAACAATGTAAAACATAGAATTTGGCTCATTTTTTAATCATTTTCATCATTTTGTTGGACAAGACTATTTGAAGGGGTGTGCGCTTGTCCAAAATAGTTTTGTTAGACAAGACTATTGTCCAAGGACAATATACTTGTATTTGTTTCTATTTTCATAAAATCTTAGTGATTCTCCCATCCCAAGAAGTAGTTTTGTCTCCCGATATAGCGACATGAAAGTTGGAGATAGAGTAGAGGAACATATTTCATTGTTTTGCTAACCTTGTATCTATTAAATTATGCGAATTGTTGATGAGATATTCTCTCATAATCACAATTATTATGAAATTCTTTTTTATTGGTATGAGGGAAAAAATTTCAAAGCCCTATTTGATCAAAGTAAGGTTAGTTACATAGGATGAATCAAATGAAGCTCTGCGAAACCCTAGTTAAATTTTTGGGTTTTGGTAGAGTTTGTCAAGGTAGTTGTAGCCAGTAAAGTACAATATGGAGAACTACAAGCCACTTGTCGCCTACAGAAAAAATGTGATCTCAAAGGAGGAGATTTGTGGAGTCATGGACAACGGATGTAAGCATGCAACTATTGGTGGATGCCTCAAGCCCCAATATAGGTGTGGGGAGTTCATAGGTTTAGAATCTGGAAGTCTAACTTCTTCTTTCTCTCTCTTTGGTGGTCAAGGCACCATAAAAGAGGCTACAACTCCTGATAGCCCTAAATTAAACCCTCTATCTTTCTTAAACCCTTTCCTTTTTTTTGATGGCAGAGAAACTTTGGAGCGAGTAGAAGCCTTTGACAGTCGTTTTGCTTGGCTTAAAGGTGATCATGGATCTGGATCAAGTGTGGCTTTTGGATCAAATGTGATTTCAGATGAGATGCAAAGGAAATCCTAGGTTTTGTTGGCTCAAAACTTAGGGAGGTACGTCTCTATGGAGAAAATCTAAGAAAGGGGGTCAGATGAGGTAGACCCAAAAGAAGAAAAGTTATAAAATCTAGGGGTCATGGATTACCTATGGTGGTCGACAAAGATATTCAAGTAGAATAGGTGAGGACCTTGCTAGGTCAAATAGGTTTCATAAGATCCTAAATTGGCATTCTTCAGATGAATGGGAGCATTAGAGTTATACTTTTATTAGTTTTACTGGCCTCTTTTAATCCTATGGTAAGTGAAATACTCCTCCTTTAAAGGACCAGTTTTCTTATGGAATTTGCAATACTTATTATGGTCATTAAGGTAATAGAATAAGGTTTATTCCTTCAGGTTTTGTTGGGTTGAGATGTAGAAGGTTATGATATGGACGACTCATTGGATGAAGGTGACTCATTGGACTATGTTGATAGTTGCATTTTTGTAGGGTCGGGTTAGTTATTCTTTTATTATAGGATATTGACTGGTGGATTGGGTTGTGTAATAGAGGTGATAGTAGTTGCAATCTATGGAATATATACTATAAACCACACCTTCACCTATGCAATTTTAGTTTCTTTGGTTCCTAAGATAAGGGTGAGGTTTAGTGGCCTTATATTGAGGGTCAAATAGAGAAGATGCTCCTTTATTATAAGTAATCAGAGGATCATAGGTCCTACTATTATGTCTGATATTCATAGCCTCAATGTCTAGAATATGTTGATGGTATCTTCATAAGTTAGGGGGCAGATCTTTGCACACTATGGAAATATTTTAGCCATGACATCTATCCATACTCTAAAATTATAATAAATGATAACAAACTTAGAAGATGCGCTTTTCCATTACCCTTACTATTATAATTTGAGAGGTTTGGAGTCAAAGGTAAAAGAATCGTAGCCTAAATATCAAGATGAAGAGGGGACTTAAAGTAGGTTCAAGTAACAGGTCCTAAGCTACTGTATTCTCGAAAAATACATTCTAGAATGAAGAAAGCTACTGAAAAGAGTGAGGGATTAAATCTTGGGATTACAAAGGCCATTGAAATAATTATTATAAAAAGGGAGTTATAATATTATGACAAATACCCATGACACAATTCGACAATAATGGCTCCGAGAAAGTTCCATAAAACCTTTCCTTGCATCCTTCCTTCACTGGTTTTGTTCAGTTCCTCAATGAACATGTAAAAATGTTGCTTTAATATTTTTTCAATTTGGATTTCATTCGAAAAGGACAAGGAATGAGGTTTTTCTCTTATATATGCATCAACAAATTGTTGAAGAAGATCGACTTCTTAAAATCGACCAAACAAGATTAAAACGTTGACCTCTTATGAGCTTCCCAGGATGTATGTACCCAAACAATAAACTAGAATTTGATTGCCTAACCGCTAGTTACCCCATCCATATAAAAAGGGAAAAAACCTTCCAATCAAAACTATAAGCTTAATTGATTTATGTATAAGTTTTGGGGCACCGATCCCTAGTTCACCATCATTTTCCTATGCACCTGCTACCCGCCTATTGACCAAACCATTGATCTTGCCTACGAGGACCTCTCCAGCCAACTTTTACAATAAGAAATAAGACGAAAAACCTTGTCGGTTTCAGAGTAGCAGGGGTATATGCCCAATATTCATTGTAAGTTGTGGAGAGGTTGAAAGAAAAGGCATGTTTTTAAAAGTAGTGGCGCCTCATGCCCAATAATCATGTAAGCTGTGAAGAGGTTGATAGAAGGGGTGTATGTGAAGATATCCACACTAACACTGATCAATGAAGAGCTCTTAAATTTTGATTCCATGTTGATAGATAATATTATTTTCTGAATAAAAGTAATAGATTTTAGTAACAACAAACAAATAAGGCTTTAGAAGATGAAATCTAGCAAAAAGACTTACGAAAAATGATAGATATTTTTTCTAAATTGAAAAATCCATAAGGAAGTGGAGAAGTACAAAGCTAAGATAAATTTGGAGCCAATATGCAACCTGCCTAAAGCATATTTATAATGTTAGGTTGCAAGGGAAAGTCTTGATGGAACAACACTTCTACACTCATTGGACAATCTCATGAAGGAGCTGCTAATTCCAGCGAGTCCTTCCCCGTCATCCATTTTCAAGAGTTTTGATGAAGTTCTCAACCAACAACCCACTTTTTACATTCTTTCCATGATCCAATCCATCCATCACGTCCATGTTCTATAATCCATCCCTTTCCTCTGATGCTCTTTTCATCAGATTGCCTTGATTTAATCCAAACCCATCCCTACCCCTTTCTTTGCTTCCCTCCGATCCAATCTAATCTACTCAAAGAGAGCGTCATTTTGCATTTCGAGGAGACACACATTTAGCTATTCTTTGTTGAGATATTGTAAACTTAAATTTTGTTCAAAAGAATAATTGTTACTCTTTGAAAGACACCATTTTTCTATAAAAAAGGAAAAAAAAAAATCTCTATATCTATTTCCACCTTAGGTTTTATATCTCCCTACAATGACCTCCAACGTAGATATCATTGAGTTTTCTTTCACTTCTATGAGTTGTTTTAATCATTTTGACCTTTGAGCTATAAAATATTGGTATAATATCATTATTAGGTAATTTGAACATTGCCTAACTAAATTGAGAGGCTTCTTAAATCAACCTTCAACTTATTCACCGCTTTCAAAACCTTTAACTTATTCACCACCTCCCATATTTTAAGCCATAGGTTCTCTCTCTCTTTCTCTCTGTATATATGTATATGTATATCTATATCTATATCTATATGAGAGTTATGCATACACAAATTTATTAATTTTCACCATGTACATATTGTTAATATTCTTAATTGTATTAAATTCATAGTATGCTTTAAAATGATACAATTTCGTAGAGTATCTTTTTATCTCGTTGTGTTTTCAATTTAGTGTTTCATTTTTCAATTTAGTGTTATCACCTAAATGGTATTTCTTGTTTTCTTAGGCTCTATGTGCAGTGAGTGTAACAAGTGGCTATGCTTCTTTTGGTTTAGTTAAAGTACAAGATTTGACATTGATTCTCATTATGGAGCAAAGTCTCTCTTAAACCAATTTCAAGTATTAAGACTTATTTAATCATCAAATAAGCTTAGTCACTCACTTAAATGATGAACTTTTAAATTATGCAATTTTTGTTACATTATGTTGACGGTATGGAATGTCACTAAATTTCATTCAAAATATATTACTTTTGCAGGGGATGAGAGGAATATATTTGCATGGCCATGACCTATGAAGCAGTTACATGCTCCCTATAGAAGATATGAAAGGATTATGAGATTATTCACTATTGTAATGATCTAACATTCATGTATTTATTGTGTAGTACTCTTAAAAAACTTTTAATAAAAAAATTATTTATTTTTTGAAGGGGCTTAAAATCCTCTTCTCAATGCCCTTAAGAATGAACCATGGTCATTCTTAAGGGTGTGTGCGCTATCTCTCTTTCTCCACTTCTTATTTTTATTTTTTTAGTTGTTTAGAAGTAATTTTTTTATGATAAGATTTAAATTAAAATAAAACTATTTAATGATACATTGTATGAATTATGAAATTTAATTGAAAAAAAAAACTAAATCAACTTGTTAATGGTAATATATATACTTCAAACATTTTAATTTTTTCTTAATAATTGTATGTTTAAAAATGCATTTAAATTGGGTTGTGTTTGTGTATTAATGACATTTTGATGATGGGTGGTATTTTGTACTTGTTTGTGATTGTGTTTGTTATTGATGGCTTTTATGTGTTTATTTGCAATGGATGTGTGTGGCATGTTAATATATACTTTAAAATAAAACCAAAGATTGGGTTGCGTATTAACGATATTTTGATGATTGATGGTATTTTGTACTTTGTTTGTGATTGTGTTTGTGGTTGATGGTATTTAAGTGTTTATTTACAATGAAAGTGTGTGACATGTTGATATATTCTTTAAAATAAAATAAAATATTGGGTTGGGTGAGTGATGAGCGTAGTATGAGTATAGGTTAGATGTGAGGGGGGCAGGGGGGGGGGGGGGGCAAATGAGCTGAGCTTCCACCTTCACGTCGTTGGCCTCGTCAATAGAGAATATATGATTCTTGAAGCTAAGAGAAGCTCTTTTAATATATACATATTTATTTATTAACTAATTTATTATTTTGGGTAAAGGTAGTGATAAAACTTTGAAGTGTAATGTTTGTACATTTTTGTTTGTTAATTAGGTTTCATTTATATGTATGTATTTATAATATGTGTATGACATATTGATATATACTATAAAATAATTATAAAAACAAACTATTTTTGGGGAGATTTATATATTAAAAGTTAGGACAAAGAAGGGGGCAAATAAGTTTCAAACTTTTAGAGATTGAACTCATCACAATAGAATTTCTCAAACTTAAGAGAAATACTTTTCAAATATACATATATTTTTATATATTTTTATCGAAGTATATTGCTATTTCAAGGTAGTGATAAAAATTTGAAATGCAATGTTGGTCTTTACAGTCTCTTTATGTTTAATGTTTGTGTGTTTGTGTATTTACAAAATTTGATATATATATTTATGGTTGTTGCTTGAACTTCATATGTATGCTTGTGTATTTATAATTTGTTTAAGAGTTCATGTATTTACATAATTTGATATGTATTAATGGTTGTTGTGTGAATTCCATATGTATGATTATGTATTTATAATTTGTTTGTGTTGGTGTGTTTACAAAATTTAATATGAATTCATGGATGTTGCTTGAATTTCATATATATGATTTGTATTTAATTTGTTTGTCTGTATATTTACAAAATTTGATTCATATTCATGATTGTTGTTTGAATTTCATAGCTATAATTGTGTATTTACTTGTTTGTTTGTGTATTACAATATATTTTGAATATTTGTAAAAAATAAATATAAATTCATGATTGAGTATAATAATGTTTTTTATTTGGATTTCATTAATATGTATAGACACTTCTTGCATTACAATGTCATAATTTTAAAAATATTTAAATATATTTACCTTCAAAAAATATTAGACTTTTTATCTAATTTTTAAAAAGTTAACAATTTACTAAAATATTCAATATATTTATTTTATAAAAATATTTTATATAAATTTAATTCAATTTTAAATTATATATCTCAATGCTTGCATTAAATTTAATATGTATTCATGATTCTTGTTTGAATTTTAGATGTATAATTGTATATTTATAATTTGTTGAGTGTGTTTGTGTATTGCAAAATTTAATATGTATTCACAATTGTCATTTTGAATTTCATATGTATAAATGTTTATTTCCAAATAGTTTGTCATTAATTGTACTTTTACAAATTACAATTTTTTTTCTTTATTTATCAAAATTTGATGTGAATTCATGGCTTTGTATAATAATATTTTTTATTTGAATTTTATTTAGACACATATACATGTATTTACACTTCTTACACTATTTTTTTTTAAACTTGAGTTCACATAATTTTAACAAGATGTGAATATATTTAATTATAAAATATATTATATTTTTTATTTAATTTCTAAAAGTTAATTTAATGATTGTAAATAAAATATTCAATATCTTTATTTTATAAAAACATTATATAAATAAATATAGATAATCTTTAAAAAAGAATTATTTTAATTTTTAAAATTTTTCATAATTAAAGTTTAATTTATATATATATGTAATATTTGTGTGTTAACATTGATATGTATTCATTATTATTATTATTTGAATTTCATATGTATGATTGTATATTTATAATTTGTTAAGTGTATTTGTGTATTTAATGTGCATTACAATTGTTATTTTGAATTTCATATGTATAGATGTTTATTTCCAATTTGTTTGTCTTCAATTATATGTTTGCATATTACATTATTTAATATGATGTGAATTCACGAATTTTTATAATAGTATTTCTTATTACTGTTTTATTTATGCATATATACATGTATTTACAATTCTTACATTACAATTTTTATTTAACTTGAGTTCACATAATTTTAATAACATGTGAATATATTTAAATATAAAATATATTAGATTTTTTAATTATTTTTTCAAAAATTGTAAATTTAATAATTTTAAATAAAATATTCAATATCTTTATTTTATAAAATCATTATATAGATAAATATGGATGATTCTATCATTAAAAAAATTATGTTAATTTTTTTTACTATTTAATATGTGTGTTCTTGTATTTACAAATTTTGATATGAATCCATAAATATTATTTGAATTTTGTATGGTTGTATATTATTTTTTAAATTTAAATTTTAATAAAAAGGTTATTAATTTTATAATTTTGTATGGTTGTATATTATTTTTTAAATTTAAATTTTAAAAAAAGGTTATTAATTTTATAATTTTTATGACAATTTTGTATTTAATTATTTTAATAAAATATTCATTATTTATATTTCTAAAAACTTGTTTTAAAAGAAAATTTATATTTAATTTCACAAGTTCAATAAAATATTCAATATATTTAAATTTACCATTTAGTAAATATTTTATTTACTTATTTTAATNGAAATATTAATTTTATAACTTTTGTGACATTTTTGTATTTAATTATTTCAATAAAATATTATTATTTGTATTTCTTAAAAGTTATTTAACAGAAAATTTATATTTAATTTTAAGAGTTCATTAAAATATTCAATATATTTAAATTTACCATTTTAATAAATATTTTATTTACTTATTTTAATTAAATATTTAATATATTTTACCTCTCAAAATAAATTTAATAAGAAATGTTTTCTTTAATTTGAAATATTTTATAAATATTAAATTTTATATATTTATTTATGTACAATATATTAAAAAATAACATCCAGAATTTTATTTAGTATTTGATTTTAGTTAAAATTATGTGTTGTTTTCATATTTGAATATGATGATAATGAGAGTTGTCAATATTCAAACCTTAAAATAGATAAAGAATTACATGGTTTTCTTTAGATTATTATTTCTATGTTGAAAAACTTTAAAACGAGATTTCTAAAAATATTAAAATATTTTAGAGAAATTTTAAAAATGTAAGTAGATAAGCTTGTTCTTTTATTTTTATATATCATCCCTCATAATTTTATTAAAATTAAAATTTTATGTTTTTATATATATGATATTTTATGAATTCTTTTATTTATATATGATAGCTTATTTATATTTTTTAAATTTGGGTCTAAATCCTAAATTTAGGTCTAATCTTTTATAAATTCTTTTATTTATATATGATAGCTTATTTATGTTTTTTTAATTTGGGTCTGAATCCTAAATTTGGGTCTGATCTTTTATGAATTCTTTTATTTATATATGATAGCTTATTTATGTTTTTTAAAAATAAAATTTAATATACTTATTTTTTTTAAATATTACACATTCATGAATTCTTTTAATTTAGATTTAGTAAATGTATTTATTTGTCCAAAATAACGTAATTTAATAAATATTGTTATTATATGGCAGGGTATCATGTTCGAATTGGCACATGCATTACTAGAAGGTTAAAAATTTGCTTTCCCAAGTCCTCTTGCATTCCCAAATATCCCACTCTTCAACACTCACTCCCCACATCTCTTCCTCCCCATGCACTTCTTAGGTCTCCAAGCCACCAATGCAACATGAAGAGCAACCTAGTATGGATCCCCTCATGTGCAAGACAAAATTGTCATTGCTTCAACCAGTGGACAAAAATGAAAATGCATGATTGCATGAATCTGGTGGACCCTGCCACCTTTCGAAAACCTATGGGCTTACCAGTCAAGGAAACTTTATCTAGTTCACCAAGTTCCATGGATTATCGTTGTCCAATTATGGAAGAGAAGCTCGAGGATTTAGATGCTGCAAGAAGTCCCAAGTAATTTGCTAGCTTATAGTTTCTTCAATTTTAAGAGGCTAATAGTCTTTTTTAGAAATAGACAAATATTTTACTTCTTGTTCCATCATATGGTTAGTAGTTGTTTCACTAGGACTTGCAAGTCAGATATCAGCCCAAGACTAGGCATGTTTGATAGGATTTTTATCTACATAGCGTGAGTAGACTGTATGCTAATAGTTTTTTTGTTTTATTTCTAACATGGAAGGGGCCTTTGTTACCAGTAGTATGTTTTTATGTAAATGTATGGAGTCGCTAATGACTCCCAAACATATTAATGATCATATACATGTACTATTTTTTGTATATTAATATAACTTCTCCATAAATTTTAAAAATATATATTAATATTATAATTTTACAAAAATATTCATTATTTATTTTTGAAAAACACTTAATTCATTAAAAATCAATCACCAATCTTCAATCTTGAGTGATTTTTATACATGTAATAAAATTATAGTTTTTTTTAATAATATATTTATTTATCAAAGAAAATTCATTTAATTATTGTCATTCTTTATTTAATATTATAATTTTAATAAAATAATCAATATATTTATTTTTTCAAAAAATTATTATTTAAATTAAAAATTATTAATTTTATAAATTCAATAAAACATTATAAAATATTTAATAAAAATATTTGTATGTTTTAATTTATTCCTTTTAACCGTATTTTAATTTAATAAAATATTTCATATTTATTTTTTAAATAAAAATTTTATTAAAAAATATCCTTCACTTGGTTTCAAGATTCTAATAAAATTACGAAAGATCAAATATAATAAAAGAACTTACTTATGTACTTACACTTAAAATTTCTTTGAAATGTTTTAGATTTTTATTTATTTTATATTTAAAATTTAACTTAATAATTTAATATTTAATATATTTATTTATTAAAAAATAATATATAAATAATTTTTTCAAATATAATAAAAGATCTAACTTATCTACTTACACTTAAAATTTCTTTGAAATATTTTGGATTTTTTATTTATTTTATATTTAATATATTTATTTATTAAGAAATAATATATAAACGATTTTTTTAATTTTTTTATATATTTATTACTTAATAATATATCAATATATTGCCCAGATGTGGGTGTCAACATCATGAACAACGGTTTAGGTTACTCTAACGACATGCATCCTTTGCTTCAACCAATGATGCATGGAGCTAGCTATGACTCCCCGTGCCCGGAAACGTATAACTCCTTTGACGTTTCTCTTTCGACGATCCTCGAGGACACTTGGCGTGACCTCCAGCTTCCAGGTTTAGACAGTGTTAAGATGTGCACCCATCACCCAGCTCATGAACGCCGTGAATCTGCACAGGATCCTTTGAACGCTGAAGATAATTCCCGAGTCATGTTGGAGCATGTGAGCAGATCTGGATTTGGTACTTCGTCCTAGGATCATTCAAGGCATATCTGCACGGTTTAATGGTGATTGACAGGAATTTTACGCATTCGTTCCATGCTCACCATGAAATGGATGAAAGGTGCATTGGCCACGAGTTCAGGGTGGTATACCATTGTTTTACTGCTGCTGCTGCTAATATTGTTGGTGCAGATCATTCCAGATCCCATGAAGGAGTTTTCATCTCGCAACATATTGGTATCATGCTTAATTTGGCGGCCATGTCTCGCTAGTGTGGTACCCCCAGGTGATCCAATTCGGGGTGAGCTAAATCTCAGAGGAGCAACAGTATCCCCATCCCTGAGGATTATGAACCACACATTTTTGGGCGTGTTCGGGTTCTAGTAGAGGCATGGGAGAATAAGGTTCTGAACAGAAATATTTCGACAGGGGAGGATGGTAGCCGTATCAACCATTACTGGATGTTAAAAAAAATGCTTTGTAATTTAGCTGAAGATATGCTCGGTATCTAGGCTGAGGCAAGGATTGCGGTCCATACTATGAAAACAAAAAGTGCTGAGATCGATGCACAACTAATAGAATTGGATAAAACCTTTTCCTGGAAAGGCACAACTAGTATGTCTAGCTTAAACGTCCAAAAATAAAGAGGAGAAGCACAAGGTGGTAGTGCTAGTGGCGGAGCTAGTGTAAGCGAAACAGGTGGGCATGCCTTAGCCAGTCTTGGGGGAAGTGGCTGCTCTTCCAAATTGCCTCGGGCTAAACCTTTCCAGGTTCCTTTTCGAGTGGAACCCCTCTCCAAACGACAGAAGGACTCACCATCGGTGCTGGCTAGACAACTTCCACTGCTAACTTTCGTACCAACGGCAGCCACAAACTCACCCACTATGTCACAGGAAGAGCGATGGGCATGCCCCATCATCAAAGATCCCCCCTAAGCTTAATGTGTGCTCTGAACAGGTTTCCTTCTCGCTTCGCTTCATGCAGGATTTCAGATATTGTCTATGTTTTATATAAGTTTCACTTTATGTCTCTTTCTAGTTTTAGCGGGGCTCGATTGGTTACGCAACCTTGTTTCCCTTAGTATCTGTCATGAATAGTTTCTATAGTCTTGGTCAGTATCAGTATGCATCCAAACAGATGGGTGTCTTATTTTTTGAATGGTTCTGAAGGAGGCCTAGTTTCCTTCAACCTCTGTCAGTCATGAGTATGTTGATGTAATTTTTTCCCCTGTAGTATAATTTTCTATGCAGCTTGCAAAAAAAACATATCAATATACTAAATTTATTTTATAATTTTCAAAAATATTTTATTAAATTTAATTATTATATTTAATACTTAATAATACATATTTTTAACATTTTAATTTGTTAAAATTATAGTGAGCTTCAGATACTTTTCACCAAACTCTTTTAAGTATAGATATACAATTTTAAAACAAACAAATTAATTAGTTTCTTTAGGTCCGATAAACCAAACTTGGTCTCTTAGCTGTTAACCACATCATCACCATCAATATCATAATTTTAATAAAATATAAATATAGTAAATTTATTTTATAATTTAAAGGAAAAATTAATTCATTGAATTATTAAAAATATTAATATCTTAATTTTTACACTCAACACTTTTCATTTAAATTTTTTATTACTTTTAAATAAAATTATTTATTTTATAATTTTCAAAAATTCAATTTTTTATTTTTTTATTTAAAAAAAATATTGTGTGCATTGAATTATTAAAAAGATTAATGTGTTAATTATTTAAACTCCACACTTTTCATTTTAATTTTTTATTACTTTTAAATAAAATTATTTCTTTTATATTTTTCAAAACAACAATCAATTAATAAAATCAATTAATTCTTTAAACCCGAGTTTTTTATATTTTACTTTTTATTTATTTTAAATAAAATTAATTGTTTTCTAATTTAAAAAAATATTTATATCATTAAATTATTAAAAAATAATGTATTTTCTTTTTTACTTTTTCTTTAAAAATTTATTTAATTATTTTAATTTTTATTACTTTTAAATAAAATTATTTATTTTATAATTTTAAAAAAAGCAATGAATTATTAAAATCATTTAATTCTTTAAACCCCATCTTTTTTAAATGAAAATAATTATTTTATAAATTTTAAAAAAAAATTATAACATCGAATTATTAAGTATTTACTTCTTTAAGATTTCTTAGAAATTTTGATTAATTATTTTAAAAATATTTATAACATCGAATTATTAAGTATTTACTTCTTTACTTTTTCTTAGAAATTTTATTTAATTATTTTTATAAAATATTAAAGTACTTATTTATTAAAAGTTTTGAACTTTTCAACAATTTTGCTTTCTTGTTAATAGCTAAAAGCTAAAATGCTCATATATAATAATATTCAAAAATATTGGAAAATCACTGTAAAGATGATTTATTTACCTCTTTACTTTTACTTAAAAATTTTATTTAATTATTTTAATTTTTATTATTTGAAATAAAATTATTTATTTTATATTTTTCAAAAAGAGCAATGAATTATTAAAATCATTTAATTCTTTAAACCCCATTTCTTTTAAATAAAATTAATTATTTTACAATTTTAAAAAATATTTATGCTATCGAATTATTAAAAAATGATGTATTTACTTCTTTACTTTTTCTTAGAAATTTTATTTCATTATTTTTATAAAATATGGAAGTACTTATTTATTAAAAGTTTTTAACGAATTTGCTTTCTTATTAATTGCTAAAAGCTAAAATGCTCATATATAACAATATTGTAAGAGACCGGTATAGATGATTTAACCAGTTAAGGCTTCATTACTAGAAAAAATAGAAAAGTGCAAAAAAAGGTTGTTTTATATGGAAATGAGCCCTTGGCATATCTTCAAATAACATGATGGAGCCATATGCATTTTACTTTGCATTGTAGTATGTTGTCGCAAAGTTTATTTTGGATTGCAATATGTTGTCTCAAGGGCATTAGCTCTCACTATCATTGAAGATTCATTTATAATTATATCTCAGTCAAAAAGGATAACAAAACTAAAAGACTATTGCAAATCAACTCCATCTAAGAATAATCAGTTTGCTCTCTCAGATCCCCTCCCACCGACTCTTCCATATTCCAAGAGAATATAATGCTTAAGCAGATGCCTTGACCAATCTAGCATCTAGCATGGCCAAGGGGAATATTAAAGAGAATGCAATATGTTGTCGCAAAGGGCATTTTCTCTCTCACTATCATTGAAGATTCTCTTATAATTATACCTCACTAAAAAAGAATAACAAAACTAAAAAACTATTACAAATCAACTGCATCAAAGAATAATCGGTTTGCTCTATCTAATACCCTCCCACTGACTCTTTCATATTCGAAATGAATAGAATGCTTAAGAAGATGCCTTTGCCAATCTAGCATCTAGCATGGCGACCAAGGGGAATATTAAAGAGAATGGGTTTCAAAATTTTATGTTATCTTTCTTAAAGTTTTTTTTTTTTAAGAAATTGCTCCTTATCAATGGAGTTTAGTCTTTCAAAAATTATTTATGGTTGATTTGAAAGTTGGTGGGTAGGTGTTTGGTTGGTGTGGGTGTCAATATATTGATTATATAATTAATTTTGGAAAATTTGAAAAGTAGGCGTCAATATTTTAATTATATAATTAAATTTATTCATATTTTAATAAAAACATTAAGTAAATTATTATTTTTAATTAAAAAAATCTTATTTTATTTAATTATTTCAATTAAATATTTATGTAAATTTATACAACATAATTTTTATAAATTAACATATTCTTAATTGCTATGAAATAAGAATACCGAGAGCACCCTGTTGCATGTAGAGCTCTAGTTTCCCAACATGTCCTCCATAAGAGTGGCCACCATATTTTTTATGAGCCAGTAGTGGTTGAATTTGCCACTGCCCCTACCACAGGTAGATGTTTGTTGACCAGTCGAGCCTCTCAGTCATGGATCAAGACTCGAACAGGCATGGAGATTCTGCCTTCGTATCCTTCTTCCACCATCAAACTTAAGCCACGCTGAGTTTTTCCCCAATCATTGATTCTTCTTCTCAGGGTTCCTCTTTTCCTCAACATAGCAGAAACCAAAGCTGGATTATGCAGCCGAGGGGAGTAGTACTACTGCAAAGCCAAAAGCAAATTCAATCCTTTGTGTTGTTGGGGGAACCAACTAAGTGGAGCCGAGGAGGAAAACCAGAGACAAATACCAATGAGCATAAAAAAGAGCCACCTAATTCTCCCTCCTGCATCCATATCTCACTACCTTAACCAATTATCTTGTACAAGCCCAATGCTCACACATTCAAAATCAACCACCATGAAAATCAGAATTAATGGTGATGGTACAGGTTCGGCTCTGATCCAACTCTGGAGGGGACGTCCTCGCCCGCCCGCATTGAAGTACTAGGGGGTAGAGGTGGGGATTTAAGGGCCCCGACATGCATCCAACTCTGAGATGAGATAGAGGCACTATGCACTGTCAACGAGACATGCACGCACCGGCATCCAGGTATTTAATATCATAATATTAATAATGATTAATGAGGATAATGAAGTCAAATAATTTTAATAAGATATTCGTTATAATAAGTTATTTGATCCCTATTTAATATCTTTTCAACCCTCGAGGAAATATTGTCAATACATGTGCTTGTGGACTGGGGATTAGAACAAATAATCAAACCGAAATATTTGCTTTGTACTTTGGTTTGAAGTTGTCTATTGAAGTCGGTGTTTGCACTCTGATTGTGATAGAAGACTCTTCTTTTCCTTTCACAAATCAAGCAAAGAAAAGATATTGAGTATCAAATTGTTGGTCGTCTTTATAATAGGATTTTAAGTTCTTTCTTTCACTTTGATTCTCTCTTTTTATCATGTGCACACAGATCTTAATAATTTGGGTGATGGTTTGGCTAATCAAGCCTCTTGACTTCTTAGGGGAAGTTATAAAGGCAATGAGGGTCCTATTAAACACATAAGCATACCTTGAATAAATCTATGGTTTCCAAGATTACTCCCATTTCGTAATAACAATATCCTTTACATTTGGTCAATGGGCGGTGGTTGAATTTATTACAGAAGGACAATATCCTTTACATTTGCTCATCGTTGGTATTTTTGGATAGTGACTCAAGTTGGCTTAATATATTCGTTGTCAGCCCATTAAAGACCATGAATGATATCTCCCATCTCGACCTTCTTCACTTATTTTGGGGAAGCTTCAGTATTGTTCATCGCTTTATTCTGTGTTGGTTTGTGTCCAGAGTTGGGCTCATTGCTGAAATTGGAATGGTGGCAAGTAATGGAAGGCACTCGTCCATCTTCTCCTTAGCTTGAGGTGGTAGACGCCTTATCGGAGTTGATTTGTTTAGCTAGAGTTCCCAGCTATCTTTCTACTGCAATTTTCTAGCCTTTTCATTTGTCTTCCAAGTTTGGGATACTGGTCCATTTAATAGCCGGTGTAGGAGAAATAGTATCATCGAGGGTTTCCTATTCTGGATTGATGACCATTGTTATTTGTGGTATCGAAATTGTAGCTGTCTTTGTTTGATTTTCCCTTTGGACATTCTGTCCATGGTGTTATAATCTTGTCTCCTTTGGGGATTCTTGTGAGCGGAAACTTGTAATTCACCCTGATAATAGGACAATATCTCTGGTTTGGGGAGGGGATATTCAGAGTATGGTTTTAACAATGGACATTATTCAGAGAATTGATGACCTCTTTGAACAAGTTGCAAGTTTTAAGACTACCATGCAAACCTTTCAGAGCCAAATGAGTGCTTTGTAGAAACAATTTAATGGTGTGAAAAAATGTCCAACATATCCTAAATAAGCAGCCAGTTATGAATAAAAAAATGGAGTAGTTTGACTCCTGTTTACAAATCAGTTCTGACTTGGAAAATAGATTTAATAATCTTGACGGTGTTGTTAAGACCCATGATAAGAAGTTACCGAATATTACCAGGGCAGTTGATAAACATGATGTTTTGGTTAAAGCTCATGAAGACCTTGTCAGTAGAAAGAAATTCCAAGGTAGAAGAGAACCTTGAGGGTCGTAATGGTGATGGTAATTCTGTAATTCCATGTGTTTAGTGTCTACAAATCCTTTCTAGTTCTGGTGATAAAGCCTTGGCTGTCCCCTTCCCTATTCGCTCTGCTGTATAAAGTGATGATAATATGAAAGATCTCCAGGATTCTTAGATTGATAGTAGTGACCATGATGTTGATATCAATGAAATCATGGATGAGGAAATGCTTGAGGATGAAGATGAATTTGCTGATTCTCCTTTTGCAGACTCTGACAATACTTTTGATGAGGATTTTGAAATGGATGAAGCTCCCTCTGAGGTGACTGATTCTAAAAATGTTTTCAGCTTCTAGTTACTCTTTTTTATGCAGTTTTTTTGCCTATTTGTTTTTTGTCAATATGTAAAAATCTATAGTAGTACAGGTATTTTTATATTTTGGAGAATAAAATTCTGCATGATGATCACTTTAATCAGTACTAGTTTCAGATTTTGACTCTCTCTATCTGGAATGATGCTCTTTTTGTAAGAATTTGTTGAACTTAGTTAAGTCTTTCATCAATATAGTAGTACTATATTCTCTTATAAAAAAACAATACATAAAAATTATTAATTTTATAATTTTGATAAATTATTGATATATTTAAAATATTTCATAATATTAATAAATATTGACATATTTAAAATATTATTTTTTCGCTCTGTTGCTTGATAATCAAAAGGTTGAATGAAAGCTAACAATATATAATCTGAACTGGATACCTGATCCGTCAATCCCTTTGGTCAGAACTCGTGACAAGTCAAGAGTCCATGTTTTTTTCTCTAACTGCAAGCCGTAGTAGCTAAGCTCTCTCATATCCAAAAGACCTAGATTTTGCTAGATCCTCAAAGAGACTAGCTCTGTTAATCAGCCCATTCGATGGCTCCCTTGTTCCTTTTCAGCGCCAGGAGCTTCAGTGGAGGGGCACATGGAAGCTCTAAAAGCACGTGTCCCTCATTCCACTCTTCAGTTGCAATGGTGATAATAGGTGGGACGGACTAAAAGACAAGGATTCCGGCGTAGTTGTAGTGGAAATCATCAAAGGATAGTTGGGACTCAAACAATCTAGAATTGCAAGCCTTGGTGCAGCCGGTAAAGAAGGATGGGAAAAAGAGACATTATCCTTGGCAGAGGTCAAACAGGGCATATGTTTGATTTGTAACTCATCTCAGTGAACAGGACAGTTCAGACTCCATTTGTCAAAATGTTACTTTTTCCATGTCAAAGTGCTCGGCAGCTGCTTGCCCAACCATTAAATATACCTCTTACTCGTTGTTGTCTATAAAAAAGAATAAAAATTGAACAACAAATTTCATCAGTTTTAAGTTCTCCAGAGTCATCTAAAAAGACTATCCGAAATCTTGCAATTTAAAACATCAAACTAATGGAAATGATTCTAAAACTTGAATACCAATAAACCCAAGCATCACACAATAGTGACAATGCTTCCAAAACAGTCCATTCTCTCCAACCAATATATATAACATAACCCGTTGATCCAAATCACAAAAATATATAGCAAAAAAACAAAAAAAAAGCTTATTAGGCCTAAAAGGATCATGCATCTACCATCTAATGGTCCCTATATTCTTCATGAAAGAAGATACCTTCCTTGGTAGTAAGAGATCTTTTTGAGAGACCGTTTGCCCAATTATTAAATTGTCTGTAGATGTGCTTGCATAACAAGGAAAAGTAATTGTTCTGCAAGTCCTGAATCTTGTGCTGCCAGTGTTCCAAGAGAATGGACTGAAGATGGGGCTTGTGTCCAAACCAGTCCACAATGATTCGAGAGTCACCAAAAAATAGAAGAGAATGAATATTTTTTAACCGAACAGAATGTAACAAACCCCAACAAGCCACCAGTTTCACTTTAGTATTGGTGCTTGATCCACAATTCAACTAGCAAACGTAATAATGTTCACTGATCCATACCATCACCACCTGAACCCGCCTGACCTGCCCCATCAAAAAAGCCAATAGAGTAACTAGAACAACAGGGAGGCACAATCACAGATGCTGACTTAGTGATCTCCCCAACTTGAAACTCATAATAGTATCTAATAATTTTGGAGCTAACTGAGGAGCACCTTAAAGAGCCCCCATCTAATATAACAGCGTTCCTGCACCTATTGTATTGATTCAATATTCCGTAGATTACCTAAGCAAAGGAGTGGGACTTTTTAGTAGAACAAGGGAAGAAAGAGATCTTGTAGTCCACATCTTCTTATTGGATTTTTCCACATTGGTAGTCTTATAAGAATCACCATCCGTGGCCCTGTACCCAAATTCAAAACTTATAGGAAATGGGGAATCAACAATCCAAAACAGATTTTTCATGATTCGGTGAGATTTGTTGAAGGATACATTACCAAATTTAGGTATAGATCCTGTCATTTAGGATTCAGACCCAAATTTAGGAATTGGTTATAAAGTATCATATATAAATAAAAGAATTCATAAAAGATCATATATATAAAAACATAAATTTTTAATTTTAATAAAATTATGAGGGATGATATATAAAAATAAAAAAACACACTTATGTACTTACATTTTTAAAATTTCTCGAAAATATTTTAATATTTTTAGAAATGTTTTTTTTTTTTATGTTTTTCAGCATAAAAATAATAATCTAAAGAAAACCATGTAATTCTTTATCTATTTTAAGGATTCAATATTGATAACTCTCATTATCATCATATTGAAATATGAAAACAACACATAATTTTAACTAAAATCAAATAATAAATAAAATTATGGATGTTTTATTAGAATAATTAAATATGTTATTTTTTAATATATTGTAAATAAATAAATATATAAAATTTGATATTTATAAAATATTTTAAATTAAATGAAACATCTCTAATTAAATTTATTTTGAGAGATAAAATATATTAAATATTTAATCAAAATAAGTAAATAAAATATTTATTAAAATGGTAAATTTAATTATATTGAATATTTTAATGAACTTGTGAAATTAAATATAAATTGTCTTTAAGAATAAGTTTTAAGAAATACAAATAATAATATTCTATTAAAATAATTAAATACAAAAATGTCACAAAAATTATAAAATTAAATTTTTTTCTTATTAAAATTTAAACTAAAAAAACAATATACAACCATACAAAATTCAAATAATATATTGTAAATAAATAAATATATAATATTTAATATTTATAAAATATTGTAAATTAAATAAAAAATCTCTAATTGAGAGATAATATATATTATAATATTTAATTAAAATAGGTAAATAAAATATTTATTAAAATGGTAAATTTAAATATATTAAATATTTTATTGAACTTGTGAAATTAAATATAAATTTTCTTTTAAAATAAGTTTTTAGAAATATAAATAATGAATATTTTATTAAAATAATTAAATACAAAATTGTCATAAAAATTATTAAATTAATAATTTTTTTATTAAAATATAAATTAAAAAAGTAATATACAACGATACAAAATTTAAATAATATTTATGGATTCACATCAAAATTTGTAAATACAAAAACACACATATTAAATAATAAAAAATTTAACATAACTTTTTTTAATGATAGAATCATCCATATTTATCTATATAATGTTTTTATAAAATAAAAATACTGAATATTTTATTTAAAATTATTAAATTTACATTTTTTAAAAAAATTAATTAAAAAATCTAATATATTTTATATTTAAATATATTCACTTGTTATTAAAATTATGTGAACTCAAGTTAAATAAAAATTCTAATGTAAGGAGTGTAAATACATGTATATGTGTATAAATAAAACTCTAATAAAAAATATTATTATAAAAATTCATAAATTCATATCACATTTAATAATGTATTATGCAAACATAAAATTGAAGACAAACAAATTGGAAAGAAAAATCTATACATATGAAATTCAAAATAACAATTGTAATACATATTAAATTTTGTAATACACAAACACACTTAACAAATTATAAATATACAATCATACATATGAAATTCAAATAACACTAATGAATATATATCAAATTTGACACACAAATATTACATATATATAATTTAAAATTTAATTATAAAACATTTAACAAATTAACATAATTTTTTTTAAAGATAAATCATCTATATTTATTTATATAATGTTTCTATAAAATAAAGATATTGAATATTTTATTTAAAATTAGTAAATTAATTTTTAGAAATTAAATAAAAATTATAATATATTTTATAATTAAATATATTCACATCTTGTTAAAATTATGTGAACTCAAGTTTAAAAAAAAAATTAGTGTAAGAAGTGTAAATACATGTATATGTGTATAAATAAAATTCAAATAAAAAATATTATTATACAAAGTCATGAATTCACATCAAATTTTGATAAATAAAGAAAAAAAATTGTAATTTGTAAACATACAATTAATGACAAACTATTTGGAAATAAACATTTATGCATATGAAATTCAAAATGACAATTGTAAATACATATTAAATTTTGTAATACACAAACACACTTAACAAATTATAAATATACAATCATACATCTAAAATTCAAACAAGAATCATGAATACATATTAAATTTAACACAAGTATTGAGATATATAATTTAAAATTGAATTAAATTTATATAAAATATATTGAATATTTTAGTAAATTGTTAACTTTTTAAAAATTAGATAAAAAGTCTAATATTTTTTGAAGGTAAATATATTTAAATATTTTTAAAATTATGAGACTATAATGCAAGAAGTGTCTATACATATAAATGAAATCCAAATAAAAAACATTATTATACTCAATCATGAACTTATATTGATTTTTTATAAATATTCAAAATATATTGTAATACACAAACAAACAAGTAAATACACAATTATAGCTATGAAATTCAAACAACAATCATGAATATGTATCAAATTTTGTAAATATACAGACAAACAAATTAAATACATAATCATATATATGAAATTCAAGCAACATCCATGAATTCATATTAAATTTTGTAAACACACCAACACAAACAAATTATAAATACATAATCATACATATCAAATTCATGCAACAACCCTTAATACATATTAAATTATGTGAATACATGAACTTGAAACAAATTATAAACACACAAGCATACATATGAAGTTCAAGCAACAACCATACATATATATATCAAATTTTGTAAATACACAAACACACAAACATTAAACATAAAGAAACTGTGAAGACCAACATTGCATTTCAAATTTTTATCACTACCTTGAAATAGCAATATACTTTGATAAAAATATATGTATATTTGAAAAGTATTTCTCTTAATGAAATTCTATTGGGATTAGATCAATCTCTAAAAGTTTGAAACTTATTTGCCCCCTCCTTGCCCTAACTTCTAATATACAAATCTCCCCAAATGTTGTTTGTTTTTATAATTATTTTATAATATATATCAATATGTCATACACATTTATTATAAATACATACATATAAATGAAACCCAATTAACAAACAAAAATGTACAAACATTACAGTTCAAAGTTTTATCACTACCTTTACCCAAAATAATAAATTAGTTAATGAATAAATATGTATATATTAAAAGACCTTCTCTTAGCTTCAAGAATCATATATTCTCTACTGACGAGGCCAACCACATGAAGGTGGAATCTCATTTCCCCCCCCCCCCCCCCCCCCGGCTCACTTCTAACCTATACTCATACTACGCTCATCACTCACCCAACCCAATCTTTTATTTTATTTTAAAGCATATATCAACATGTCACACACAATAACAAACACAATCACACACACACACACATATATATATATATATATATATATATAGAGAGAGAGAGAGAGAGAGAGAGAGAGAACATCAGCACGATGATTGTTTTCGGAGACTCCAAACGAATAATTCAGAAAATGAGGAATGGACGCACTAACGGGACAATCAACTGCAGTCGTTTGCATAAAAGAATAATCAAGAAGAGTTCCAACCTTTAGGCCACTTATTATCACATCCTAAGACAGAACAATAGTCAAGCAGACAAAATGGCCAATCAAGGAGGGAAGAACAAGACATGCATAGTCTCAATAAGAGAACAAGCAATCTTCAAACATGTTCCTTAACTTCTTGAATTCCATGGGGTCTCTCCATCCCTCCTCTCCCATTGCTCATTTTCATCTCTCGACCAAGCACCCATCGATATGTCCTGACTATAACAGCTGCTCTACCAGTGCCTGGATTGTTGCAATCAAGTGTCTCTACCCCTTACCAAAGGATTACACAAGTCTCTACTTCACCTGCATTGATGATGCCATCAATAGGAAAGATCTCAGACACCCTCGAATCATGAAAGAAGAGCTTAACTCTATTAGCATAGTTTTACCCAGCTTGAATTGTGAAACTGATGAGCACCACCAGATCATGAGTGAAGAGCAAGCACCTTCGAAGATGATATAGGACAAGGCTTGGAAATGAAATTGCAAAAATTATAGACCGCCTCTCAGCGTTTTGCTGAAATTTTGTGCTTTACTGATATACATTCAAATTTATTATGTTTTCTTGCTTATTTTTTAATAACCAATTTGCCAAACAATACCCATACAGGGGCGGTCTCAATCTTAGGAAAAAAGTCAGAAATCTTCTCTTCATTGTAATATGTCTTCACACCTCTGTTAGCTCTATTACAATAGAGCAATTTTTGGATCCCAGTTTTGTACAAGGATGGTTGTGCTCAGCTCTTTTTTATAATTATTAAATTTCTCCGGTTATTGTAAAAAAAATGACTTGAGGCATCCCTGTAAAACTATCGGATATTGAAATTAGTAAAAATTGATTCTACTTCTAAAAGAAAATGCAACCATAAGAATGTCTAAAGAAGTTTTCATTGGTATTTCATGTCATCATATTATTCTTAGACTCTGTAAAATAATATGTAAATTAAGCATAAAAACAATAAAATCGAGGCAATTTTAGCATACATACAAAGAAAGAATAATTGATTCTCAAAATGTCACTCGATCAATTTAGATGATTGACCTTTTGGTAATTGGGAAAAGTTTATCATTTTGTTATTTTTAACTTTTTTTAGGGGGCGCACTAGAGTAGGGATTGAATGCAACATTATGCAAGTTCACTTGTTTTACACGTATTTTTGTCCAATTCATACAACATTTACATTAGGTATACAAAATCAAATTTTGGTACTTAGCTTCTATTACTAAAATTCTCATAATGGTACTTATTGTTAGATGTCATCTCCAAACATACCAAGACCCACTTAACATATTCTTATTTTATACTAATTAATTCAAAATGGATCAATATATAATTTGTCATATATATTGGTACTTCAGCAATGGAAAATTGGATCTAGATTTGTAGGGCCCATTTCAAGGGTAAATCCTATTTTGGTAATTTGGGTTCCTATAACTTCCAAAACCTATTTTAGGTATTCAATATATTTTTTAAGGATAAAAAATTTTCAAATGAAGTTCCCAACCCAAACATTGTTCTACACATGGAGAGCTTTCCAACGATCCAAATACACCTCAATTGGAATCCATATAAAAAATTGATGCCTCCTACAAGTTGACCAATGATTTGACCACAAAAATACTAAGTGGATGCCATGTCAAACATCATTGCTCACACATCTGGAGATCATCCCATGTGGACTATCAAAAAATATCTAGAAGGCCCATAAGCCTAACCCTGATTAACAGTTAGGGCATACAAGATACATAACCCTAACCCTAGATGACTATGACAACATGTTAAACTAATAAACACTAAACCACGAGGAAAACAAGGGCTTTTGATCCTATTGTATTGTTTCATTATTCCATAGAATACCTACGCAAAGGAGGGGGACTTTTTAGAAGAACAAGTGAAGTAAGAGATATTCTAACAACAATTTAGGCCATAGTGTCTCTTGTAACTCCATAGTGAGTCCATCTTTCCTTGTATCTTGCATTTATGTACGAGATAAAAGTACAAGGCACAATCCACATCTTTTTACTATATTTTCCCACATTTTTCGAGTTATCAGATTCATTATTTGTGGTCCTATACCCGAATTCAAAACGCATAGGAAGTGGGGAATCACCTAACAAAAACAGATTCTTCACAATTCAATGAGTTTTGTTGAAGGATACATTACCAAATATAGGTATGGATCCTGTCATTTAGGATTCATATCCAAATTTAGGAATTGGTTTGGATGTTAACAAAACTGGGTCAAAGTCCTCTATGTTAGCTACACCCAAAAGAATAGCACATAATTATCATTAATGAGCATAACAGCCTCATGACTACTAACCCATTTTGTATATCTTGATGTGTGATGTTTAGAGGGATATTCAATACTCCTTATGTGATCAGTTTTTACTACGACCTCCTATGTCGCATCAGCATGTAATGTTGATGTAATAAGGAATGATATAGAATGCAAAATTCAAAATAGACCAAGTCTATGATTAACAAAGTATTGGGAAGTACAAAGAAATAAGCATTGGAAGCAAGGGAACCTAAAACCTCTATATAAGAGGTATCTAATATGAATCTTACATTACCTTGACATATTCCAAACAATTAAAGGATCTGGTAGCATACCAAGTAAGTTATAGATTCTAGTAGTGTTGATTTTTGTACCTGAGAAGTTGTTTCCCTAGTGATTTTAGCCTAAGTCACTAAAAGGGGAAAATAACATGACCCTTGGATTAAATGACTTAAAATGAGCATTTAATTCCACTATAGAGATTAAAGTGACATTTTGATAAATTTAAGTGAGGTAAGTGAAATTATTTTGGATAGAATTAAATCAACTTTTATTCTTAGCTATCCATCTAAATCAATGTGGGCCCTTGGATTAGTTGTCTCTTCACTTCTCTAGCATCCAAACAAAAAGGCAACAGAAAGGCTTCTCATATCATTCTTTCCATGAGATTTGAGAGAGCAAGAGAGAAAAGTCGATTTCTTGAGAGGAGAAGGAGATCGCAGCAGAGAGAGGGAGCACATGCACGAATTCCAAGAAATCATACAACAATATGTACTGCATTAATTGCACACAAAACCCAAGGAGAAATGGTAGCACACATTTCCAAGCAACAACGCAAATTTCGATATGGTGACAGAATCCTTACAACATTCGTACGACATCTGTACAACATTAATTGGGCATAGTTTTCAAGGGAGCATTTATTGTTGTGGTTTGTTGTTGGCACGATTCTTGAAAAAGGGAAAATTTGCCAAGCATGATTTTTGAGGTCCGTACAGCCTGTTTTGGGACTCTTTATGCACTATTGGGTTGGCAGACCTTCCATGATAGATTTATGGGTTTGTTGGTTGAGATAAGTTGTATCTATTGTTGCATTATTTTGCTGAAGAAATAAAAATAACTCTCAAATAAGTTTTCCCCTTGTGGGTTTTTCCTGGGAAATTTTCCAAAATTGCGGTGTCTGTCAATTTTTGTCTGTGATTGTCACAAAAAGATGTGTTAGTGATTTTTTCCTATGTTTCATGTTTAAATTGTAAATGTGAAAGTAATTAACAGCTGAATGTTATGGGTTTTGGAATTAAACAGTGACTATGTGATTGAAACCACGTTGGCGAAAAGACACTTAAAAATTAACATGGTATTAGAGTTGAGTTGAAGAAAGGGACATGAATTAGATTGGTGAATTTTTAGATTGTCAGTGAGTTTCTTTTGTCAGTAGGCAACACCTTGTTTGAAGCTTGAATTGTTAGTTTTTCAACATTTAAGCTAGCATTATGATAAGATCTTTTCACTGAGAGAATAACAAGCACAACAATCACATAAGCATATCACAAGAGACAAGAGACACAAATATTTTAGGAGGGGAAACCATAAATGGAGAAAACCCCTCAACTTCCTCTAAGATAGTATCACCACAAGATGTGATCCCAAAATAGTAAGATGACCTCCCAACACAACAACAGCCTTCTGTCTTCTGTCAAGCCCAAGAATTTCCTTCTCCAAAAGTGCGCCACACTTGAGAGAGCAAGAGAGCTCAGTCACGAGTGATAAATAGAGAGACTCTCACTCTCTATTTATATTCTTCCATTGACTTGAAGTGTACTCAACCTAATAATTACTACTCGAGCCTACACCTTAATTAGTGTATAATAACTCAAGTGCCCCTAAACAGTGGGGACTTACCCAATGACTTGATATGACTTGTTTACATTATAATCCTCCCGATCGGAACATCGGGGCATGAACACATGACTCAAATACATAATAGAAACATCTCGGAATAAACATCGAGTTACAATAATATAAAATAAATAGAATAATACATTCCGAAGTTACATATACATCAACACTCCCTCTTAACTAGGAAGGTATTCTTTCGACACAATTTTTCAGCATTGGTCTTCTTCTCTGCATCAACCGGATCATTTGAGTCATCTTCATCTTCAAGTCATCTTCATCTTCAAGTCATCTGGATCTGGATCATCTCTAGATATGGATCATCATAAAATGGCATCACTGGATCTAGATCATCACTAGATCTAGATCAACATCATTGGACTGGATCTGGATCATCACTCAATCTGGATCATCTCTATGGACAGGATCTGGATCATCACTCAATCTGGATCATCACTGCTGGATCTGGATCATCACTCGATCTGGATCTCTCAGAGTCATCATAACTGGATATGGATCATAGCTCAATCTGGATCTCCACTGGTCATCATCAAGTTTGTACTATCTCGTCATAGGAAGTTCTACAGAGCCAGCCCTATTTCATGCTGAATGTAGGCCCACCACCTGCAGGTCTTCATCATCACTGGCCATACTGGATAATCCTCAGGACTTATTACGTGCGTCACAAAACCTCGAAAGAGCATCCCAGGACTGATTACGAGCACATAGCCCAACCTATAGGATCTCCCAGGGCTGATTACATGTGACCTCACCACAAAACCTCGTAAGAGCATCCCAGGACTGATTACAGGCACACAGCCCAACCTATAGGATCTCCCAGGGCTGATTACATGTGGCCTCACCACAAAACCTCGCAAGAGCATCCGAGCACTGATTACGGGCACACATCCCAACCTATAGGATCTCCCAGGGCTTATTACATGTGGTCATGGAAAAACCTCGCAAGAGCATCCCAGGACTGATTACGGGCATACAGCCCAACCTATCGGATCTCCTAGGGACCGAATTACATGCCATCTGCACAACCTGACTGAGTGTTCTTGGTAACTGACCAGGTGCCTCCATTCCTAGAATGGCAGTTGCCCTTACATCTGTCCTACTCGACAGAATGGCCAGCACTCATATCTGTCATGGGAGGAACTTAATCCTTTAGCCATGACCAGAATGGCTCAGCCCTTACATCTGACCTACTCGTCAGAATGGCTCAATCCCATCCAAGGATGGAAGACTCTCAACCACAATGAAGAGAGATTTCTGCACTTATATCTGACATGGAAGGAACTAAATCCTTTAGCCATGAACAAAATGGCTCTACCCTTATATCTGACCTGCTCGTCAGAATGGCACAATCCCATCCAAGGATGAAAGACTCTTAACCACAATGAAGAGAGATTTCTGCACTTACATCTGACATGGAAGGAACTAAATCCTTTAGCCATGAACAAAATGGCTCTGCCCTTATATTTGACCTGCTCGTCAGAATGGCACAATCCCATCCAAGGATGGAAGACTCTCAACCACAATGAAGAGATATTTCTGCACTTACATCTGACATGGAAGGAACTAAATCCTTTAGCCATGCACAGAATGGCTCTGCCCTTACATCTGACCTGCTCGTCAGAATGGCACAATCCCATCCAAGGATGAAAGACTCTTAACCACAATGAAGAGAGATTTCTGCACTTACATTTGACATGGAAGGAACTAAATCCTTTAGCCATGCACAGAATGGCACAGCCCTTACATCTGACCTGCTTGTCTGAATGGCTATGGATCTCAGTACTCATATCAATCATGGAAGGAACCAATCCTCTCACCATGATGAAATATCTCAGCCCTTACATCTGACCATGGAAGGAACCAATCCTCTCACCATGTCAGAATGGCTCTAGATCTCATCATTGTCTCTGGGAGGAAGCCTCAATCTGGAGAACACCAAGTCTCTCTCTGAAGTACTCAAAATTCATCCTAGCCAATGGCTTCGTCAATACATCAGCTATCTGTTCCTCCGTCACAACATACAGGAGCTTCACTGCTCCTCTCTGCACCATATCCCTGATATAGTGATATTTGATCTCAATATGCTTCGACCTGTCATGGAACACTGGATTCTCTGACAACTTCACGCAACTCTAGTTGTCACAATGTATACAGGTACCATCCAGCTGGAGATCAAATATATCAGACAGTAGCTTCCGCAGCCATACTGCCTCACAACTAGCTGAACAAGCTGCGACATACTCTGCTTCAGCTGTACTTAGTGCCACACAGAATTGCTTCCTACTAAACCAAGAGATCACACCTGATTCCATACTGAAGCAACATCCTAAAGTACTCTTCCTATCGATGGCACTGCCTGCCCAATTTGAATCAACATAACCCTCCAGGTTAATCTTCTGATTCGCATCATACTTGAGCCCATAATCAACTGTACCCCTGCATGATTTGAAACCATCAGGTGAACATGTCTCAATGTGTTCACAGCAAAGCAAATATCTGGTCTCGTGTTCGTCAGGTACATCAATGACCCAATCATTTGACGATACATCGTAGCATCAACCGTCTCTGAAGAAGCATTACTCAATAGCTTCAGGTTCGATGCCATGGGTGTAGCCAAAGCATTGCAGTCCATCATCTCGAATCTCTTCAGGATCTCTACTGCATACTTCCCTTGTCCAAGGAAGATTCCATCTGTACTCTACCACACCTCCATACCTAGAACAAAGTGCATCGACACATGACAGGAGCATCACTGGTCTTCTGTCTTCAACCTTGAAGCAAAGGTTGGAATCCACTTTAATCTCAGTAAAGCCTAGAATCATCAGTAATCTGCCCATCCTGTCGTATCATGTCGAACCTCAAGATATTCTGTAGTCACTCCCTCTGAAACGGAGCATCATACTCCCTCTGTCTCTTGTACTCTATGCACTGAAACATTCTGTACCGGAGTGACAAGTAGCTTCCTATGCTACTAATCTTCTATGTGATCATCTAGTGTATAGACTTACATCTTCAACCTTGTAGAAAAGTTTAAGATATTCATCAGGCTCATCATGTATGTGTTTAAACTCTTACTGGCTGCAAATGTCTCTTCATAGTCTAGGCCTTCTTTTCATGAGAAGCCTCATGCTACGAATATTGCTTTGTATCCCACGATGTTTCCATATACTGCATGATGGAATTATGAACTTTTCTTCAGGTCTCGATACTGCGCTCTGACATCATTCTTCTTGAACTGGTCTTCCATTTCTTCTAAGTTACTTCTTCATGGCTGGAAGGTTCTGCATCAATGATGTCATTGCATTCATCATAATATTCTTTGTCTTGAAATGTCGTCACTTGTTCTTCAGAACAATTC
>LPNX010465800.1:400418-420776 GCA_001517045.1 Pseudotsuga menziesii | reverse complement strand
TTACCCAATGACTTGATATGACTTGTTTACATTATAATCCTCCCGATCGGAACATCGGGGCATGACCACATGAATCAAATACATAATAGAAACATCCTGGAATAAACATCGAGTTACAATAATATAAAATACATAGAAGAATACATTCTGAAGTTACATATACATCAACATGAATTTGCAGTGAAATGGCTACAACACTTTGGTTGGAGGATATGCTAGATGAAGTTGGGAATTTTGTCGCATGGAAAGCGAGGTTGGTGCTTATATTGGAGGAAAATGAACTTTGGGATGAAGTGATTGATAGTACACAAGCAAATACTATTCAAATTCATGCTTCCATCGATCTACTAGAACTTGCATCCTTCAACAAAAAGGATATAAATGCTAGAAGGACCATTCTAGATGTAGTTAAATTCCATGGTATCTTACATTTCTCAAGCAAAGACCGTGCATATAAGATGTGGAATGCTTTGACCTGCTTGTATGAAAGCTCAAATGAGAACTGGAAAATGGTGTTGAGGGAAAATTTGAAGAGCAATAAGATGGCCAAAGTAGAGGGAGTGACTTCCTACCTTACTAGAATATCTTAGGTGAGAGATGAGCTTGCAGCAATAGGGGAGGTTGTTTCTGGCACTAATCTAGTATGGACAGTTGTGAATGGGGTTTCAAAGTCTAGGGTTTTTTTTGGAGAGGCTATAGTAGCCAAGGAGAACTTACCTTCTTGGGATTGATTTGATATATACTAATTTGTGTTGTCCCATGTCCTCTATTTCTTTGAGAGGTTTTGATTACTATGTGATATTCATTGATGATTATTCCAGGAAGACCAACATCTACTTCCTGAAGAGCAAGAAATCTGAGTATGTCTTGTAGAGGTTCCCATATTTTAAGCTCTTGTGGAAAACCATAATGGGAGGAGGATTTCGGCACTCAAATCAGATAATGGGGGTGAGTATACCTCAAACCAGTTCGATGAGTATTACAGATAGGAGGGCATACGAAGACAATTGACGGTACCATACACTCCTGAGTAGAATGGAGTAGCATCATTACAGTTGAACACAAAACTGCATTTCAAGGTTATGCTCAACCAATATACATTACGTCAGTGTAGAACAAGTGTGTTAAAGGGATTGTTGGCCAAGTTGTTGATCCATGCCAATGGTGTAAAACTAAGGAAGGATAGAGACAATGCTTGGTAGAATTTGAACTACTATAGTAAGGAAAAAGACAACCTCAATTATGAGCCCAACATATGGGTTGCTAGATCTCAAACAACCAATGATCTCTTTGCATGTCCACAATGTTGAGGCCATGGGGTAATTTACTTCAAAACCCCTACCCACTCCTTTGGTTTCCTCATCTCTAATCAAACATCGTTAGGCACTCGATAACTACAACAAAAACCTAAGACCAATTTACAGCCCTCCGAATATTGCCATGGAGTAACATTTTTCATATTGGACATTTTAAACTAAAAATATGCCAAGGATGAAATTCTTGAGACTGAAAAAAAAAAGCGCTCCACTATGAGGTAACTAATTTCTGAAATGATACACCAAGAAAGCATACACTTGCGAAACCCACTTATGAACTCCCCCACTCTCCAATCTAAAATCTCAAAAATAAAAAATCTACAAAAGGAGATGAGATCACGACAAGCCTTATTTAAATAGTAAATGAAAACATGACAACAAATCCTTAATACTCAGGTCCAACTAGTCCAAAAAAGGAAACACCACCCCCCTCCCGCTTGCTGACATTAAGGAGGTGATACATGCCAGGTTTAATGAAGAATCCCTCCATCGAACATAACAACATTACCTTCGAGTATGTGGATCCGCACAACACCATATCTTTGACAGACCCCTACAGATATTCACATCCTTCCTTCACAACATAATAGATCTTAAGGGCACCATATTCACATTTTTGATCCATTTCAATTCAATAGGAAATCATCTCTGAGCTCTAAAATCCAAGAAAAGCTTTTTCTTCATCTCTGAGCTCTAAAATCCAATGAAAGGTTGTTCTTCATCCCCAACGAGATATTCTTAGATGCGGACCTCACTAGGTCCTAGATTACAAAGTTGGAACATGCCAAGGAGATGGTAGTATCATTACAACCGACAAGGAAATGGGAAATCATTAAATATCTTCGAGCCATTATTTTAGATTCCCCTCCCCTTAGGCACTCCCAACTTCAATTATCTTTATGACTAGCCCATTGGAAGTAGAAATAGGGCTCAAGTATTTCAATAGGTTGTTGGAACAACAATGGATCATTCTAGTCATTGTTGGGCATCATGAACGATTCTCTTAGTTCATCTGACATCCACATTATTTTCAGAGGAGAAGGAAATTTGCGGTGGTGATCTTGTTCTCGACAGTTTCAGACCTCAAAGCAGGTCTATCATTAGGAGAGGCTTCCTTGGAAGTCTTCACGAGGTAAGCTGGCTCTTTTAATTCTTTATTAATATTTGTTTATTAAGTGGGCTAGGGTTTCGACATTGTCGTTTTTTTATTTAGTGAAATTTGTTTTTTGAGTTTTTTATTTTATTATTATTAACAATGTATTTTTTAGGTTCTTCTATTTTAATTATTTAGTTTATTTTTAATGTTAAAAAATCTTTTTTAATTACTTAGTTTTGATTTAAAAAAATTTCAATTTAATATTGGTTTGTTATTTTTTTAATTCAAAGTTTTATTGTTGTATAAGGTTTTACTTATTAATTTTTAAGGTTAGAATTTTTATTAAATAGTTTTTAGATGTAGTTGTTTTTAGATTATTTTTAAACTAATAAATAGTTAGGTAATTTTTTTAATATTATGGTTAGTATTGTTAATTATTTAGCATATTAGTTAATTTAGTGTATTCGGTATTTTTATGTTCCCGAGAAGGGGATATATATGAATCACTCAGGCCTATTAATTGGGGGTTTACATGAGAATTTTTGTTTTGTTTTATAAAGTGTTTCCATAGTTTAATTTTCAGGTGTATTAAATAATTTTTTTAAACTATTTTTTTGCATGTTCATTGGTTTGTGTAGGTGACATTTCTCTAGGGTCTTATGCCCCAAGACCCGGCGGCAGGATCTCATCACCAAATTTTTAATACAACCAAAATTTTAATGCAACAATAATGTCAAACAACAAATAAAGTGGGTGAAATTAATGGAATTCAATGCACTTAAGGATGTGCATAATAATTACTATGCATTGATACCCTCAATTTGAAAACACCTCTCTCTGGATCACAATCTTTTGGATGCCACCCTTGCATTAATTCCTTGAGTCTTTTCAATTCCATGGAGCCATTTCTCCTGTCCTCTAGATTCCAATCCTCTTAAACCTTCTCTCAAATTCCTTCCATCGTCGATGCTTGTAAGAAAGTCCAACACCCGAGGCCTTCGTGTCAAAAACCCTAAATTCAAACCTGTGATGTAGTGCATGGACACCAAGTGTCTTTCTCCATAAATTTACGTGTATCAAATCCACCTTGGTGTTGTCCTTCTCCTTCCCTGCACACTCTCATTTGATTTAAGAAGCTCATCGTCCTCTGTTCGATTTAGTGGATCAGTGGGAACTGAATTAAATTTATCAATGTCATTTGATTGAGTGGCTCATCAGAACAAATAAGGTTCTATTTTTTTAAGATGCTCCTTTGTGTTTCCTTATTGATGTGATGTGCTTAGGTGGTAATTATGTAGGATTATCATATATAACAACTGATGCGCTGAATTGAGTGATTACAGGATTGCTACGGAATGCCACAGGGTTGGAATTCTAATTTATAAGGGTTAGCCAGGGTTATCCAAGCTCTGTGGTGAATTGACCAAGTGAATGAATGAAATATTGAACCTTTACATGGCTATGGTATCACTTATGATTATTTCATGCTAGTGATAAGATTTTTGCTTACTGAGGACCTGAAGGGACTTCCCGAGGAACGAGGGAAAGGGGCGAGCACATCCATCTTTATCATAAACTCAACGCAAGCAAGTATTGCTGCATAAAAAAGATTTCTCATCATCCTCTGTCCGATTTAGTGCATCTGTGGGAGCTAAATTAAGTTTATCTATCTGAACTCGAAAATGATGGTCCATTCTGCAATTTTGCTTTTCTTACTCGTCATAGTTGTGTTAATGTTTCGAAGGGAAAGTGGGTTTGCAAAGTATAGTGAGGAGGAAGAGCACTCAGATATAGTGGTGCTTGACACAATACCATTCGGCAAGGTAAATATAAGCACTACACTATCTAGAAATATAAAATACAGATTTGAATTACCTTTTATTTGAACGTCAATAAAGCTTGCTTGCTTTTGAATTACCTTTTCTTTGAATGTCAATAGAGCTTGCTTGCTCTTGCGGATAGGCCTTTGTTATAAACGGAAAGTTGCAAAGCACTATCTTAGCAACATTCTTGGTGAGCAATTACCAGTTGGATATAGCACTGCTCAATACAAAACCATTCGATAATGTAAATATAAGCAATACACTATCTAGAAATATATAAAATAAACATTGTGAATTACATTTTATTTGAACATCAATAAATCTTGCTTACAGACAAAAACTTGTTATTGAACAAAGCACAGAAGTGGAAGTTTATCTATCACAAATTACAAGTGCATACGACGCTCCTCTGCCACCAGAATTAAGTAATTTGCATCTGGTAATATCCATGAGTTGTATCCCTTTAAATGTGGGAAAATACTTGGTTCTGGTGATTCTAATTTGTAGTCATGGTGTGTGATTTCAGCCTCAAAAGCATTTTCATCATGGGAGGTGAAGGATCCACATCAAGGAGGTATTATGGTACAAGAACGACAAGAAAGTGGTGATGTGTGACATCGATAAGGTCTAACCATTGGTCTTAATTAATTTATAGTTTTATTGTTTTTATTTTGAATTTTTCTATATGGAATACTATGAAGTCAATTGAATATTGCGTGAGAACTTGTGCTGGTGCACTCTCGTTGAATCAGTATCATTGGCTTTCTTTTGTTGTTGGTGTGTGAAGTATTGCACCAGTTGAAGACTCTTGTTGGACTCGTGATTGTTTTTTCCTACATTGATAAGTTGTGCTGAAAGACCATTTACACCGTTGAGAAATTGTGTTGAAAGACTTGTGCATTCTATTTGAAGCTATTGTAAAGTAAAATATTGAAAAGCTTGTATTGAATGGAGCTGCAGAAAGGGTGAATCCACGGACCTGGGTAACACTTTTTGGCAAGGGCATTTCGGCAAAAACAAAAAAACGCACCTCGGTTGAGGGCTTGTTAAGCCCTCGACCGAGGTCTTAATATCTCGACCGAGGTTTTATCAAGCCCTCGACCGAGGTATTGAGGGCTTTACAAACCCTCGACCAAGGTATTTAAATACCTCTACCGAGGTATTTAGATACCTCGGTCGAGGTTCATACCTTGGTCGAGGGCTTAAAAAAACAGACTTAGCCCTCATTCAAACAAATGAAAAATTTCCTGTGCCTTGCAGAGGTGTAAACCCTACCATTCCTAGCACATAACTGGGCGGAGTTGATACCGATAAATTCACCAACGAATATTCTATCCATTGATGTATCATACACGCATTTTGGCATTCATATGAAATTTATTTCTTAATTACTTCTAAAACTTATACTTAGAAAACCACACTGCAACTTCGAAGCAGCTCAAAGAAAAATCCACAGAGTTAAAAATACACAGCCAAAAAATTCTTAAAAATGCACACATCACATATCGATGTGTCCTCTTCAAAAGGGTATCTTTGGTTTTTCAATTTTTGAAAAAAAAGAAAAAATTCCTTTACGTGGACAAATATGTGTTTCAAACGATGCTGAAATCGAATGTGGTCACTTTCGAAAAATAATAAATAATTGTATAATGCGAAAAAAATTAACAAAAAAATATGCACATCACACTGCATTTTATGTAGATCATTCTCATATATATATATTTTTTAAATTATTAATGCAAGATTGAATTACTCTACGTGGACACGAGCCACTTAT
Source organism: Pseudotsuga menziesii (assembly GCA_001517045.1). Taxonomy (NCBI): domain Eukaryota; kingdom Viridiplantae; phylum Streptophyta; class Pinopsida; order Pinales; family Pinaceae; genus Pseudotsuga; species Pseudotsuga menziesii. The sequence continues at coordinate 414,764 of LPNX010465800.1, read as the reverse complement.
TAGCTTCTTCAAATTTTTAAGGTCACACAGTTCATTAAATGCAAAAATTCACACATTAAATGACATCGAAATATTTTAAAAAAAATATCACTATGAAGCCAACATAATATTCTACAATTTGTTTTTTACTGCAAGTCAAAATTCACATGGCATATATGCGTTTTGAGGGCTTCTATCTAGCACATGAGTAAAAAATCAGGTTTTCATCGCCAAATTTGGCCAAAAAGTGTTACCCATCTTCATGGAATCACCCGAAAATCTTGTGAATGGTATTTCCCATCACTCAAAAAGAATGTTGGTGGTTGGATTAGATTGGTGTATGGCTGCTCCTCCACACCTATTCAAAGGTGGTGAGTTCCATTATAAAACTCTTTAATTACAGTGCATTATATAAACGCAGATTCAATGCAATGTATGGCATTAATTACAGTGGATTATATAAATGTATATTTAATGCAATGTATGGCAACATTGGTTGAAACACTCCACATAAATACATGTTGTAATGTCCCTCTTGTGCACCCTAAGTATTTCATAATTTTGGTTGTATATTGTACTCATCTTCTGGTGAGGAGCTCAAGGCCAAGGCCCCACCAGTAAGACTATGAAATAAATACGATCTAAGTTGAGGACTTAGGAGGATTAAGACAGGGACACAGCTTCTCGGCTGGAAAACTGAACCCCGTATAAGCAAGGGAACCTTGATTTCGATATCGTAGTCTTAGCATCGTCTTAACTTTGGCATCCTATAGAGATTATTATTTTAGTCAAATAAATAATATAGCCTAATTAATTGATTTCCAACATAAATATAAGCCGCGGTATAATATTAGCTTCGACAAAAAGGGGCAAGGAATTGCCCAGAAAGTTATAAGAAGAAAACATTTTTACAAAATGTTTTATGCAGGGACTATATGTAATAGTCACCTTAAAATGCCATCATATACCTCGATTAAAACATTGGGACATGTATGGGGTATTTAATGAAATTATTGACTATATATATATATATATATATTGAAGGGTGATAGTAAGACCTTCATACCTTGATAGGAAGGGTTTATATACATAATATGTCATGGAGTTGAATCACGCACTCGCTTTAAAGGGATGTTAGTAAATGTTTAAGATAATAAGGTCATACCTAGCCAGTGAAGGATGGAGCCTATTCTTGCTTCCAAAGAAGCATCTAGCAATTTATAGAAACTAAAATCAGTTTAGTATTTTTCCAACAAAAAAAAAGGAACCAAAATCGCAGGCAAGAGGAAGATCCTCATCGAGGAATGCTTTGAGGCATGGGTTCCACGTGGAGGGAGAAATGGCATATCGTCTACCTTTAATGTTGTTTAAGGAGGGAAGATCGGAGGGAATCTTTTTCCCACGATAGTTAAAAAGGGGAGAATGCATTAGAAAAAGGACACTCTCTCTCTCGCTCGGGGAAATTTGGGGGAAAAGGAAATGGGATTTTCTTTGGAGGACTCTCGTTCTAGCCTTTGAGAAAAAGAATGATTGGGGTGTTGGGAAAGAAGTCTAAGTTCTACCTAGAATTATTCCTTGTATCGATCTGTTGATATCTGTAATATGAATGGATTCTCTTTGGGAAGCCTCTCTACACCTCTTCTCTGTGAGATCTAACCTCTACGATTGGGAATACATACTTAGTCGATGTGCTCTTTGATTTAGTCAATGTGATTTTGGGAAGAATCTTGGGGAAGATGCATAACAGAAGTCGCAATGAAGGAGCAAGTTCAAGGTTGTTATGGGAATTGTGGATTCTTTCGGCTCATTGTGTGCGAAAACAAAACTAATTCAGAAAGATAGACCAGGTATTTTTTTCAAATCCTATCTTCCGTTTCATAGATCTGGAATGCATGCTTGGGGTAAATCGCTATGTCTTGGATCTGATGCGTAATCACCACTCAGAGTTGGGTAACCCTCTATGTATTGATCTCCTTGTATTTTAATATGTACACATTTTTACCCTTCTACGGAGATAAATCCTTGCGTTTTTAATTTGGTTAGATCCCCTCTCGCCTAGTTTCCAACGTTTGGCTCAGGTTGAAAGGCTGGTGTGCCTTGCTTATGATAGCAATTTCCTAGACATCTTGAATATTGATGCACTTGTGTTATTAGAAATCTGGTAGATTTTCTTATGCCTGGGTTGTTGTTAGGTAGATCTGGTTGTTACCAAAAAACGTTGGGGTCATATGGCTGAGATTATATCTCGTTATCCTTTGGGCATGTTCTTTTGATAAATATGAACCTATGAAAAGGTTTTGGGTGGCTATAACTTAAAACATATCTCTGGGAGAGAAAGTATATGTGCATTTAAAGTAGAGAGATACTTAAAATGTCACTGCAACGCTTTACCTTGCTTTAATTTCATAACTCTTTAGGACAACCTTGTTTTTCTGGATTATGTACCTTGTACTTAAGGCAGCGTATGTCTTCATTTGATGAGATCTATAGCCTATGTTTTGCACCAGCATTTTTGCATGGTACAGACCCGATTTAGGACTGAGGGATCTATGCATCCTGAGCAGAAATGTTTAGTGAATATCCGAGATGCTTTGGGTTTACCCTAGATCAGAACGTTGCGTACTTCATACGCTGTCAAGAAGAAACGATATTCGTGTTGTTTGGAAAGATTTGAGAACTCTCTACTTTTGGACAAAAAAAGAATAAGAAGAAGAACTTTGCATGAACCCGGCTAAGTGATTGCAGGTGATCTTGATTTGACTGAAAACGATCTTTAAGATAACTGTAGATCCATGGCACCTCCTAGCCTTGTAGTTTTCATTGCTTTGATGATTGTCGGTACCAAGTTTTTCTTTTGATTCTGGCCTTGTTACACCATGGTAATTTTGTATTATAACTCACATGATATTGATTCCTACTTTAGCAAAGTTTCTGCTCACCAATTTCTTGCAAGATTGGTAAGCCTCATCAAAGAACATATTTATAAATTAGTGTTAATCACAGTGCCCCTTTGTTTTACACTATGGGAGTTATGTATAGCCATGTATTAGACACATCCTATTGAATAGGATAATAAACGAACTTTAATTATTTGATGCACACACACATATATATATATATAATTACAGAATGGCTCTTTTAATAGCTCTTAGCATGTCAAAGTTTGGGAATACTATGAGCTTCTTTGTTTGAGTTATAGGTCATGTTGGTAAGTCCATGGGATTAACAAGAAGAAATTATGGCAACCATGATGTTGCAGAATGTATTTTTGTCGATTGAAATTTACATAATACAATGGTTTGAAGGACGTAACCCCAAGAGCGGGGTGAACCACATACATTTGTGTCTGCCTCATTATCATGTGTCTGAATGTTTTTAACATTGTTTGAGTACATGCGATGCTTATACAACCTTCTTTATGGATGTTGCTACTATAGAAGATAATCAAGAAAAGTTATTATAATGATTTTTGGTTTGCACATAATATTGCTTTGAATGAATTGATGATGAAAACGCTTGCAGTTTCCAACCAAGGTAAATAGTGTTGTGTGGTTAAATATACGATGTTAGATAAATGTAATATGTGGTTTTCACCCTATAAACTGAAAGAGCTATGCTTAATTCATGTTGAGAATAATAACTTATTATGATGAAGGTTTTATATAATAAAAAAAGAACTCAATACCTTGCAGGCATTTTATGTCAGTCACAATAAATGTATGTGCCATTGTGATAGGAGAAAACTTGAGCATGTATTCGAAATGATAGTTGAAATTTGCACAAAGGAAGTTCTCCATTGAGGTCTAACATATCATGTCTAATTAAAATGCATTGCGGATTAAAAGATTATAATTTTTAGGGATTAAACATATTTTCCTAAAGGGGAGGGTAATGATATACTTATGCACCATCGATAGTAAACCTAGCATGATATTACATTGTGAATTGAATAACTGACTTTGAATCACTTAGAGGCACTTGGTGTGTGATTTATGTTCTCTTTATGTTGAAATATGTCTAAATGTGTATGTCACCAAACAATGACAAATAATCCTCTGATGGGAGGAAACATATGAAAGATTAGAATGTAACATGTACATGGGATTCGAACATGGGGTTAGTGAATTATTATTAAGATTAATTTGGTAGGAATATTACTGTTATAGTTACAAGGTAAAGGATTGTTCCATATTGGAAATGAAGAATATTCTGCCATAGGTTCATGCTTTTTAAATAAATTTGTGTGTTTCATGAGTGGTTTTACAATAGACTAGGGGTATCCTGAAAACAAGACTGCACTCTAGAGGATGTGTTTAAAAGAGTCATAGGAGTCGTCTAATGGTACCGAAGGCATAAGTCATTAATATTTTTCCAAATCTATTATTGTTGTTTATGGGGACGTTACATATGGTATCAGAGCCAGGTTGATAGCACTCTGGCCTATTTGGGTTCAACATGTAGTTAGGAAGCATAAAGATGAATAACTCTAACCAATCGATTGTTTTTATTTGTGGATGCATGACACTGATGAACGAGGGGAATAAGTTGTCCGAGTGAGCCTCCAAAAGGTTGAAGGAGGTAACAAGGAGGATCAAAGAAAACATCATGGAAGAAGGTATAACAAAAGTAATACTTTCATCAAAGCCAGAATGGCTCATGACCCATTCTTATGGCAAGGTATTGAAAATTGGACTAAAGATTGTTTCCCAACAATGTTTGAAAGTTGAATGAATTATTCTATAGTAGGGTATTCTATTGGAGTCTATGTATGGTTCTGCTTAAATGCTGAATTCTGCGGCATGTCAGACTAAAATAGTCACAACTCTTTCTGAAACCTACATAAATCTTATGTAAATTGAGGACAACTGCAAAAGGTATTTGCAAGATTATATTTTTAACTAACTGACGAGGTTTACTTGCTCCAACTTTATCCTATCTACCAGACACAAGTAGTACTTAAGTGATTGAGGAATAGGTGGTGGCTCTGATTTGAGCTGTGAGTTATTCTGGCCTCTCAATCAGGTTCCCTATCTTGGAAGAATTCTATGCAACCATAACTAGGAATTTCAACCCACATTCCACTCGAATAAAGGTGGATTATAAAAGCAGGACAATTATACAAATAATGTTATCAGAAGCTCCACGTCTGCCTAATTTGTGTGTTTATGTTTTTCATTAAAATTGCCGGATGTTCATATGAAATATTTCCACACTTAGGCTAATGGGATGGATTTCTAGACTGATTTTGGGATCCTCTTGTTTCTTTATGCATTAAAGACAACTTAAAAGAGGTTCACATGACATTTGGTTGTGATATCTGGATTCTCAAACAGCAAAGTAATTTTAGGAAATCGCATAAAGGTTGTACGATTGGCTGATAGGCAACAAATTTAAAAAATGCCTTCTAAGGATCATATCCACACACTCTTCTGCTTGATTGAAGGAAAATTTTGCTGTTACAAAACTTGCAGCTGCCTCTCTAAAGATAGTTCTTTTTATGTTCAATTTTTGTACATAAAGGATTTGACATTCTTTTATTTTGGTTCAATTTCTTGTCATATGTTTAAAGTTATGAGCAGATCTGATGTAAGAATGCAATATATATCTGCATTGATTAAACATTCTATACTCTACATACTATTGTCCTAGTTGACGCACGACCCTATGAGTATGATATCTAAATGAAAATATCGTCTGTGTTTCGAATTTTCTTAAGGGCCAAATAGATTTGGAATCGATCAACAGGGTATTGATGGTGCAGATCACATGAATGATTAGCTATCATAATTTTCACTTGCGTAATCAGAATTCTAGCATTTTTATGAATAAATCTGTTTCATATGTGTATGTGTTACTCATAGGGGGAAGCTGACATGTATAAATTAAATTTTAAATTACTTGTCCACTGTTGTGACTAGATCACTACGATTGGTGAGTTGTTAAATGCTTTACAATATTTACATATGTATTGATGATTTGATGTCCTTGCATCTAAGTCATATCTAGATTTGATGCCTGAGAATTCCATTGATCAAAGTGTACGAATTTGGTACCACATTTTAGTTATGATTTATATCCTTGGATCTGATAATGGTTGATGCCTAATCCCTGTAATGCATTATGTTGGTTTGAATAGATCTAACAAACGTTGATGTTGAAAATTGCTGGTAAAATGTTGGAATTTCCTTAAGTCTGATAACCTGTTCAAGGTGTCAAAATCCCACAAAAGCATTGATTTGGGGTTGGGATATAACAACAAAAACTTTTTATGGAATTTATATGATGCATGTGCGTAACATGTGATTAATTTGAATGAATCTAAGGGGAAAATATCGTCTCTGATTTATTTTGTTAGCCGAGTTATTTTGAATGCCAAAGGATAGAGTAAGATCTTTACTTTAAAATCATTATAGTTTGGATATTTATAAATCTCTGCCTTAATGGTTGAGTTAAAGATTTAAAATCTGAGGGTTGGGAAATTGCTATTGACATTTCAAAAGAATGATAAGTGAATGAACGACATATAACATTATGGACTAACTTTGCAGGAGTATGCGTGGGACACCACCAATTGAAATGGACTATTTGTTTCAAAAATTCACTACCTTAAATAAGGGAGCTAAGCCACTCAAGAACGAGTGTTGTTTTATTATCTTATTATAAATTTCATATTTCTAGGTTTCTATGAACCAGGGTTTAACTATGGATTGTGGTGTTATGTAGTGACATTGCAGGGCTTGACGATGCTTCTGACCATCTCACGATCAATGTAAGACATGGATTCTAAATTCCACTAAGTGGTGGTTTATGCTGAATGATGTAAGGGTACAATCACTACAACTTAAGTAATGTTGATTAAATGAATGAAAATTATGTTTAACGATAAATTTTATTTAACCATGAGGCCAATGTCATTAATCGGGACAATGACAGTAAAGTTATGTGAAGTACCAAGGAGTGTGCGTTATGAATAGTCCAAGTGAAATTTATACTAAATACGAACAAGAAAATTTTGAATGCCGTAGGAGCACCATGGTGTTAGGCAAGTGATTGTCATGAGAGCACATTGGTGTTAGGCATATATGCTGCAGGAGAACAATGGTGTTAGGCAAGGGATTGCCGCGTGAGCACATTGGTGTTAGGCATATGGTGTGGCAAAAGACCTAGGCAAAACTGGACATCTGGAAGAAAGGACGTTGTTTGATGTCACTGAGGAGAAAACTTTTAACTAGTGGTTAAAAGGGAGAGTAGCCTCAGAAATTGTCATAAGTCCACACTAAAATAGAAAAAAGGAACTCAGTTTGGAAAAACATAACGAATGAAAAACATGTTAATGAATTTCCAAGTAAATAGGCTGTCACATGCTTAATGTAAATAAGTGATTTCCTCAGGCCAGGGACAACATAACTATCGACGGGTTGGGGATAACAACCAACACCCAAAAGGGTAGTAATTATGTTTTATTGATGGATAAATTGCATTATGAATAAAATTGGGTATTATGATACCAATGGAAACTAGAAAATTGCAGATTGTTACAATATAAAGGGATCTATGGCTTTTATTTAAGTTGAATTATAGTTTTTGACACAAATTAACTGAATAAAAATTTGGGCTAGACCTGAACCCTGTGGCAGGAAAGCTACAGGAATTGAATGATAACGACTCGAGAAGCTGTGGGAAGATCTCAGGGGATCATAACAAAAAGGAAGAAGGGAAGAAAAGATGATGGAAACGAGGAAGGAAATTTTGAAAATACGAACACCGAGGACGGTGTTACTTTAAGGGGGAGAGGATGTAATGTCCCTCTTGTGCACCCTAAGTATTTCATAATTTTGGTTGTATATTGTACTTGTCTTCTAGTGAGGATCTCAAGGCCAAGGCCCCACCAGTAAGACTATGAAATAAATACGATCTAAGTTGAGGACTTAGGAGGCTTAAGACAGGGACACAGCTTCTCGGCTGGAAAACTAAACCCCGACAGAGAAAGGGAATGGTTAGGGGACCTTGATTTCAATATCGTAGTCTTAGTATCATCTTAACTTTGGCCTCCTATAGAGATTATTATTTTAGTCAAATAAATACTATAGCCTAATTAATTGAGTTCCAACATAAATATAAGCCATGGTATAATATTAGCTTCGACAAAAAGGGGCAAGGAATTGCCCAGAAAGATATAAGAAGAAAACATTTTTACAAAATGTTTTATGTAGGGACTATATGTAATAGTCACCTTAAAATGCCATCATATACCTCGATTAAAACATCGGGACATGTATGGGGTATTATATTAAATTATTGACTATATATATATATATATTGAAGGGTGATAGTAAGACCTTCTTACCTTGATAGGAAGGGTTTATATACATAATATGTTATGGAGTTGAATCATGCACTTGCTTTAAAGGGATGTTAGTAAATGTTTAAGATAAGAAGGTCATACCTAGCTAGTGAAGGATGGGGCCTATTTTTGCTTCCAAAGAAGCATCTAGCAGTTTATAGAAACTAAACTCAGTTTAGTATTTTTCCAAAAAAAAAAGGAACCAAAATCGTAGGCAGGAGCAAGATCCTCATCGAGGAGTGTTTTGAGGCATGGGTTCCAGGTGGAGGGTGAAATGGCATATCCTCTTCCTTTAATGTTGTTTAAGGAGGGAATATTGGAGGGAATATTTCTCCCACGATAGTTAAAAATGGGATAATGCATTAGAAAAAGGACACTCTCTCTCACTCAAGGAAATTCGGGGGAAAAGGAAATGGGATTTTCTTTGGAGGACTCTCGTTCTGGCCTTCGGGAAAAAGAACGATTGGGGTGTTGGGTAGGAAGTCCAGGTTCTACCTCAAATTATTCCTTGTATTGATCCAGGGATCTCTGCAATACTAATGGATGCTCTTTGGGAAGGCTCTATACGCCTCTTCTCTGTGAGATCTAACCTCTATGATTGGGAATATAGACTTAGTCGATGTGCTCTTTGATTTAGTTGTTGTGATTTTGGGAAGAATATTGGGGAAGATGCATAACAAAAGTCGCGATGAAGGAGCAAGGTCCAGGTCATGATGGGCATTGTGGATTCTTATGGCTCACTGTCTGCGAAAACAAAACTAATTCATAAAGATAGATCAGGTATTTTTTTCAAATCCTATCTTCCATTTCATAGATCTGGAATGCATGCTTGGGTTAAATCGCTATGTCTTGGATCTGATGTGTAATCACCCCTCAGAGTTGGGTAACCCTTTGTGTATTGATCTCCTTGTATTTTAATATGTATGCATTTTTACCCTTCTGTGGAGATAAATCCTTGCGTTTTTAATTTGGTTAGATACCCTCTCGCCTAGTTGCCAGCGTTTGGCTGAGGTTGAAAGGCTGGTGTGCCTTGCTTATGATAGCGTTTTGCTAGACATCTTGAATATTGATGCACTTGTTTTATTAGAAATCTGGTAGATTTGCTTATTCTTGGGTTGTTGTTAGGTAGATCTAGTTGTTACCGAAAAACGTTGGGGTCATACGGCTGAGATTATATCTCGTTATCCTTTGGGCATGTTCTTTTGATCGATCTGAACCTATGAAAAGGATTTGGGTGGCTATAAATTAAAACATATCTCCAGGAAAGAAAGTATATGTGCATTTAAAGGAGAGCAATACTTAAAATGTCGTTGCAATGATTTAACTTGCTTTAATTTAAGAACTCTTTAGGACAAGCTTATTTTTCTTGATTATGTACCTTGTACTTAAGGCAACGTATGTCTGCATTTGATGAGATCTGTAGCCTATGTTTTGCACCAGCATTTTTACATGGTACAGACCCAATTTAGGACTAATGGATGTATGCATCTCAAGCAGAAAGTTTTAGTGAATATCCGAGATGCTTTGTGTTTACCCTAGATCTGAACATTGCGTACTTCCTACGCTGTCAAGAAGAAACAATATTCATGTTGTTTGGAAATATTTGAGAACTCTCTAATTTTGGACAAAAAAAAGGAAGAAGAAGAAGTCTACGTGAACCCGGCTAAGTGATTACAGGTGATCTTGATTTGACTGAAAATGATCTTTAAGATAACTGTAGATCCATGGCGCCTCCTAGCCTTGTAGTTTTCATGGCTTTGATGATTGTCGGTACCAAGGTTTTCTTTTGATTCCGGCCTTGTTACACCATAGTAATTTTGTATTTTAACTCATAGGATATTGATTCTTGCTTTAGCAAAGTTTCTGCTCACCAATTTCTTGCAAGATTGGTAAGTCTCATCAGAGAACATATTTATAAATTAGTGTTAATCATAGTGCCCCTTTGTTTTACAATATGGGAGTTATGTCTAGCCACGTTTTGGACACATCCTATCGATTAGGATATTAAATGAACTTTAATTATGTGCTGCACATAGATATATATATAATTACTGAATGGCTCTTTTAATGGCTCTTAGCATGTCAAAGTTTGGGAATACTATGAGCCTGTTTGTTTGAATTATAGGTCATGCCGGAAAGTCCATGGGATTAACAAGAAGAAATTATGGCAACCATGATGTTGCGGAATGTATTTTTGTGATTGAAATTTACATAATACAACGGTTTGGTGGATGTAACCCCAAGAGCGGGGTGAACCACGTACATTTGTGTCTGCCTCATTATCATGTGGCTGAATGTTTTTAACATTGTTTAAGTACATTCGATGTTTCTGCAACCTTGTTTATGGATGTTTCTACTATAGAAGATAATCAAGAAAAGTTATTATAATGATTTTTAGTTTGCACATATTATTTCTTTAAATGAATTGATGATGAAAACGCTTGCAGTTTCCAACCAAGGTAAATAGTGTTGTGTAGTTAAATATATGATGTTAGATAAATGTAATATGTGGTTTTCACCCTATAAACTGAAGGAGATATGCTTAATTCATGTTGAGAAGAATAACTTATTATGATGAAGGTTTTAGATAAGAAAATGAAATCAATACCTTGCGGGCATTTTATGTCAGTCACAGTAAATGTATGTGCCATTGTGATAGGAGAAAACTTGAGCATGTATTCGAAATGATAGTTGAAATTTGCACAAAGGAAGTTATCCATTGAGGTCTAACATATCATGTCTAATTAAAATGCATTGTGGATTAAAAGCTTATAATTTTTAGGGATTAAACATATTTGCCTAAAGGGGAGGGTAATGATATAATTCTGCACCCTCGACAATAAACCTAGCATGATATTACGTTGTGAATTGAATAACTGACTTTGAATCACTTAGAGGCACTTGGTATGTGATTTATGTTCTCTTTATGTTGAAATATGTCTAAATGTGTATGTCACCAAACAATGACAAATAATCCTCTGACGGGAGGAAACATATGAAAGATTAGAATGTAACGTATACATGGGATTCGAACATGGGGTGAGTGAATTATTATTAAGATTAGTCTAGTAGGAATATTACTATTATAGTTACAAGGTAAAGGATTGTTCCATATTGGAAATGAAGAATATTCTGCCATAGGTTCATGCTTTTGACATAAATTTGTGTGTTTCATGAGTGTTTTTACAATAGCCTAGGGGTATCCTAAAAACAAGACTGCACTCTGGAGGATGTGTTTAAAAGAGTTGTAAGAGTCGTCTAATTGTACCGAAGGCATAAGTCATTAATATTTTTCCAAATCTATTATTGTTGTTTATGGGGACATTACACATGGCCTCTTCAAAGGAAAGTGAGAGGTAAAGTTATTGATTTTTTTATGTCAAAGGGAAATATCGATATTAATGTTAGTTAATTACTTCAAATTATGTATCGTTAGATTAGTATTATGTATGCAATTAAGTATTTTGCTATATTCAATTAGGATTTTTATTTTTTTCAATTACTTGTAATATTTTTGTATTTTTTTCTAATGAGCGAATTGTATTGGTATTTTAGCATGTGCTTGTGCGAATTCGAGTCTTAGGGTTCCTCTAATCTGAGTTTTCTCACAAGTGCATGGCTAATTTTGGCTAAATTTATTTCGTTTTGATAATGGAATGATTTTGATTTTGATAATTGAACCAACAACTGGACCGGTTACAAAAGCCCGAGTGTAACCCTGCGAATTGAGAGTCAAGATAATAGCAACAAATATCAGGAAAGTCAGTATAATTGGATTGCTTAGGAGGTAAACTGATAGCAAATTTCTTTAACAGATCTACTTCAAACCTATAAATCCGTTCGAAAATACATAGATGTAATTAATTACTATGTTCGTGGAGAATGGAGAATCGATGTAACTACACAAAATTGATGGGAAAATTGCAAATGACCTGAGAGAAAGCGTATTCATGGTGTGCTAAGCTATGCAAAATGATGGAATAGCCTACCCATTAAGGAAAATAGACTCAGTGGGTACAATTTTCATGAGTTTTTGAGCTGGTTAACATAAAACCAACACATTCTAAACTTCAAAATCGAACTCGTATCAAATCATAAACACCTAGCCCTAGGACTACCAAATGTTATGGATTTCTTCTTTCAGCGATTTTATTAAAGCAACTCGAACCTAAACGAGTAATTTCCTAATTGTTCCAAATTGTAGCGACAACATAGATTTTCCAGAAGTTATTTTGTGCTTGTTTGAATATTTTGGCTGTCAAAATAAGAAAAGCAACAACTGGATCATTAGCATTTAAGATCATAGGTCGTACCCTACTATGTCGGTCTCCTGTTGACCTGGAGCATCTATGCGGCATTAATACTGTTACATTGCTTTATGAACAAGTAACCTCTGATGCTGATTGGAGTGTTGGTTATATGCTTCAAATATGCTAATTCATCCTTCCTCCACAAAAGTGCCTTCACATGCTGATTTTATCCCTTCTGGGTCTCGATGGGTCTGGATCAATGATTGGACTTTGAACCGAGCAAAGGGATGGGATGTTGGAATGTATGATGGAATAACGAGCTCTTGATCTCCCTTCCTTGTACTAGCTTCCCCTTAGAGTAAGCGTGCCTTTTGTGAGTATTACATTTATACCCATTTAGAGTGAGGGTGCCTTTTGTGAGTATTACATTTAGACTAAGCGTGCCTTTTGTGAGTGTTTTCTCCTTAAAGTAAATGGCTTGCTTCTTACCTTAACTTAGGATAGTCTGTGATATAGTACTTTTCTTAGGTCTCCCGAACCCCATATCCTTAGACTAATTTTGGATGGCGGTAAGCATACCATGGGTTCCTTGGGGTACTACAACTCTGAATCTTCTATGCAAGAGGTCTTCTCTCGAACTCCTAAGATCTTCACTCTTCCTTCATTGACCATGTGACCTTCTTATCTTTGCCTTCATCAACCTTGCAACCGAACCTTTCTCTGTTAATACCTGGATCTCGATCTTCTTATGATCTGATATCAAAGCATTTTCTTACAAGTGTGTACATATATTAATCCTAGTTCAAATTTAGATAAGATTATAACTTCCATAACCCAGAGAAGAAAGGAGAGTTAAAAAATTCCCTATGGATCGAAAGAAGAGTTGGGATATGCATTCGTGGGCCCTTGCAGTCGTTGCATCTGAGGAAAGGTAGGTGACTTACCTATCATCTTAAGATAAAGCCATAAATTTTGTTTCATGCGCATATTCTATAGATATTATATTTATAGTGATTCATATTTTTTTGAAGAATCCCCTGCTTGTTTATTATGCCATTATGCTTTGCAATCCATAGTGTTAATTTGCGATGTGTTGTTTACCCCATTGACATAAAATTCACATAATTCTTACGACTCATTATTTGGGGCGAATAGTTTGGAATGAATGGTGACTTTATTTCGGGTAGATTTCCTCTTCTAAAAAAGGGACCCTTCATTTAATAATTATATGGAGTATTCAACGAAATACTTAAATCAAATGTTCTCTTTTACTTTCATTTTGGTATAATGGTTACAATATTATGTTATTTTTTAGTATTTTTTTGTGAGAGTATTTTTAAACATTTAATGTATTTTTCCTTGAAAAAGTCAATATAAAGTTGTCCAATTCTTTTATGTTCCTGAGTAATATAGTTTCAATATGTAGTTGCTATCCAAAATATGCATTGCTATTTGTTTCAATATATTCCTATTTACTTCAATATGCATTCACTATTTGATTTACTATTATATATATATATATATATATAACATTTATACTTGTATCTTTGTACTTAGATTAAACATTTAATATTATATTTCAAAATTCAGATATATATATATTTAGAATTGTATGTATATATATTTATGAATTTTGGGTATTTTTGTATGCACATTGTTTCCACTGTATGTAATCTAACTAGCATTGTTTTACAGATTTTATGCATATATAAATTTCAATAATGTTTGAATGTTCAGTATTTAATATGCATTAGCTATTTAATATTATTTTGA
>LPNX010465800.1:272829-400181 GCA_001517045.1 Pseudotsuga menziesii | reverse complement strand
GATTTAAATTTGCATATATATATATATATATATATATATATATATAGGGAGAGAGAGAGAGAGAGAGAGAGATATGAATGTTTTGGTATTTATATTTGTGTGAATATATATCTTTATGAAATTGGGTTTTATATTTAATAAATTGTGTTTTCATATTTCAAATATTTGGAATGTTTCTATATTTACATAAATTTATGTTTTAACTTGTTAAAAATTCAAAATTTTGGTGAAAATATTGGAAGAGTATTTATTAGTTGAGTTCAGAGATGATTGCTTCAAGTTATAGTTAAATAGTTTTATGTTATAGTTGGGTTAATATATGGTGATATTTATGGACATCTCTTGAAATAGATTGAAGTGTTGTTGCTATTTAGTTATTTACTTTCTCATTTATGAAAGCAGTGTAATAACTTATTTTTAAGTGTTTCTTGTTCCCAAAATTTAAATTGTTAAGCTGAATTACTTGGGATCATTGCAAATGCAACATTTGTTTTTATTTTTCTTCGATTAGAAATAATGTTGTATTTTATATCATATAAGATGAGATGATATTCTGAAGTTAAAACTCAATTTCAAAAAAATTGCATATTTTTATTCTGCATCATCATCTAAGTTCATGTGCATTTCAATCAAAAAAATACAATGGGCACCGTTCCAAGAGATTTGTGATCTTTACTCTAAATTTGTAAGTCAAACTTTTATTTTAGAATCTCAAATTCTTGGGTTTATTTTCCTCTTGTAGTGACATTATCATTTTCATGGCTCTTGTTAGGCATTCACATTGCCATTTTCATGTCTCTTTTTAGGCATTGCCATTTTCATGGGTCCTGTTATTATAACATATTGCATATGCTCATGAGATGCTTATTTTCCTCTTGTAGCGACATTATCATTTTCATTGCTCTTGTTAGGCATTGACATTGCCATTTTCATGGCTCTTTTCAGGCATTTCCATTTTTATGGGTCCTGTTATTATAACATATTGCATATGCTCATGAGATGCTTTGTCGTTTAAAAAATACTTTAACATGGAAACGAGTTGCTTTCTTTGACAGTGATGTCCACATTAACATGGAAACAAGTTGCTTTCCTTGATAGTGACGTCCACAGTAATGCTATATATAGAAAGTTTGTATTGCTCAAGGATAAAACATAGATATATTATTGTTATCTTTAATAAAGGTATTGAATTACCATAGTTTATCTTTCAGAAGTTTAAATTGAAGGATATAGTTTATCTTTCGAAAGTTTAAATTGAAGGATATAGTTTATCAAATTTAAATTGATGAGTATAGAATAGTATGAGCCACAGGAATAGTGAATTATCTAATGGATATTTGTTTCTTGATGTATCAACCATAAACTATTCATGTCCAATTTTAGAATATATATATATATATATATATTCAACATCTCTTTCATATATATATATATATATATATATATATATATATATATTCAACATTACACTCAATTATTTCTATTTACTCTTTTTTTATAAGCAAGTGATTAAATGTCCAAATATGTTCTTTGGAAACTTGTAGTCAATATTAAGTGAATGTTTCATGAAAAGGCCGAGGGGTCTTGTTTCCAAGAATGGTGGAACTATAGATGCTATGAAAATTTGAATCACTAAGCGGTTGGCATTTCATTTTTTGATAAGTGCATTTTACAAGGAATTTATATTTTATAAATTCAAATGGAGTAGAGGAAATCATGGCCCAACATATTCAACATTGAATTTCAAAGATGTTTACATTCATATCTATCTCCCAGATATGTGTTACTTGGGAAATAAAATCTCCTATATAAGACATTGTATGTCTAGCTAAAACTTCACCTACATGAGACATTGAGATTTTGATTGACGTATCAACAACGTTGTTCAAGGTTTTATAATCATTAAATTACATATATTTATTATGCTTTGTTTAACTAAAGCATGAATGGATTAAAACAGATGTTGTTAAGTTAGTAATTTGTTCCTTCAAATTTTGTTTGATTTGCATTTTATTTCAAGTTATTCATTTGCTTTAATTTGATTTTTCCCTCTTTTAGGAAATTTTCTTTAGTTTTTATATGAAATTTTGGGCTTGCTTTTGAAATTTTCAAGTTTTAAACTTTAGGTTTGTTTTTTGTTAAAGGGTTTTAAAAGTCATCATATCAAATAATGGATTCATAGACCATACTCTGAGTATAGTCATGCATAATCATTACTCTAACAGCTTTAAAACTCCATGAAAAATGACAAAAAGCTGTAAAAAAGAACCAAAACAGTGTTAAAATTATTCTTCTAGCCCTCGAGCTCGAAATCACCAAAGGCGCGCTACAAGAATATCGCGACTCCAAATTCTTCTGATTTTTTAGCAAAATTTGTCATGATTTTGGGTATGAAGTGACTGATTTCGTGCTTTGAGGGTGTTTGCTACGTGTGAACTCCAGAATTATCATGATTCCAAGTGGTTCCAGGTCGTGAGGAAAAACGTGGTTATCATTACTCCTAATGCAGTTTAGCTTGACAGGTAGCAGCGTAATTTGTTCTAATGCGAAGTGAATTGTTACATGCATGCATGTTCGATGATAGAGGACTTAATATAATGATGGTGCCTGCCTAAAAACACGGAGATTACAGTTGCAGAGATTAGTGGAGGTTTTCATAGTCGCCCAGAAAACTAGGGATTCTTCATCTTGACACCTGGAGTTAAATTGGACCTGGAGAGACACCTGTAGTTTTCAGGCCGGTACTCAAATAGCATGGAGAGCGGTAAAGCATCTACAGTCAGTTATTCCACGATAAGCAAATATAGCTGAAAATTTGGGGCTTTTTCGGTGGGGTTAATTTTAGCAAAATTGATCAAGGGAAAGGTTAATTGTGCTGTTAAATGAAATTTCGTCCAAAGAAATAACTGCCTGGGACATGTTGAGATGCTCTGTTAAGTGGAAGACTGAAAATTAGCTCTATATTGGACTATGCATTTGTTGAAGTTTAAAAGAGACTGGGTCGAAAACTGTGTATGTCACGATGATTCAAATATTAATAATGCTGCTGGTGCAACATGAGATAAAGGAGCTGGACTTTTAAGACAATATGAAGACCTAGACAGCCTAAACACTTAGTTTTTACTGCATGATTAAAGGCTGATCAGTTGGTTTTGAGGTCAAGATTGAAATAGAAAATGAACAGAGTATGAGATTATCATCCTTGTCTTTTCAACACAAGGTTCCTTTTTTACAGCTCGAGGAGAGTCTCTTGTTTGAATGAATAATGTACATGATACCTAGTTTCCTTAACAGTGCAATGAGGAGTTTGAATAGCCTATGACCTAAAGCATTCAGACACCGTGGTTTATTTTGAATTTTCATCCACTGAACCCTAAGTTACACAGTTTCCAATTTTTGAAGAAAACATGGGTAAGAGTGGTAAGAGTGGTAAGATAAACAGAGCCGAACCTACTGATGTAGGATGGATTGAAAAACTCCCTGGGTGTGTTGAGCTGTTTCAACAAGCTGGTTGGATGGAATTTTTCAAGAAGATAGATGGGTATAATGCTGAAGTATCCTATAAGTTTACACAAGGATTTAAAAATGACATGGTGACCTTTGATACTCTTAAATTCAAGCTGACAGTAGAGCTGATTGCAGAAGCCACAGGGATTAAGAATGAAGGTGAACCATGGTTTAAGAAGCTTCCTTTTGACTTTGATCCTCGGAGATATCTATTACCAAATGTCACACCAGACTGGAATAAAGGCATCCTAATTCAAAATTTCAGAAAGGAATGGGTAGAACCAATCAGAGTTTTGCAGAGTTATATTACTTGTGAGGGCAGCTATGCTTATGTTTATAAGTATCACTTCAGATTTCTGCAACATATGGTGGGGGTGTCCAGGATGAGTCTTACCTTCTTCCTGTATAAAAGCCTGCAGAAAATGTCTAATAGGGTTAAAGGCCATATGGACCATTCTTCTCAGTCCATATTTCACCATGGGCTAATTAAGTTGATTATTAGCATTGTTTTGCAGCATGAAGGAAAGACATGGGACTTTTTCTTTTTTTGGTCTAGCTTTCAAAGCAAACAAGAAGAACATTAGCCTAAGAGGCAAGCATACAAGGGTAAGGTATTGATGAGAAAATTAGGTTAGAAGCCTAAGCTTGAAGACAAGGAAGATGTCAAAGTTGAGAAGGCAGCAGAGCTTGTGAAGATTGAACCTCAAAAGTCTTCAGTTGGTGTTACAGGTAAGTACTCATTGTTTTAAGAAGATAAAAAGTAGCTGGTGCAACACATGTTACCAACAGAAGTCTCTCATGAAGTGAAAACTACTGATACAAAAGAGGTGGCTGTACATGAAGAAGAATTGCAGGTCAAATAGAGAAGCCCCATTACTATATTGTCTGATGATGAAGGTTACCTGCTAGAAGAGGAGCAAGTGGAAAAAACTACAGTTGAAACTGAAACTTACAGAGAACTCTCCACTTCAGGAAGCAAAATAGTCAAACCTAACATGAAAAAGGATAAGCTGGAAGTGATGGAGTTTGCTTCTATCAAGCATCAAGGAAGAGAGCTAAAGATGCTAGGGGAGTTAGCACCAGGGTGGAGGCCTAAGACAAGGCCAAAGAATAAATTCAGGTTAAATTCAAAAAAACTGATGAACCCTAAGTTGAATATTCAGGAAGTGACTGTATTGGAAGATGCTTCCTCAAATGAAGAGCTAGAAACTGGTAAAATAAACATTAAGAGAAAGGAAAAAGCAGCTACCAAAGTTCCATCTCCTCTTCCTGTAAAAACAACAAGAGAACCACAGCCAGCAAAGGAGTTAGGTCAACATAAGCCAAAACTGTCTGCTATGTGTTTTGAAATAAAGAATGAAATTTTTGAGCAGCAGCAAGCTAAAGAGGCTGTTTCTTCAGACTTGTTAAATGAATATGCTGGGATATTAAAAAAACTTGATATACCTTGGAGACCTGATGAGGAAGAAGATCCTACAATAGACAAACCATTTGACTCTGACAGAGAGAATTTGCAGAAAACTGTTAGGCAGTACAAATAGCAGATGAGTTACATGCAAGAGGTTAATGATGGATTGATGATGGCTAACAGAAGGCTGAGAGAAGACCTACAGGATGTCAATGATCATTTTCAGGAGTTAACAGTAGTATCAAAAGAAGCTCTAAAGAGAAAAAGAGCTACTGACATGCATTGCACAGAGTTGGAGAAGACAGTCCAGGACCTGCAGCAGAGAAATGAGGAGCTCATCAAGAAGATAAATGACATGGAGCAGGAGAAGAAGAAAGCTAAGAGGAAAGCTCAAGCATTAGATGGCATTGCTCTGCTAGCTGAGGCAGTGAAAGAGCTATGAGTCAGTTGTTCATTTAGTTATTTGTTATCATTAGTTGATAAACACATATGTTAGTGATTTACTATTTTTAGCATATTTTGTAATTTTGTAATATTGTACATTTTACTTTACCTCATCGAGTGGATGGAAGGCAGTTAGGGTTAGATCCCTAAATGATTTTGTAAAGAGTAGTATTTAGAGAGGTTAGAAAGTCATTGAGAGGGTTCTATTTTTGGGAGCTTTCAGGAGGTCTTCAAACTCAGTTGGTTTTCAGACTTGTTCATGAGTTAAGTACAAAACTCTTGTATGCAGTTCATGATGAAATTATGAGATATATGTGACTTTTACCGTTTAGTTTCCTGTGTTGGCTTCATTTTTCAGCTTGTCTAGTTGCTTAATTGATATATTCATTTACTAGTTTATGTTTATATGCTGGTAATGCTTGTCATTTATGTATGAACCTCAATACTGTTTCTGTTGGATCTTGTTGGATATATCATGCATCTTTATCTTCTTTTTCTTATGATTCAGTAGTTATTTTGCTCATGAATGCATTCCCTATGTGTTCCCAAAGCTCACAACCAAAAACACATTACAGAAACCCTTAAACTTTGTTTTCTTTATTGAATTTTGTTTGAGATTGTGTTGGCTTGTTTCTCTGGCCTTAGAAACAATTTCTGGCACAAACAGATGTAAAGTCCATTTCATTATTTGCTTTGCATTTATTTCCAAATATTTCCACTTATTTGAAAGGACTATTTCCATCTATTATATAGTTGAGAATCAAAATTTGACAAGGATCTAATGAGAAGTTTAGCAAAGTTGGAAGGATATGGTTGAGAGTAAAGAAACTAGCCCTTAATGTAAATTGAAAAAGATTAGATGATTTTCTTCTAGGTTTTTCTTCCTATAGCTTTTATCAAGGAGATTAGAGCTAGTCAAGAACAGCTAGCCCTACTTTGGTTCTTGTCATTAGTATAGACCCTTGCAATTGTCAAACAACACTTAAATCAAGCTGCATTTCTTCAATCCATTAAAGCTGAGGCACATCACACCTACTTCTATTAATACCATTTTATAACAGGAGCTATTGACAATGTCGAGGACATTGCCACCTCCTGGCTCTTGTTAATATGATAATTAGCTAGGGCTTTACTATAATAGGTAATATAATGTTAGTTAGTTTTTAGATGTAGCTGTTTTTAGATTATTTTTAATATAATAATTAGTTAGGTAATTTTCTATAAAATTATGGTTAGTATTGTTAATTTTTAATTATATTTAGTATAATAGGTATTTTTATTATAATAATTAGTTAATCATTTATTTAGTATATTAGGTAATTTTATTTGAAATTTTTGTCTAAGATGTTTCAGACTAAAGCTAGAGGGTTAAGAATTTGTCTTAGGTTTTTTCAAGTTTTCTAGTTTTGCTTTTAAGAATGTGAATGACTGGTTTCCAGGAGTCATTAAGTTTTAGAACATCGCCTTGGTAGGAAATGTGCTTCCACGCCCCCGCTCGTCCTAGAAACTTGGAAGCTCCATTAGAAACGTCCTTCCCAAGTGCTTGTTTAAAGGAAATAAGGAAACACAAAAGGGGATGTTTCTTGGAAAGGGAAATTTTTCCCTCCTAAAAATGACGCACCCACATTTCCTTTGACTATTTTTTACAAAAAATAAAAAAATAAATAAATTGATAAAGGGCCGTACAATCCACTATTTTCCTTCTCTCTAGCCTCAATTTCATTTCATTGTTCAAAGTGGTTATATTTCCAAAAAAAATTATCAGTTGTAGCTTATGTATGGTTGTACTTCATTTTGTTTCACTTAATGATTGAAAATTTGTATTAATCTTTCGATTATAAAACTCAAGACTTTGAAAACTTATGCTCCAACATTCAATTTTTATGTATTCTACATTAAATTTTATAATATTCTGAGTGGGGTCCCCTATGTTGAATACACTGGGTAAAACAAGGGTGACCCCTATTCCCCACTTTATTCAGGATCTACATTCATGAGTTATGGTCCTTCATACATGAGCACATCTAGGAGATTCATGAGCGCTAGATTTCTATATTTCTTTTCACTGACGATGTGGTTCTCTTGGCCCCATATCTAAAGGAATTATAAAGATAGTCAGATGCTTAGCCCTATTCTATGATCTTCGTCAGTTGATGGTCAACCTAGGTAAAACCAAGGTCACGATCTTAAACAAGTTGAAGAAGACCGTCTTGGATCACAATTGTGTTTCACGAGGGGAGGAGATTGAGATTGATATTGAGCACCTCATTTTCCACTATCCTATTTACTACATGATTGCACTACCCTATTTTTCCCTACCTTATTTTTCAACATAATGTCAGTCTTCAATAAATTGATATATTATCATAGTCTAAAACCTCTTTAAAAATTTTAAGATACTGACATTTTGACTTTAATCAATTAAAGCAAAAACACAAATATCCTTTGAAACTTATATAATAGACATAGGAATGCTCGTGGGGTGCAAAGCAAGTGGTAAAGTTCAAATGTTGTAAATAGTTGTAAATGGAAGGTCTCATGTTCAAATCGCCCCAAACTTACCTGTGCACTATGGTTCGGGCCCCGTGGATGCACCTAGGGGCATAGTGGTAGCAAGATTGGATCCTTGGACCCTGTGTCATGCGAGTACCATCCCCTTCCCCAGTTGTTGATTCCCCTAGTCTATATATATATCTTAGCAAAAATAAACACCAAACAAACATGGGAAAAAAGGACAAGCAAATAAGGGGGAGGAGGACTGGGTTGAAGCAAAAGTCTACAATCTAATTAAAATTTAAAACAAAACATAGAAGTGAGACAAAATAAACTTACCTTATGAATGTGATTGCAAAAATTCGCCGCAATGCTCTTTGTGGCATGAATATTTTCTCCACCAATGTTGTCAAATTTATGGTTTAGGTTTGGAGTTGAATGTATGCTCACAAAGTGCAGTTTAATTATGGTTGACAAGCTCCAGCTATACCTCACGTTATACAAGAAAATCACCCCTTTCACTTTCATTGTCCATGTTAAGAGAACCTTTGTTCCTCTTGTCTCCCTCCCTTTCAAATCATGTTCCCATTACCTTTTAATTCACCCCTTGAATTTCTAATGAAGCTTTCCAAAGCTCATTCTTGTTCCATAACAGTGTTAAAACCTCAATGGTCGCTTTCCATTTTCCTCTCCAGTTCCATCCCCAATTCCCATTCCATGATTCAAGCCTTTTTAACAAACAACAAGCTCCCTCAACCAATCACTTGACCTTCCAAAATCTATTCCTGCTCTACCTACATCATTTCACGGATCCCTCTACAATCCATTCCAATAAGATTTTCTTTATTTTCCAGCACATAGTGAGGAGGTCAATAACTAGTTTTTTTAGGGTAATATTTTTTAATAAAAGAAGGCTTCTAGTATACAAAAATAAAGAACCCTAAGTAGTTGCAAGTATACCAAAATCAAGTTTCATACTTTCAGGTGCCTATGAGCTATGAAACCAACGTCATAATCTTCAACAATTTGACAAAAGACCCTCTTGGATCGCCATTTTCTTTTTCTGAGGTCAAGAGATTGAGTTCACCAACTCTTATACTTAGCTAGGGGTATAATTCACAAGGCCTCATTTCAATCAGAAGCATTCCCTACCACCTTGAATTAACATGGGATTCATATCCTTAGCCCTATTTAAGAGACAATGTTTTCAGAAACATTTCGAAGACATATCATACAATATGCCTCTCATGGACATCCTTTTCTAGCCCACCATAGTTGCAAATTTTTGTAATTAGACCTTTCGACTTGAGATCCTTGTCAATATTGTCTCACTCTTATACTGCATTCAGAGCTTCACTAACTTGGAAAAGAAACAAGACCGATGTAATGTCCCCGGTTTTGACCCCATTTGCATGATGTATATATTGTAATTGATTGTGGTGAGGAGCTCAAGGCAAAAGCCCCACCATCGATTTGGTTGTGTGTGTATTTCGGCAATGGGGATAGTTGCCGATGGTTTATTGTGCCATTTAGCACATTATAATTCGGCATGATGTAAATACGCACATCAATTAAAACTAAAACCATAACTAGCTACGGCAGTGCAACGTTGAATGAAAAGGGCATGGTTCCAAAGGATAAGGGGTGGGGGATGTCAAACCTTGGTTTATGGGGAAAAATCCCATGTGTTGCCACCTTGTTTGTTTTTCCACCTTTCTTGTCTTACCCAACCTCTCCAACCTCTTCAATGTCTTGACTTTGTTAGTTGGGGGCAGTTATTGCATGAGGAAACGTGGGCATGGGAAAACATGGGTTTTGGCAGGCTGCTGTCAGTCTGGACAGTACGCATGCCCAGTGGAGAACCTTCGTTTCTCTCATGCTAGTATTCATTCTCCCCAGGGGGTTTGGTTTCTCTCACATCTGGTCTATTTCTCCTCACGCAGAGCCGTGGTCTGTTCTTCCTCACGCGGAGGGAAAGTCTATTCATGCTCGCGTGCATCGGATGGTCCATTCGTTCCTCATGGTGGTTGGTTCACCTCACGCAGGGAGAGTTGTTCACTCTCATGTTGTTTGTCGGCCTGCTGTGGCGTTCTTTCCACTCGTGCAGAGACCAGCGAGTTGTTCTCTCATGGCCTTGCCTTCTCACGCAGCCAGGAGAGGAGCTGCATATCTGTGGTCATTTACGTTTTCCATCAGAGTGGAATCGGGTATGTTTTTCCCTGTGATTTGTGCTCCCTGATTATGTTTTGGGGCTGCTGTCTTCCCCACATGTTTTGTTGGCTGTGGTGTCCAAATTTGTTTTGGGCCACTAAGGATTGCTAATCTGTTGGCTGAAATTCCTTGTCTTGGGGTTGTGGATTGCTTCTATCATCCACTATATGTTTGTGGTTGCTGACACACTCTGGTTTGGGCATTGTGGCTGAGTTGTTTTGGCCACAATAGGGCCAAGAACAACTCTGTGTTTCCTTGTGGGCTCGAGTGGTGCTCACCTTTTGTTGGGATTATCCCTGGTCGTCTTTGTTTCTTCACAGGGCTGTGAAGGGTTGTTTTGCTGCTGGTATGCAGTGGTTAGTCTTCAGACTGTGCTTTCTTGGCCGCTTGTTGAAGGCTTGTTAAACCCAGCGGTGTTTGGTTTGGTTGTTTTGTGTCCCCTCGGCTATGTGTAAGCATGCATTGTCCCCTTAGTCCTTGAGGAATCATGCCCAGCTCGGGGGTGGCAGTGTGCTGAGAGATTGATGAGCACGCTGGCCTATGGTTGGGTGGAACGTTGCAGCGACGTAGCTGGTTGCGGGTGAAGTCTTCATCAACAGATAAGTGCTGCTGTCTATATTCCATCTCTGTATATATATTGATGTCAATTAATGAATCATATTGAACATGGTGGAATGCTGGAGATGTATGCGTTTTTCTTCCGCTGTATGATTGAGGATTCAGGCATTTGTGTATGCTTAGGCATCTTAATATGCATCCTGTAAGTTTTTAATTTCAGCATGGATTTTCCTGTTCATGTTCATGGGGCTGTTTGCCCGGTCTGTATTTGATGTTCGTTGCATCTTTATTCACCGGTCGGAGGCAATGGGGACGTGACAACCGATATCTATACTTGGCCTATTTTTCAGTGGAGTCCACTAGCTTAGCCAACCCTTAAGGATTCACACTTTGCAGGTATGTGGGAGTCTCAGATCTTTCGGGGTTTTGTCGATAATTTTTTTTAACAAAAACTGTAAAGGAGGATATATTAAATAGACTGTGCACAACCATTCAGTACAAAAAACAACAACATATTATTTCTTGCAGATCTGAGGAAATAGTTACAAACCTGGCCATAATGAAGACCTTAATATGTCGAAGAGAGTTCTAGTATTTTGAATAATTACAGATGAAGTGTAAATGCAGACAAACTGCTGATTAAGTAAAATACAAAAAAAAAATTCTAAAAGATGATGATTTTTGGTTGCCTGGTTTCCTGACAGGCTGGGTGATAGATTCCTCCACCATGTCCTAGAATGCTTCTCCTATATTATGTTGGGCTTGACTTCCTTGATTCATATGAACCAAAAGATGGAGGTCCTCCTAGATATGGTCTATTTTCCTCATGATTTCATTCAGGTTCATTTCATTGTTATTTATCCTATCATCGTGATTGTTTGTCTGATATGAGACATAACTGACCTCATCAACAAGTTTTTTGACCTCCTTAGCAATCTCTCTGTTTTCCATAATTCCTATGGCCACAATGTCATACAAACATTGGATATTAACCCTCAAGTTTGTGAGCCCTGCATTGTCCCTTCCACGGTCCATTTCTAGAGTAGGTGGTTGACCTTTACCACAACTATGACTGCAACACAAATTAAGACTCGACATATTTCTAAGAACATAGCCAAAAGATGGAAAGTCTTGAGTTGAGAAGGTATCTGCTTGCTGCAGTGAGTCCCGTTCCTTTCTAAAATGGTGAGACGAGATGCCTAACATAGCTTCACCCAAGCGAAAGAAATGACAACCTAGGATGAGAGGCTTACCTTTTGAAGAGAATTGCCTGAGGAGGCTGCCTATGTTCACTATGGAGATGATGTTCACTGATCCCAATAAAATAGGGACTTCTAAGAATGAACTCCCAAGAACGTTGAAGAGAAGACAATTCAGGAAACCGGCCAGAGCAAATCCCTCATTTATGGCACACCTATGCAGAATGGGAGACGATTCTTCCCAAGAGATTACCTATATGTTATCTTGTTGAGGGAAATTCCATTCTCCAAAATCAGATGAAGCAACAAGATATACTTCAACAGAGGGAGCAAACTGGCACAATGAGGAATGAATTGCCAAAGGGAGGGAGAGGGCAGATGAAACTTTTGGAGGAATCCATCGTATGCAGAGGGGGATGGGCTAGAGCATGCGAACTACATAGGAATTTAAGCCTGAAGGGAGTGGCAATAAAAGCGAGAGGGTGCATGGGAGAATGGAGAGGGAGTGGAGACCACTTGTCACGATGACAAGTAAGGTGGTTGCCACCTAATTTCATGAAAATAACAAGAGGGAACTTTAGGTTAAGGAAAATCAATAAGGGAAGGATCTTGCAATGCATTTAGGGGATAGGTTTAGTGCCGGAGTCTAGGTTGTTTATGTGGATATGACCTTGAGGGAGGGAGGCTCCTTGGTTAGCCAAAGCATCCACTTGAGCATTATTTACTCTTAGAATGTGGAAGAATTAAATTTTTCCTCAGAAGTGGAGAGTAATCATCGTGTATATTCTTCTATAGTTGACGAAGCATGTAGAGTAACCGGTGATCATTTTAAGGATGACGTGATGTGAATCTCCAAATACTAATAGCCTAGAGTTGGCTATTGTGTCTAAGAATTCCAGGCCCTGCATAAGTGCCATCCACTCAGCCTCATTGTTCGTCTTGTGGCCCAGCCCCCAATCAAAGGTTTTTTCTTGTTTGTCTTATAGGATCGAGTGAGATCCCCCCCGCACCTGCCTCCCTGGGATTGCAAAGATACGTTGCATTGAAGGAAGATGTGTAATGCCAAATCTAACTCAGAATTGCATAGAGCACATCTAGAAGGGCATGCAATCCCTCTTTTCCTAAGGTTTTCTATTGTAAGCAATTTTTTGGGCATGAGTAACGAAATGAAGGAGTTAACCTTGGGTATACATTCTGATTGCCAAAAAAATTTCCATATGCTTTCAAATGTTGTTGTTGAATCTGAGGTCAGCATCTTAAATCCTTCTTTGGCCATATAATTACCATTTTTTCCCTAGCCAATGACATCATTAGAGGATCGGCTGATCGTTGCCATACCATGCAAAAACGTGAACAAGAATTCCTCAGCAATATTCAAATTCTCAGGAGGGTGAAGCATTTTCCATCCTTTCCACTTACCATTCTGATCCCACGAAGAGAGGTCGAAGAGATTCATTATACCATTATAGCATGCCCATTTGGATAGCTCTTCCAGTTCTAGAAACGTAGAAAGCAAGGGGATCCCCAAGATCTAGTGTTCCCAAATTTTAATCTTTTTGCCATTACCTGGAATCCAATAGGAATTAGAATGGATCAAGTTGAGAGAGGATTTGCACAAGAGCTAGAGAGAGGTTCCCTTCCCATCCCAAGTGGTGTTTAGGATTTTGGATCTAGGCTTCTTAATATATTTTTTCCTTATAACTTCTTTCCACTAGTCTTTTCTACTAGTTGCCAATCTCCAAACCATTTTTTCCCCTAGATCTTTGTTCATTTGCTTTGTATCTCTAATTCCCAATCCTCCTTTGTGTTTTGGAGCGTTGATGATGGACCAATTAACCAGGTGAAACTTTTTGTTCTGCACCTTTCCTCCTTGCCAAAGAAATTTCCTGATTTCCTTGCTAATGTTGTTCATGACTCTCTTAGGGGCCATTATAATTGAGCTGGTGTAAATGGGATACGAGGAAAGAATTGATTAAATGAGGGTTACTTTTCCATCCAAATTTAGACACCTGGATCACATCAAATGGATCTTGTTTTTGATCTTTTGCATGACTGGTGCCCACATGGTTGAAATGAAGGTCCTTTTAGTTATGGGGATGCCCAGATAGATTAAATGAGTCCAGTCAAAGTTAAAGTATTTGTGGAGAATTTGGGAAATGTATTTAAGAGTGACCACATTGTTTTCCAACCATAGAGCTGACATTTATCTAGATTTGTTGTGCTACCTAAGGACCAAACAAAAAGGTTAAGACACCTAAGAAATTTCCTAGCAATTTGAGGGGATGCATTGCCCAGGAGTATGGTATCATCGGCAAAGAGAGCGTGATTGATTGGTTGAACTCCAGCTTTAAAGGAGACGCCTAGGAGGTGTCCTCTTCGAGAAACCTATTTAATATTCTTCTCAAAGAGTCAACCACGAGGATGTAGAGGAAGGTAGAGAGAGGGAATCCCTACCAAATCGCTCTCTTGGATTTGATTTCATTGTAATATTACCCATTCTCAATCAACCCCTTCTCTATTAAACACTTATGGACACCACAGACCATCAACGGTTCTCTAATAAAGGAAATTCGTGAGTGAGTGTTGCTTTGGTCAGTTACCCAATGCTTGAAATCATCCTTACCTATTCATCGGAAATGAGAGTCCTCTCATAGCAAACATCATTTTCAGCCATGCCAATATTAGCTTGAATATTCTAAGAGACTAGACTTCAAAAAGTGCATGTTGTGTTGACCGCTTGATGCATGCTAGGAGTGACAAGGGTAGGAGCCTTCTCCCCTCTTCTTCCTCTTGAACCCCATCATTGTTGAGCCATTCCGAAATGGCCCTTTAAAAAACATCATTTCCCTTAACGTTGTTCATCATGTCAAAGCTAGAGTATGAAGGGAAGGGGACATGCTCTTAATTCTTTATTTATTATAGCTGGACAATGACAATATTATCCTTCCAAATCCTATATTGGTTCAAGGAATTTCCTTATCTTGTTGAACAATACCAAAAAACAAGTGAACATTATAACTTCTTAGTATTATATACAAATTCCATCAATTCTAAGTAAAAAATTAACTTATAATTTCTTCATATTTATCAGCCTCAACCTAAATAGTCTACTTAAAATCATAAAATATGAGCTCAATATTTTTTGAAAGTCTATAAAACACTAAACTCATGCATCGATATTTTTTACAATGGTCTCTAAAACAATAAATTCATGTCATTAATATGTAGATATAACACCATACATGAAATCCTTGCAATGCAATATAGGCTTTAGTGTAGACAAAATATATATCTATACTATTTCTAGATGATCTCCTCAAAGCCATTTATATGTTTTTCTTATAAATTGATTTCACACCACCCCATTGACCCCATCGATTTCATACAATCCTATTGACCTCATATTGTGCAATGCTTTGTAAAATACTAAACCACTACCTCATTCATGAAGGCCTTGCAACGCAAGATAGGCTTGTGTATAGGTTAAAAACATATATCCTACTATTATATGTTATATGATTTCCTAATAGCCATTTATATGTTTAACTGACCCCATGGGATAATTTTTTTACTATAAGGATCACCAAAATTGTCCAAAAACTATATAAAGTCTTTAGCAAGATTTGTCAAGGTTTCTACACTTTGAGAAAACTATGGATCCTTAAAATTTTCCCTATTCATATATATGACATCACAAAGAGGTTCAAATATAATTTTTTTGATGGTCTTCTTATCTGTCTACATTGACAACAAGCATTAAAATCCAATGTTTAGTATATTTCAAAATACAAGGAAAAATTCCCAATCCATAATTACAAGGAAGTGATTTCATACAACTAAAAATACAAGGAAACGTTCCTAATCCATAATTACAAAGCAAATATTTCATAATGATACTTCTAAAATGAGTTACACCATTTCTAAAAGCAAGGCCCTTGATATTATTTAGCCATTGTCTAAGTTCAGTAACTATATTAATAGAGGCCATCATATGTGATCTCTCTTAAAAGGCATAGATTTATCTAAGGTACATGTTTGGATCAAACATAGCCTTGCATATGGGACTCGTATGTGGAGCAATGTATGAGTGGAATTTGTAAAAGAATCCTCACACTATTAAACTTCAATAAATGAAAAAAAAAAATTGGGAAATAGTTTTACTAAAAGATTTCTTAACTATATATGACTATTTAATCATTTATATTGTTGTATTATTTATACTAAAATAAACATAAAGTTGATTTTCTTATATGATATATCGTATATAACCATATATTTAATATTACTTTCCTACATATATGACATCATCAAGAGGTTTAGACAGAAAGTTTTAGATGGTATTCTTATCTACCTACAAGAATGATGGAAAGCATTATAAATATCATGTGATGCCCTTACATGAATGTATGTCAAACATAAAATGTGCTTCAACACCTTGGGTCAACAAAAATCGAACATTTATTATATTCAAAATGCAAGGAAACGTTCCCAATCCACAGTGATTTCATACATACTCAAAATACAAGGAAACGTTCCTAATCCATAATTACAAGGTAAATATTTACTTTGTGAATCAACCATTGAGTCCTGCCAAGCCCTCTCCCTTAGTAGTTGTTTATCCAAAGGCATTAGACCCACTCCATAACACGAAATGAGGTACACCCTTTTTTAAAGCAAGGCTCTTGATATTAGTTGGCCATCCTCTAAGTTCATTAGCTATATCAATATATGTCATCTGATACCTTCTCTCTTAAAAATATAGATTCGTCTCAAGTACATGTTTAGATCAAACATAGCCTTATCTATGGGATTTTTATGTGGAGTAATGTATGACTCAAATTTATAAAAGAAATCCTCACACTATTAAAATTTATTAAAATTGAATAAGA
Organism: Pseudotsuga menziesii; assembly: GCA_001517045.1. Taxonomy (NCBI): domain Eukaryota; kingdom Viridiplantae; phylum Streptophyta; class Pinopsida; order Pinales; family Pinaceae; genus Pseudotsuga; species Pseudotsuga menziesii. The sequence goes on along the minus strand of LPNX010465800.1, from coordinate 383,472 downwards.
GGACTTGTCTAAAAATTTGAGGGTTTGGATATGACGACCATTTTTTCTCCGAATCCAACAATTTTTTATTTTACAAGATCAGAATTTAACTATGTTTTAATTGATATTTTGATGATGTCCAAGTCTGAGTTTTAGTTTCCCCATCAGTGCTATGACTACCTAGAAAACACCAAAATCACTTCTTAATCTGGGTTTTAAGGAAAAAATAGACCCAAAATTGAAGAGAAGATTTCATTTGCAATCTGCCCCTACAATTTCTCCTCAGGATGTCATGAATATATCAGAACCATAGAGTCAAGACAACCTAAGTGAACACCATAACAGAAGACAAGTAGAAACTTTTGCAGGTATGGGTGGAATAAATCATTCATCACTACGTAGAAGATAGCTGAGGTGTTGGATAGTCCAAAAGGCATGACACAGAATTCATGTAGGGCTTCATGCATCCAAAAGGAAGTTTTGGGAATATCCTCAAAGTTATTTCAGAATGGATTGATTTCAAATCAACTTTGATAAATACTTGGCACCATGAAACTCAGCCAACAGTTCATCTAAAAACAGAATGGGAAACTTATCTTTAGTAATAGCTTTATTTAATACTCTGTAGTCAATACAGAGTCTGAAGGAACCATAATTTTTCCTCATGAGTACGGCCACTGTTAAGTATGGACTCTTACATCAAGTTATTATGCCACAATCTAACAATTCTCCAACAAGGAGTTCAATTTCTGTTTGTTTTTATGAGAATGTCTATCTTATACTAACTTGGAGTGTTGATCCTAGGATTAACTCCATGATATTATTAGGATTAAGTCCATGATATTATTTTTAGATAGTTTTAGAGAGAGGATTTTCATAAGTATTGAAAAAGGTGTTTTGTTTTCCAAGTATCTTATATATTCTTTTTGGCTTCTTCATTTCATGGAGATTTCCTTGCATTTAATAACAATGTAAAACATAGAATTTGGCTCATTTTTTAATCATTTTCTTCATTTTGTAGGACAAGACTATTTGGAGGGGTGTGCGCTTGTCCAAAATAGTTTTGTTGGACAAGACTATTGTCCAAGGACAATATACTTGTATTTGTTTCTATTTTCATAAAATCTTAGTCATTGTCCCATTGCAGAAAGAAGTTTTGTCTCTCGATATCATGACATGAAAGTTGGAGATAGAGTGGAGGAACATATTTCATTGTTTTGCTAACCTTGTATCTATTAAATTATGCGAATTGTGGATGAGATATTCACTCATAATCACAATTGTTATGAAATTATTTTTTATTGGTATGAGGGAAAAAATTTCAAAGCCCTATTTGATCAAAGTAAGGTTAGTTATATAGGATGAATCAAATGAAGCTCTGCGGAACCCTAGTTAAATTTTTGGGTTTTGGTAGGGTTTGTCAAGGTAGTTGTAGCCAGTAAAGTACAATATGGAGAACTACAAGACACTTGTCACCTACAGTGAAAATTTGATCTCAAAGGAGGAGATTTGTGGAGTTGTCGACAACAGATGTAAGCATGCAACTACTGGTGGGTGCCTCAAGCCCCAAGATAGGTGTGGGGAGTTCATAGGTTTAGAATCTAGAAGTCTAACTTCTTCTTTCCCTCTCTTTGGTGGTCAAGGCACCGTAAAAGAGTCTGTAACTCTTGATATCCCTAAAGTAAACCCTCTATCTTGCTTAAACCCTTTCCTTGTTTTTGATGGCAGAGAAACTTTGGAGTGAGTAGAAGCCTTTGACAGTCGTTTTGCTTGGTTGAAAGGTGATCATGGATCTGGATCGAGTGCGGCTTTTGGATCAAATGTGGTTTCAAATGAGATGTGAAGGAAATCCTAGGTTTTGTTGGCTCAAAACTTAGTGAGGTAGGTCTCTATGGAGAAAATCTAAGAAAGGGGGTGATATGAGGTAGACCCAAAAGAAGAAAAGTTATAAAATCTAGGGGTCATGGATTACCTATGGTGGTCGACAAAGATATTCAAGTAGAACAGGTGGGGACCTTGCTAGGTCAAACAGGTTTCATAAGATCCTAAATTGGCATTCTTTAGATGAATGGGGGCATTAAAGTTATACTCTTATTAGTTTTACTGGGCTCTTTTAATCCTATGCTAAGTGAGATACTCCTCCATTAAATGACTAGTTTTCTTATGGAATTAGCAATACTTATTATGGTCATTAAGGTAATAGAATAAGGTTTATTCCTTCAGGTTTTGTTGGGTTGTGATGTAGAAGGTTATGATATGGACGACTCATTGGATGAAGGTGACTCATTGGACTATGTTGATAGTTGCATTTTGGTAGGGTCAGGTTAGTTTTTCTTTTATTATAGGATATTGACTGGTGGATTGGGTTGTGTAATAGAGGTGATAGTAGTTGCAATCTATGGGGTATATACTATAAATCACACCTTCACCTATGCAATTTTAGTTTCTTTGGTTCCTAAGATAAGGGTGAGGCTTAGTGGCCTTATATTGAGGGTCAACTAGAGAAGATGATCCTTTATTATAAGTAATTAGAGGATCATAAGTCCTACTTTTATGTCTAATATTCATAGCCTCAATGTATAGGATTTTTTTATGGCATCTTCATAAGTTAGGGGGTAGATCTTAGCACACTATGGAAATAGTTTAGCCATGACATCTATGCATACTCTAAAATTATAATAAATGATAACAAACTTAGAAGATGTGCTTTTCCATTACCCTTACTATTATAAGTTGAGAGGTTAGGAGTCAAAGGTAAAAGAATCATAGCCTAAATATCAAGATGAAGAGGGAACTTAAATTAAGTTCAAGTAACAAGTCCTAAGCTACTGCATTCTCAAAAAATACATTGTAGTATGAATAAAGCTGCTGAAAAGAGATAGGGATTAAAGCTAGGGATTACAAAGGCCATTGAAATAATTATTATACAAAGGGAGTTATAATATTATGACAAATACCCATGATACAATTCAACAATAATGGTTCCAAGAAACTTCCATAAAACCTTTCCCTACATCCTTCCTTCACTGGTTTCATTCAGTTCCTCATTGAACTTATAAAAATGTTGCTTTAATATTTCGTTCAATTTGGATTTCATTCGAAAAGGGAAAGGAATGAGGTTTTTTTCTTATATATGCATCAACAAATTGTTGAAGAATATCAACTTCCTAAAATTGACCAAATAGGATTAAAACGTTGACCTCTTACGCGCTGCCTAGGATGTATGTACCCAAACAATAAACTAGAATTTGATTGCCTAACCGCCAGTTACCCCATCCATATAAAAAGGGAAAAAACCTTCCAACAAAAACTATAAGCTTAATCGATTTATGTATAAGTTTTGGGGCACCGATCCCTAGTTCACCATCATTTTCCTATGCACCTGCTACCCGCCTATTGACCAAACCATTGATCTTACCTACGAGGACCTCTCCAACCAACTTTTACAATGAGAGATAAGATAAAAAAAAACCTGTCAGTTTAAGAGTAGTAGGGGTAGATGCCCAACATTCATTTTAAGTTGTGGAGAGGTTGAAATCAAAGGCATGTTTTTAAAAGTAGTGGCGCCTCATGCCCAATAATCATGTAAGATGTGAAGAGGTTGATAGAAGGGGTGTATGCGAAGATATCCACACTAACACTGATCAATGAAGAGCTCTTAAATTTTAATGCCATGTTGATAGATATTATTATTTTATGAATAAAAGTAATAGATTTTAGTAACAACAAACAAATAAGGCTCTAGAAGATGAAAGTTAGCAAAAAGACTTACGAAAAATGATAGATGTTTTTTCCAAATTGAAAAATCCATAAGGAAGTGGAGAAGTATGAAGCTAAGCTAAATTTGGAGTCAATATGCAACCTGCCTAAAGCATATTTATAATGTCAGGTTGCAGGGGAGAGTCTTGACTGAACAACACTTCTACATTCATTGGACAATCTCATGAAGGAGTTGATAATTCCAGCAAGTCCTTCCCCGTTATCCATTTTCGATAGGTTTGACTAAGTTCTCAACCAACTGCCCACTTTTTACATTCTGTCCATGATCCAATCCATCCATCATGTCCATGTTCTATAATCCATCCCTACCCTCTGATGCTCTTTTCATTAGATTTCCTCGATTTCTTTGCTTCCCTTCGAGCTTCCACCTTCATGTGGTTGGCCTCGTCAGTAGAGAATATATGATTCAATCTAAGAGAAGCTCTTTTAATATATACATATTTATTTATTAACTAATTTATTTTTTTGGGTAAAGGTAGTGATAAACTTTGAAGTGTAATGTTTTTACATTTTTTTTTGTAATTATTTAGGTTTCATTTATATGTATGTATTTATAATAAATGTGTATGACATATTGATATATACTATAAAATAATTATAAAAACAAACTACATTTGGGGAGATTTATATATTAGAGGTTAGGACAAGGAGGGGGCAAATGAGTTTCAGACTTTTAGAGATTGATCTCATCACAATAGAATTTCTCAAACTTGAGAGAAATACTTTTCAAATATACATATATTTTTATATATTTTTATCGATGTATATTGCTATTTCAAGGTAATAAAAATTTGAAATGCAATGTTGGTCTTTACGGTTTCTTTATGTTTAATGTTTGTGTATTTACAAAATTATATATATATATTTATGGTTGTTGCATGAACTTCATATGTATGCTTGTGTATTTATAACTTGTTTCAGAGTTCATGTATTTACATAATTTTATATGTATTAACAGTTGTTGCGTGAATTTCATATGTAGGATTATGTATTTATAATTTGTTTGTGTTGGTGTGTTTAGAAAATTTAATATGAATTCATGGATGTTGCTTAAATTTCATATATATGATTATGTGTTTAATTTGTTTGTCTGTATATTTACAAAATTTGATACATATTCATGATTGTTGTTTGAATTTCATAGCTATAATTGTGTATTTACTTGTTTGTTTGTGTATTACAATATATTTTGAATATTTATAAAAATCAATATAAATTCATGATTGAGTATAATAATGTTTTTTATTTGGATTTCATTTAGATGTATAGACACTTCTTGCATTATAATCTCATAATTTTAAAAATATTTAAATATGTTTACCTTCAAAAAATAATAGACTTTTTATCTAATTTTTAAAAAGTTAACAACTTACTAAAATATTCAATATATTTATTTTATAAAAACATTTATTTTATCAATATTCAATATATTTATTTTATCCAACTTGTAGATTGGTTAGTTGCTATAATATGCTATGGCTACCTCCACCTAGGTTCAAAACCCATGACTTTATGTACATAGCACCTATGTAAGTGTCACATAGATTTACTAGTAAAAGAGAAGCCCAAATTTACTAGAAAATGGAGAACCAATCACAGGAAATGATGAAAATATTTACTAAGACTGTAGTTGGATAGGTTTGGTTTATGCAGATCTCAATTAAATAACTCTCAAATATAAAATCACTAAATATTTTTTATCAAAGCATCGAAATATGAATGCTCTCTACATAGGAAAACAAATCAAGCCATATTATGATGTGACACTAAAAATACAATATCACAATAAAATATCCCATATAATCTTAAAAAGGACAATATCACAATAAAATATCCCATATGATATTAAAACACATATAAGCATAACATCATTGGAACAAATGATTAAAATCTAAGGAGGAACATTCAGGTGAATTGGAAAACGTAGTTAAATGGACAGAAGTTATCAAACAAGATTGTCAATGTAGAAAAGGATAAAGAAGCCAATTCATCCAAGAAACAGTTTAAACCTTATTTCAAGAAAGGAGAGGAAGGTGGAACATCTCAACCCTCTGTGCATAGTTCTTCTGTTTTGAATTTTATTGAGATAGGAATGGATCATTTTTGCACTTTTCATTAAGAACCTCATTCTGAAAAAAGTTTCCCACAATGGAATAACTCAATGAATATAGTTATGATACAAATATTTGATGCTCAAATGAACTAGAAGAATTACATGAAACAATGATGGTCTTATGGGATTGTTCACCTACACTGGGGTTAGATGAAGAGGAACCTACCAAATAAATTCAAATTTTAGTAGTTAATGTTCCAACTAGAAGCAAAGGACGAATAATGGATGAACGGTTATTACTTCTTAAGATTAGGAAGATACAAGAAAGTATGAAGAATATTAGCAGTAGTACCAAAATACCACCTAAGTCTGATTTGGTCACCACAAAAGATAAATTTACAGCAGTTAGTAAGCCTCTGAAAGTTGTGGAAAGTAAAATAGAAAGCAACAAGAAAGGTCCAGTAGAATATGATATGGGATACGTCATCATAGAAGACATCAAGAAAACAAAAGAAAATATTTATTTATTTGAATTGTGTCACTTACCTCAGCAAATGAAGAAGCTCCTAGAATATTTTGATCCACAACCCAATAAATCCTAGGATGACATTCAGTTAGATAAAGAAATCAATGAAGATAGCATTGGAGGGAAGTCTAAATCTCACTACTGCATTTCGACCAAAAATCCGGCGGTCGTATTGTCGGATTTTCGACACTTTCTTGTTGCATGTACGACACTATGATTTTTTTTAAGCGTTGGTGGCCTTTCATCGGTTATCCGACATCTTTCCAATCTGTCAGTTAAGCGACAGCTTAGTTTACCGTCGGTTAAATCTAAATCGTCGGTTCTCCGACAGCTCAGTTTACCTGTTTTTGAATTTTATTTTTTTTAAATTTCCTGCAGATGTCGCTTAAGCGATGGTTTTTGAAATTAAAAAAAAAAATGCCTGCAGCCATCGCTTAAGTGACAGTACTGTATTTTTTTTTTTAAAAAGCGTCGCTTAACCGACACCTACAGGAGAAAATTGTCACGTAACCGACACCTACAGGCGTCGCTTAAGCGACGGTATTGTATTTTTTAAAAAAAATAATAATTTCTAATAAATGGAGTTTTCCCCCATGGTATCATGATCTGGCTCGGGGGTGGCCAGTCGCAGAATCGGATTAGAAATGGAGCCTCTGGTTGGGTGGAAAGGGCTCATGACTAGCTTAGTTGCCAGCAGGACTTATAAGGTTATGCAATTATGAACCTATTAAAAAAAGGATTTGTCTATCATCCCATGGTCGAGTTTCACTTGTCAAAGACTGTAATGCCATGGAAGATTTGAAGGAATGTTTTGCAAAGGCCTAAAATCATATGAAGTTACAAAAATAGAGAAATGCCAATTCGAGCAAGAATTTACAGATAGCAACTGGAGTTATGTATGCCTACAGCCTTATAAAACAGTATATTATTAAATAATGTAGCATCAGCTATGCTATCTACACCATAAAACTTGAGTAATAGCCATTCTTGAATTTAAGAGAGTTCTTATAAAACTTGATCAATATCCATTCTTGAATTTAAGAGAGTTCTTGTAGTTGAAAAAGATTGCAACCCTGTAGTTTTGTCTACTGCCACTAAGCTCAATTTTAAAAAATCCAAGGATTACAACCATTTATGGATTTAATTAATTGCTTCAATTGTATGTGAAAAAGTAACACTAATATACACAGGGAATTTGTAAATTGAACCTGTGCTATTCTGGATAGCTAACCAAAACAAGGAAGACTAACATAGAAAGTTAGAGTCACGTTGTTTAACAACATCGCCATACCTTTAGACACATATTTTGTTTGTAAAACATTCCATCTTTAGCATAGACAGATTTTGAAGCTTATATTTACTAGAAAAGAAAATCATACAATATATAAGAGCAGCATTAAAATTACCCACAAAAGTTTGTCCTGGACAGAAATACAATCAAAATAAGACTCCAGTCTTCAAGATCTGGGATTAGGAATCACATGCTTAGAAATATTCACTCCTTCCCTTGAAACCAATTTGTCCAAAGGTCAGACACAAAAACAGTCTGAAGTGCCAACAAATCAACCATAACCTGTGGGCCAAATCAAACCAGGCCTAAGTTATAATAAGTCATAAACAGCCAAATCACTGAAAACTTCACTAAACTACACATTCGTTCCATTTAAGAATACCTTGCCTCTGCTTTTTAAGCATCAAAAGTTTTTATCTGTTTTTTTTTTTATTTCAGTGTTTGGTAATGGTATGGCCATTTAGATGGATCTATACAAAATTATGAAAGTATGTAATGGATCTCTACAAAATTATTTATGAAAGTAGTGATGCCGTAGTTAAGATTAGATGGATCTATACAAAATTATAAAAGTATGAAGTTGGAGTTGGAAGTGGTTACCAGAAAGGAGATGTGAGTGCAGGGCCTATAGGAAAGTGGGCTAGCTCTTCACCGATGCTCTTAAAGAAAAGCCCTATTAAACTATCTCCATTTATGGATGGAATGCTTAAAGGAGCAAGCCATCCAATGAGGCCAAAGCCTATAACTGAATAGTCTGTCCTCAGCCAGTTCCTCTGGAAGCTGTACAACAATATTATTATTATAGCTTTTATTATTAACGACAACTGGGTGCTTCAATGACAGAGAAAATTTGCATATTTGACTACGATAATGAGTGATGGGGTATCAACCATGTAATCCTTGAAGCCCAAAGACCCTTCTGTCTTAGAGGATTATTCTCTCTCGCTGTGGTGCGTCCTGTAAAGCCTGGTGGCCATAAAAACATTATTCACCAAAAATCACAAATTGCAATAGAAATTTAAGGCTACCCTATCGAAACCATGCAATGCGACTTCACTGACCAGAAAACAGCAGAGACAGCATGAGAACGAGTTCTTTGAAGGTTAGTAGGATAGTGAGTTAATCCATACCAGAGGATAGTTGGAGCTTGGCACTAGGCTTTGATGGCGCGAGAGATGAAGTTCCAAGGCTGCAACTGGAGATGAGCCCTTATGTATAGTGATCTATTTTTGCTGAAGAACATGGAAAGCCTGGTAAAATAAATGAACTCAAGTAAGGAGGTTAACTTATCTATTAAAGAGCATCTAAGTACAAGTGCAACTGATATGGTGGAATGCCTGAGAACGGATCCTAGTAAATTCATTTTGCTTAAGTTTTATTTGGGGAACACTGAGGACTCATTGATGTTGAACCAATCCAACAAGTTCGGGGAATTTCTTGGAGGCAATGGTAACTTTTTGCCTTTAATTGATGCTTTGGATGGATGCCATAATGAGTCAGTGAATATGAAGGTGGTATAGCTGTTTGTTAATCTTTTAACAGGTGATCCCGAGTTATATTAACTTGAAACACACCTTGCAAGAAAATTTCTTATTGATTGATTCATCTACTTTGGCTTCATGGCTGGAAAAAATGCTGCTAGGATATACTGCTCAATCAGCTGTAGGTAATTTCATAAAGTTAGTGTTACATAAGAATTTATCCCTTACCCTTGACTTATTTTGGACATTTCAAGGGCATGCTTTTGTGTGTTGATCAATTGGATTTATTACACAGATTCATTAGCTTAAGAACATCATAAAACCCTAGGGACACCACCCTGAGACCGGAAAGGCACCAGTCCAAATAGAGAGACATCCAACAGTAACAGGATTGGTTTTCTAGATTTGTTGTGTAGATCTGCTAGTCTAGATCCACTTGATAACAAAATGGTACCATGGCCACAGATGTCGTGAAATCTTCAGTTATTTACAGCAAAGTGGTGAATTTTTGTTATTTGGTTTTATTCTGAATTTCACTTGGCACAACTCTAGCGGGAACAAACACCAATTCCCATTTATCTTGGTGAAGTCAATATGTAGTTATTGATCATGAGACCTCACCCAACAACTCCATTTTGAGGAATATGGTTACCCGAAGTAACGACAACTCGTTCAAGGTTGTATCTTCCAAAACCTAGTGAAGAGAGCTAGAGCCTAGTGAAGATGTTCCCCCTACTATTGATTCTATTGATAAAGTAGCTCATGCATAATAATTTTCAGATGAAAACCATAATGAAGAGGATGTCTAGTAAGAATTCTTCAACAATAGAGAGGATCCGATCCCATTTTACAGTGACAACCAGCAAATAAAAATAGTGGAGATAGCCAATCCATTTGGTAACGTAGAGTATGAGGGTCCTACCCAGTTTGTTTTGAGTACATAGAGATATGATACAATTCATGGATGGATAGACTCAGTTCTCAGAGGAGACACAAGTTCACAAAAACACTATTTTACAACATTGCTCCTTGAAGGAGTAAAAAATAAGGTCTCACCTTCATTTTTCAAAGGAAATGTTTGATATATCAGCTAACTGTTGGGGGCTGCTCACAATATTCTTGTTTTTGTTTCATCATTAAACACAGAGGATGGGTTGTGCTTGATGATATTACTTAATTGATTCCATGATTGATCACCTAGCTACATGGCTGTATTGGTCATTCGAGTATGTTGATTGATCATGGCAGGCCTAATAAACAGTAAACTTCCCCATAAGAGCTTTTGGGCTTATAATAAAAAGAAGAAAAAAAGTGTTGTTTTCTATTCAGTTGCATACTTAGAGTCATTTTTTTCCATTTCATTTCACTGATTTTTCCCAATTATAGGTCTTATTTCACCACAAAAAAATAATCCATGGCCTATAATATTTTGTGATAACTCAATCTTTATGTGGAATGAGAAGTAGATGCTCTTATGCTGTGCTAAGAATATCAGGATGTACATTATACTCCCTTGCAAATACAAACAGAACAATTCCTTGAGGTAGTGCAACCTGCACCATAAGAAAAGATTAAAAAACAGAACTGTTAGTAAAACTTCCAGCTGTCAACAAAATAAGGTTAGCTCAACCACTCAAAAGAGATGCTGTCACAATTGTCAACAATGAAACTAATCATAATATGATTCTGGCATGCAATCACATTAAGACCTCCTATGTAACCATTGCCACACAGCAACTCATGTTTTTGGGTCTTTCAGTTTGAAGCTATGGCTAAAATTGTCCACCTTTTCCTTCTTGTCAAAAATACTTTTTATCTTCTTTTGGTGAGCATTCTTCTATTTACAAAGAAGCCTATCACCAACTCTACAACCTTCCCATCCTGGTTGATGTTCAATATAAGAAATAAGTTAATATAGATTACACAAGGAGGAACTTTTCAGCTTCCCACAGGAACAGGCTATTTAGAATCATGGGTATATCATGTGGAAGGTGCCAAGTTGACAGCAAGGCGGATTACATTTCAAAACATACTCAACGTATCGAATTGGACACTCTTGAAATATGATTATGATGAATCCTTGAGAACCACATAGAAATGAACCATTTGTTTGATGTTTCCAAGACACTGAGATTCTGGTTGTCATACACTAGAGTCAGTTGGAATGGAATGGCTGAGGGAGTCACAGAAGAGCATGGAATGGCTGATCTCTTTCAGCAACTGATTGACGTTAGTGGGGTTCATAACTGGGGTATTGTAGAACACAAATTTCTTCAAGATCTGGGTTTAAATTGGTCTAATCTCTATTCTATTGTTTGTCGCATTTTGGAAGTGTGGCAGAATAGGGAAGCTTCCCAAGTGCATGAGATTATACTTGAAATATATTGTTTTGTACTTGGCTGGATCACTCTATCAGATATTGATGTTAAGGAAGCTGGTGCTTTGCCATGGAGTCCTGAATTGGGCAGAGACAAGTTGCTTGAAATTGAATACTTCATAAGTTTTAGCAGAATTCTGCACCATAATGTTCATTTTGGCCATACAGGGGAGCTATCACAGCTGGCAAATATCATTCTAGATATACTCTCAACATGATTTTTTTTATGATAAAGAAAATGCCCAGGCCTGAGGTTTTGATTCCTAGCTTATCCTCATAACTTATCCCCATCTGGTTGAATTGTGTTTAATATAGTTTTATTCTTTTCCTTTTCTGGTAAGTGGTGCTTCATTGTAAATATTCCACTAGAGGTAAGCTTCTTCTTAGCTGATAGGTAGGATGTTTGCTCCCCATTCTTGATTCCTTCCTTGTAGGAGAAGTGAAGAGTGGAATATAAGATCTCTAAATTTCTTTGTATCTGCAGGTCAACCTAGGAAGAACATTGATGTGTCTCCAAAGCCATGGTCACTAAAGGAATAGTTGAGAGAGAGCCACGATTAGATTGACTATAGGCAGTAGAGCCAACCCTACTGTAAAGGACTGCTGAGGTAGCCTTGACCTCAAGAAAGACTCTAACAGAGGAAGGGATGAGTTTTTGGTGTTCTTTAATAAACGTTTATAGACATTTCTGTTGCTACCTAAGTCTGTTATCTTACAATTGCTGATATCATTCCTTTGTGCTGGCCACATTGTATTCTACTAGCTGTTGAATTCATTGCATTCTAGCAACCTTTTTGGTGAATAATAAGGTTTTATATTAATATATAGGAGGAAATACATGGATCTCATATTGATGTCCAATGAGCTTTTGTAATTTTGTTCAACTAGAGATAGAGCCACGACTTTGAACTAAACGTTGCTACTAGTATCATGTTCATATATCATGATGAGTATCCATACATCATTTTTAAGGTCATAAGAGTTGCAAAATATGAATTTTGGGCACCATTCTAAGGCATTCTCCACAACAGCAGGCACAAACACCCCTATTTTCTAAATTTGGGTTGAATTTGAAGGTTAAATTCCAATTCTAGGCATAAGCAGCAACGATAAGAACCCTCATTCTCAGTTATAACTTATAAGTTGTTTAGGGCAGTTCTGGGTATATTGTATGCCCTAAAACAGTAGTACACAGATCTGATATTATCTTTTGAAGTAGAAATTGTGCCTAAAAGGGTGAAACAGCAGTAAAACATTAGCTTAGGCATGCATATGGTTACAATTTAAAGTTTAAAACTGATGCCAAAAAGATCTCAATCCTTGATATTTTAGGACTCCAAATCATTGCCTCACAACTTGTTGGACTCCAAATCCTTTAAGATTCATTAATTAAACTCCTCTGTTTTGCATTCTCCCATCATGTATCTTGGGAAAGAAATGCTAATGTTCACTGTTTATATATTGGAGTTCAAATTTGAATCATAAGGATGAATGTGATTAACCATTGCCATATTGCCCTCATCCTACCTCAGACATCCCCTTTACCTCCTCAACCAGCCTCTATAGGGCTCGGTCTTGCCTTTTTACAGTCCCTTGTGGACTGTGGATTGCCTTTAGGGCTGCTTCCAGTGGCCCCTTTAGCAACCTGTTTAAACCCAAAACAGGCTCACTCCTAGGCCTGTAAGTGCATTGAATAGCGTGCAAACAAACTCCATTTTGCATACATAAATTGTTCTAATTCTTTTGGATGGATAGCTTTATAATTAGATAATAATTTCCTTAAATAACTATGTTTCATTTGGGTACTGTATGCTACTGAGACACATTGAATGGTAGTTCCTTTTGTCACTACTTACTGTTGTACTGTGGGCTGTCATACTGTTTATTTTATATCAGATATTGTTTATTGGAGAATGATTGGTTAATGGGATGCTTACTTATGAATGATGATAGTGAATGATAGTCAATGGTCATACTTGTTTGAAGTACTTGGTTATACTTGCTACTGGATGGCTTTTTTGCATTGATTAGACTTGGCATGTAAGGGTGAATATAAAATGTCACCAAGTGCAATACATATCTGAATCAAAATACATAAACATTTAGATTATAAATGGCTTCTAGAACCCATAAAAGATCATGTTACGAAAAATAATTATATATCATCAAAATCATCCAAGCCCACAAACAATGATAAATTGGCTCCTAGCTCACTTTGAGTCAACTCTCTTCACCGCAGCTCTACAATCTTGAAATGCTAAAAAATGACACAATAAGAAATGTGTGATTCATATAGAAGATGGAAGCACCATTATATAATGATGCATTATGGTTTGGGAGGGAGGGCACCCTTCTAATTTTGCTTGATTTTTATAATTGTTTTTGGTCATGATGATGTACGTCCCTATTAGTCATGATGATTTCTGTCCCTATCAAAATTAGCTGAACAATCCCAGAGGCAAATTTGGGCACTAGTTTGGGTCACTTTTGTTGTGAACTATTCCGGACCAGCTGATTCTGATAACTATGCTCATACCTAGATGAAATCCAAAAAGCTTTTAAGAGTTTTGAATCTGTGAATTGTGAATTTTTCAAATAAGCACATGCAAACCTTTGAACTAGCCAATGGTCACTGCAGCCATATCCTCACATGTATAATACTTGCTGCCTTGTCCACATCCCAAGGATTTTTCTTATCTGGCACTATTAGTAATACACTTTATTTCCCTAAAATAGCTCTGGAAGGCTCTGCATCTCACACAATCCAATAAACTTTGCATTTAGCACTTTTGGCAATGCTAACAAATCTCTGAGACAGGCTTTAGGAATCTTCATCATCGCCCTTACACTGGGTTTGTAGTATATCGTTAATTGTTGGTCTGAATTGATTATAAATTTGCATAGAAAAGGAGTGAAATGGTGAATGAATGAACAAATTCTATGTTAGGCACTTGGTCTATGTGAAATGATAAATGAGTAAGTGTTTTGTTTGCTAAGAACAAATTAAGAATGAGGAATCAAAACACAAAGTATATGATGAGATTCTTATTAGCAGACAATTTTACTTTTAGAATCAGAGTAATGAAGTTTCCTACATCTTTGTGCTTTTGGTCTTCAAAAGGCTCTTAATTAAAACTTTATTCTGTGATTTACAAGAGCTGAAGCAATGTTTGCTGATTTGGGTCACTTCTCAGTAAGATCCATCCAGGTGAGCTTAAAGAGTTTCCTTTGACTACCGAGATTCATTTTTGTGATGTATCCTTTTCTTCTTAGAACATGCATATGTGTTTTTCAATTTTAAGACCATAAATCAAATTGCACAGATTTTATTCTGATAACAATTATATATGTGGGTTCTTGACATATAAATGGTTTTTGCAGTTAGCTTTCTCATGTGTAGTATTTTCATGCCTGGTATTGGATTACATGGGTCAAGCTGCATACCTCATGAAACATCCCACTGTGGTGGAGAAGGCATTTTATGCTTCGATTACAGGCAAGCTTCCATCAGCTTCTAGATTGACTGAATTAATGCCCATTAGAATTTGGAGATGAAGCTGCCAAATTATTTGTCTCAGATTCTTTTATTTATGAATATGCTTTGTTGGTAAAACTTCTTGAGTCGCTTCTAACTCATATTTATTTTGTTTTCTTGTGAATATATTGATAATGGTTTGAACTTTAGGGTTATATTGCCAAATCTTAGTTTGATATATTTCACATTATCTGTGATTATTCAGATGGTCTTTTCTGGCCAGTCTTTGTGATAGCTACTGTGGCTGCCATGATTGCAAGTCAGGTAATGATCTCAACAACATTTTCATGTATCAAAATGGCCATGTCCCTAGGATGCTTTCCTAGGTTAAAAATAATTCACACATCACGGCAGTTTATGGGTCAGATCTACATTCATGTCATCAACTGGTTCCTGATGATAATGTGCATCTTAGTATGTGCCGGTTTTAGGAGCACCACCGAGATATCCAATGCATATGGTGAGTAATGGAGAGATGACACTGTTTAATCTAGTGCAAAATTTGTTTATTTGTTTGTGTAGTTTATGTAATGGAGGTTTGGCTGCTTGTTAGCAGACAAAATTTGTGAATTGTTGGTTAAACATTGAGTATCATGAATTAATTACTCACACATGACATAGGTATTAATATCAATGTATACCTTCACTTCTTATCTAGAGCCTTAATCCTGGGAGAACTTGGCTTGTCAATTTTCTTTTTTATTGCAGGTATTGCAGAGGTAGGGGTGATGATGGTGACTACAAGCCTAGTGACTCTTGTCATGGTTCTTATATGGCAGAAAAATGTACTCCTTGCAATTGGCTTTCCTGTTCTATTTGGATCAATTGAGCTGACTTATTTTTCTGCAGTCTTGATGAAAGTGGGGCAAGGTGGTTGGCTTCCACTGGCTTTTGCCACTTGCTTCCTTCTTGTGATGTACATTTGGAACTATGGAAGTGTTTTGAAGTATCAAAGTGAGGTGAGGAAAAATATGTCAATGGATTTGATGCTAGAACTAGTATCAAACCTTGGGACAATACGAGTCCCAGGAATTGGGTTGGTTTATAGTGAACTTGTACGTGGAGTACCTGCAGTTTTTGGGTAGCTTTTAACAAGCCTTCCAGCAATACATTCAACCATTGTATTTGTTTGTATAAAGTATGTAACAGTTCCTGTTGTGCCACAAAATGAGCGTTTTCTCTTTAGGAGAATTTGTCCAAGGGACTATAACATATTTCGGTGCGTGGCTAGATATGGCTACAAAGACATTTGCAAGGAACATTATCAGGCATTTGAACAATTACTTATTGAGAGCCTTGATAATTTTCTTCGAAAAGAGGCTTTAGAACTTTCGCTTGAGAATGAGAGTATCAACCTAGACTCAGAGGATGAATCAGTCAATTCTAAAGGAGCAGGACCTTCAAATGGTTTCACTGACTCCCTTAGGACACCTTTGATGGCAGACCAGAGGCAGACACAATATAGTGTCCCATAAAGGGCTCTATCTAGGGCTAGCATATCATCAAGTCTACCCACAAGTGTTATGTCTGCAGATGAAGATCCAAGTCTTGAGTATGATCTTTCATCTCTACGTGAAGCTAAAGAATCAGGAGTTGTATATCTTGTTGGTCATGGAGATGTCAAGGCTAGAAAGGATTCATGGTTTCTCAAAAAACTGGTTATAAACTACTTCTATGCTTTCATGATGGCAAACTGTAGGGCAGGCCCTACAAACCTCAGTGTGCCTCACACCAATCTATTGCAGGTCATGGGATTCAAGATCGACAAGTCATGGGATTCCTCAAGATGCAGGAAGTGTTTGTTGTACGTTGAGAGGGGTCCCATGGAATCATTTGAGAACTCGTGCAAACCAATGTGCCATGTTGCTAAAATACAAATACTTCTTAAAATTCATTGGAAGAGTACAAAAGCAGAATAAACATATCAAGAAAACAGCTCCATTGATTTCTGCCCAGAAAAGGCTTGAAATGGCCATTAACTGCTTCAAGTTGCCTATAACAGCCTGGAAGCATATAGAAAGGCCACATACATTCTGTTCAAGTAAGTTAGCTAACTAGAAAGTATTCTTGAAGTGTCTACATAGCTTTCAGTTCGCAGTTTTACTTAATACCAAACTAGACATCTCGTTCGGGTCATCTAATGGTTATGATTTCTGAACACTAGCCTGTCTAGAGACTTCTATAAATTGCAATCACAATTGATAGACAGATTGACTTAGGGAAGCAAATATGGGGAAGATGCAAAAATGCCAAGGTAACTAACACCCCAACTCCCGAGTCTCAGCAACTTGAAGAACACCTAGTAAATCAAGTTCTGAAGGTAGAGGATGGGAGGTTTGCTTATACTGATGATGCTCTTTTTCTTGTAACTCACATTCTTATTATAAGGACATCCACAGGGTCCAGTTTGGGAGATGACTCCTTAAGACTCAAAACCTGCAAAGGCTACACTGGTTTTATTGTTGAGAAAGTGAAAGCTACATATTCAGGGTGCTTAAATATCCAAGAAGTTTGTGCAAGTCTTCCATCCCTGTTTCATTTGGAAGTTCTTCTCATGGCTTTTCATTCTTCAAATGCATTTGAAAAAATCAAAATGGCAGAGAATATTTTTTCTACCCTCAGCAATGTAAGTTGTCCTCCAGTGTTATAAATGTGAATGAGGGAGTCACAGAAGAGCATGCAATGGCTGATCTCTTTCCTACACTGGGTTTTAATAATTATACCACCCAATTGAATTTACTGGGGAGGGTATTACCTCTCCTACTACTTGCCGATAGAGTTCATCAAACAAATCCTCCTGAATGTCATCCTCTACAACATCTTTATTTAGATCCTCCTCTAATCCAACATCTCCATCTACCATAATATATGTACATCGATACAAAGCAGGAATTTTAATCAAGCATCAAAACATAGACCAAGGTCGGTAAATTTTCAGTTATTTTTCCCTTAAATTGGAGAAATTTGTTGGGGAAGTGGCCAGTCAAGCATTGATCACTGTCAGGTAAAATAGGGAAAAAGCCAATGAAGACTTGGTTCACTGATGAGGTTGACAGAGGGTTGAGTCAACGACCAGGTTTCATTCTTGGTCTGATCTGCCCCACTTAAGTGGTATGTTAAGAAGATGAGATGTGGTGACAGAGGGCTATAAAATTTTGTTATTTTTCCCTTAAATTAAAGTAAGTAGCCGAAGGGGCCTTTGGTTTACTAATGAAACTGACTGAGTGTTGAGCGTCCACTATATTTTATTCATTAGATCTACCCAATCAAAAGGCCTCTTAAAAAGAGATGATGACGCTGATTGCAAGGGAAGAATTGGAAGTTGAGATTGTTGAGTCATCTGCCAGGTTCTATTCTTTATATAATCTGCCCCACTAAAATGGCCATTTAAAAAGAAAAGGCTAGTTGCAGGGAGAGATTTGGAAGTTGAGGAAGTTTCTACTTTACACTGCAAGCCATGGGAATATATTTTCAGATTTGGAAGAGAACAAACACACAAATTTTAAAAGAGAAATAGTTTGAAAAATAAATGAGAAGAAAAATTGACCATCTACAGGTGAAATCTGAGGAGATCGACAGTGAGCTTCGGACAGGTGCGAGGTGGTTTTTTCACCTTGGGAGCTTCGGCTGAGGGGGTCTCTTGCTGCTGCTTCTTTCCTCCTAATGCTGAGGAGGAGGAGGGGGGGAAATTGGGGGGATTATATGTATTTGGAGCAAATGTGCAGTTCTGAGACCAATGACTTGACCTTCCACACTTGTAACACCCTGTTGGTGCCGCCGCCGATGAGCCATTGTTAGTCTTCATCTTCTTCTCCATTTCAATTCCAATTTTGATTTCGTTCCCGACCTCTGCTCTCACTCACTCACTCAGCCTCTGGATCAACCATTGGGTCTCCATTTCCATTTTCCCTCTTCTCTTTAAGTGGGAAACCTTTTGCCGCAAAATTATCATTATTAACCAAAAAAAACATAGTTATTTATTATAATAATAATAATAATATAAATAAGGGGCAAAACTCTTGGATTTTTATTGCATCTATTAAGGAATGCATGAAATTGAATGTTAGAGAACCTTAAAAATGGTTGTAAAGCCTTATACTTTGCACAATATGTATAGAAATATGATGGAAAATGTCTTTAGAATATGTATGGGTATTTGTATAGCGAGATTGCATATTCGTAGGGATTTTTCTTAGTTGAGCAAACACGGTATGTGGAAGGACGACAAATTATGGAGGGCATGATTTTTTCTCATTAGACAATATATTCACTGAAAACCTCTAAGAAGGTGGGCATGCCATTCAAATTGGACATGTCCAAAGTCTTTGATAAAATATATTGTCATTATATTTACTAGGTTTTGCTAGCATTTTCTCAACATGTTGGATGAATTGTATCTTCTCTCTAATGTCCTATGTTTCCTTTCCCATATTGGTCAATGGATCTCCTTTGTAAACTTTCACTCCTTTGCAAGGTATAAAGCAAGGGGGTCCCCTATCCCATTTAATTTTTATCCTTATGGTTGAAGGATTAGGATGAAGAGACAAAGCTATTATGGTTCCAGACTACATTAAGGGCCTCCGAATTCATGGAAGTGATCTAGTTGCATATCATCTTCGATTTATGGATGACACAATTCTCATGGGTCTCCCCTCCATTCAATAAGAAAAACTATTAAAAATATCCTAAAATAATTTTTTGTGGATTTAGGCGCATTGATAAACAAAGGTAAGTATCAAATCTTGTTTTCCAATACTCCCCTCATTGTTCAACACAATATTTATCATATTCTCAACTTTGAGAGGATATCCCTTTAATCCAAATACATGGGTTCTCCACTAATCGATAATTATTTCTATAATATCTCTTGGGAGGAGCTTCTTTCCAGGTTGCCAGAAAGACTCTCAAGCTAGACATTCCTATCCCTCAACCTTGCGAGTTGATTAACTCTAATCAAATGTGTTCTTCAATCAGTGCCTATGTATATTCAAAATATATACATGCATTCACTTAGAGGCACCTTGAAATTGAAGGTTCGATTGTAGGGGCTAGTATTTGGTGGCATTGTTTACATAGTAAGGATTCCCTATGGGGTAATATTTGGAAGAAAAATTATGTGTCAGATGTGGTCAATTAGGACTTGATAATACTAGAAGGAAATATAATTAACTCTCTTATTTGGAAAATTTCATTTCCAAATCATGCTTTGATTGAAAACCATTGTTTCCAAAAAATTAGATATGGCCATATGGCCTTGTTTTGAAATGATTTTGGAAACAACTTCTGAAGCTTATCGAAAGACTAGAAAAATCGTCACTAATCCCAATCCTCCATGAAAATAATAAGATATAGGTCAGTCAATCTTGGAAATCTAGCATCCTTGATTGAAGATGCATATTGTGGATTCCCAAGCATGATTGGTCAAACTTACATGTCTACTTAGATTGTGAAGTTTTTTGGGTGAATCTTGAACAAAGACAAATACAAGTAAAAAATGAACTTGACCAATTATGATGTGGATACAAGGATGGGGGGAACTTACTTCTAAACAAATCCTACTCCATATTGATAGGGAATTCCAATGATCGGGGGGGATTTGGGACCAAATATGGAAAAAGAACATATAGCTAAAGATATACACCTTGATTTAGATTATTAGAAGATGTAAAAATCTAACCTTGGAGAAAACAATGAAAAGAGGTTTTGAATGACCCTCCAGTTGTATCTTTGTCATAAATCAAAAGAAACCCTGGAACATATTTTAAAGCACTTATGTTTTATCTCCACCCTATGGGAACCATATTCAAACAAACTGATTGAATTTGTGATAGTATAAATGATACGATGGAACACTAGAGAATGGTAGAATTCCAAAATTTCTTTCTCAACTATGATTGGAAAATGGTCCCAAGGTTTATTCTTTAGGAAACATATAGGGAATGGAACAATAGAATCTTAAATGAAAAAGGCATCGTCGGATTAAAGTTGACCAATTAAAGGCATCATCGCTTAAGCCGTCGCAACATGTATCAATGAGGAGTTGACATCATAGTATGTCAATTCCTAACTCAGAAAGAGGTCAAACAAGTTCTCAATATATTTCATGGGATGCTTACAATGACCATTTATCAAGAATGGCCAGCACCCAAAAGATCCTTTATGTGGGATATTTGTTGGCTTTCTTTTCACATCATTACATTCATGAGATTAATCTATGCAAGAATTGTCAAATTCTCACCCCTAAAACCTAAGAACAATATACTCCTCCATATCCCATTATCATTATTAACATTTTTTGCAACTAAGGGATCAACGTTATGGAATGTCACCCTATATCCAATTGTGACCACAAGTAGATTATTGGTCGTTACCTAATTTATCAAATGGTTTAAGAAATGTTAAGATTTGTCAACACTTCTCTTACGACCACCCACTTCTTCCTCAACCACATCATCACTTCAAAACCAAAAATCCATAGACCAATTAAAGGCACTGTCACTTAAGCGACACTTATGAGACTCTCCGTCACTTAAGCGACGCTTATGAGACTAGCCGTCGCTTAAGAGACGCTTATGGCAACATGTACAAAAAAAAAATTTATCCTTGTAATTTTTGGTAAGTTTAAAAAGAGAAATCCACGCGCCATCGGATTTTGGATCGAAATGTAGTAGTGTCTCAAAATTTTTCGTTTCTACTGTCTTTTGATATTTTCAGCCATAATGTGCATAATTGTTTGGTGGATTCTGGAGCTTCATCTAATGTCATGCCACTTTCATTCTGCAAAAATATTAATGGCCAACCTACACCATCCTCTTGGAATATCATTGAGTTGGACAGGTCTGCAGTTAAGGTAATGGGAGAAATGAAAAATGTGTTGATTCAGTTATTTGCAGATGAAAGGGTCTTCCAGTTTATAGACATCGTGGTGGTAGATATACCAGAGGCATATGGTTTTATATTGAGTAGATACTGGTCTGCAAAACTGAATCGATACTTTGCAATAGATTTGTTGCATTTGTGGTTGCCCTATAAGAACAACCAAAATAAGATTAAGGTGATGAGAGAACCACACATGAAACACAATGTGACACAATTGGAAGGGAAAAATGAACCCATAAAATTCTCATCTTCAGTCTTGGGTAACTATTTCATAGAACTTGAAACTGGAAATTATCAAGCAGAAGAATCCAGTAGTGATTCAGAGACACAGTATGAACTCCTTAATTTTCCACAGAGTGATAATATTGATTGTAAGATAGTTAACTTAGTTTCTAACTTAGAAAGAAACACTAATTATGTAGATTTAGCAGATGGATTTTGGTTATTGTATTTTGATGGTTCCAAAACACAAGAAGGATTAGGAGCAGGTTGCGTCCTTATTGATACTGAAAATAACAAACATTTTCTCTCTTGTTGACTAGAGTTTGAATGTACAAATAACACAGATGAGTATGGAGCTCTAGTCTAGGGATTGAAAGAGGCCATTGAATATAAAGTAAAAAATTTAAAAGTTTTTGTTGATTCTGAGATAATTGTCAGACATGTTCAAAACACAATTCATTTTCTGTCACCACACTTAAAAGGATACCAAACTAAAGCATGGGATCTTATAACAAATTTTAATGCTTTCAACATCAATTCAATTCCTAGATTGCAAAATGTAGCAACTGATTTGTTAGCTATTTGTGATGCAAGGTTAGTTCCCACTAATAACAAATGCTCAATTGAATTGATTTACAGTCCATCTATACCAAAAAATGTCACAAATTTGAGAGTATTCGATAATGATAAGAAAATCATAGAGTTTTTAACAAATGACGAGACTTTCAAGGACTTAGTGATTGATGATGAAGAGCATCAAACTAATATTCAAAGTGGAAACTTTATGCCTAAAGGGGTAAGAACATTGGAAGGGATGTTAGATTTGAATAGCAAGTTTAGAAAACCTGCCAATGTCAAAACGAATAGTTCATCTATGTAGTATGAACTAATTAATCTTGGGACAGAGGCTGAACCCAAGTATGTGAGCTTGGGAAAATGTCGTTCACCAGTAGAAAAGAAGCAAATTTGTCAATTTGTTTCGACAATATAAGGATTTTTTTTCTTGGACATATGAATATTTGAAGACCTATTATACCTGCATCATCCAACATGTCATTCCTTCTAAATTAGGTTCGAAACCGTTTCAGCAGCCATTGAGGAAAATGCATCCCAAACTAGAACCCCTGATCCAAAATGAAGTGAAGAAGTTATTTTATGAAAACATCATTTTTAGAGTCAGGCACTCAAAGTGGGTAGCAAATTTGGTAATAGTAAGAAATAAATCTGGTGAAATAATATTATGCATAGACTTCAGGATTCTGATTTGAGCTTCAAATAAAGATAATTATCCAGTTCCATCAATGGAGAAAATCCTACAAATGGTGTCAGGTTTTGAACTGTTCTCCCTATTCGATGGGTTTTTGGTCTATAACCAAGTGTTGGTAGCTGACCAAGACAGGTTGAAAACCACATTTCGAACAAAGTGGGGAACATTTGCTTACAAAATAATGTCGGTTTGTCTCATCAACGTGGGAGCCACTTTTCAAAGGGAAATGGACATAAATTTCCGGGGTTCAATTGGCCATAGTGTGGTAGTTTATCTAGATGATGTAATAGTTTTCACTAACAAGAGGGAAGATCATATGTTTCGTTTGAAACAAATTTTTGACTGTTGTCGAAAATACGACGTCTTTTTAAATCCTAAGAAATGAATCTTAGAAGTAATAGAGGGAAAACTGTTGGGACATATTATTTCGAAAAAGGGAATCTCCATAGACCTGGAGAGAATAGAAGCCATATCTCAGATTCCATTACACCACAATAAAAAAGGTATGCAATCATTCATGGGCACTATAAATTTTATTCAAAGGTTAGTTCTTGATTTTGCATAGATAGTAAAACCTTTGCAACAAATGGTAAAGGAGAGTGTACAATTTAAATGGACCGACACAGAGAAGGGTGCCTCTAATAACATCAAAGCAAAAATAGCTCATGCACCTTCTCCAAAAATTACTGACTTTGAAAAGTATTTTATCCTCTACACGTTTTCCTTTGATAGCTCACTTGCAATATTGCTCACACAGAAAGAAGAAAATGCAGATGAGTATTCCATATCATTTATGAGAACTAGGTTACAAGGTGTTGAATTGAAATACCATTCCATTGAAAAACAGGCATATGCAATATTTAAAGAAGTGAAACAATTTAGGCCTTACATTCTTAAAAATAGAACCAAGGTAATTGTCACTCACCTGGCTCTCAGAACCCTTTTTATACAAAAAAAATTGGGTTAACGAAGAGGAAATTGGATGACAACATTATAGGAATATGACTTGGAATTAAAACCAGCCACCATTATCAAAGGAAAAGGGTTGTGCAAGTTAATGGATGAAATTCAAAACAATGAAGATGATGATTAGGAAAATGAAGCCGAATTGCATATGATTGATATGTGTCCTATCTTTACAGATCGTGACTCCTGGTACATAGATTTGATACATTACCTCCAGCAATGATATTTACCAGAACATTGGAATTCTAAACAAAGAAGAGCACTTCATTTAAATTCATCCTCTTACCGAATAATTGATGGAGTTGTTTTTAGGAAGAACTATGATGGGATATTTTTGAGATGCCTAGAACTAGAGGATGCCTCTAAAGTTGTTAAAGAATTGCATGATGGTCCTCTTGGAGGACATTTTTCAGGAGACACTACTGCCCACAAGATTCTAAGAGATGGATATTACCAACCCACATTGTTTAAGGATGTTCATGAATATGTAAGAAAGTGTGAAATATGCCAGAGATGCGGTGGGAGACTAGCAAAAGTGGCTAGACCATTGTAACCGGTTATTATTTCTAAGCCATTCGAACAATGAGGTATTGACATCATCGAATAAATTAATCCCAATTCTTCGTTACAACACAATTACATCCTCACGGATACTGGGAAAGAGGTTATCCTACCCCCAAACATTTTACTCCCATCCTCTCAATTATCCCAAGATTCATGAGGCTCTAATAGCAAAGTTTTACAAGCTCGAATTAATACCTTGCTGAAACTTGAAGAGTTTAAGATCAAATCCAAAAAGATATTTAAGCACCAACAGGAGGTTGTCAAAAAGGTAGTTTGATAAACATAAATACGAGAAGGGAAGTTTTGAAGTTGGATACTTGGTTCTTAAGTGGGATCACCTGCATGATGAAAAGGGAAAGCATACAAAGTTTCAACACCTGTGGGTTAGCCCATTTAAGATTGCTGAAAAGTTAGGACCCTCGACTTATAATTTATAGGATTTAAAGGGTTGGGAGGAGAATCTTCCTGTTAATGGTTTGGTTCCCAAACCTTATTTCATCTAGTACCTTAGAAGTTATTTGTACATAAATAAACCTTATTCATTTTCATTTATGATTTCTTTTAATATTTTTTGCTTGTTTTTTTTATGCTGATTTACTTTTGTTTCTTTTTTTTAAGCTTTTCTTTCTTTCAATGATTTTCTTAGGTTGTTTTTAGAATAATACAGCTCAATCTTTGGTGCTTGGGGACATTGGAATATGAACAAACTCCTAATATTTTAATCGAAGAGCTACTCATTCGAATTTATCTATACCAAAATTTTGATCAAAACAAGATTCTTTAATATGATACACTGTTGAAGGGAAGTTATGTAAAGAACACATTGAAGTCCTATTTTAAACCCTATAAAATAACTAAGGTAGATGACTTCTAGAATACTATTTTAGGGATCCATCAATTTTCACACTAATATATGTCATATGAAGATCACCACAAAAGACCCACGGAAAGGAAATAGAATGGACAGGTGTATGGTATTCAAAATAATCCCATGCCACAAAATGAAAAGACAAAAGGATTAATATAAAGAGTCCAAATTCCAGAACAGAAAATTTGTCTCAAGAAGATGTGCTAAAGAATTAATTCAATAAAATCAAAGGATTTCTCAAAGGGTTATTCTTTCTCCATGAGTTGAAGCTAATAATCACTCACACAAAAGGACATTATGGATGGAAGAACCTAAATCAAATATCAAGTCCCAAAAAAGAAATCAAGGAATACTCGAAGGACAAAAGTCCTAAGCATCAAAAGAATGCAAAAGGCATGAGAATGAGGAACAAACGAATGCACTTGTATAAATCTGTTACGATCCTGTGGTGTCATAGTCAGAAGAAACCAAATATAGAGGTAAAAAATGAATCTCACATTTTGGCCCCAAAAGAGTTATCAGGACTTTAAAATCCAGGTTAACATACCCCAAGGGACTGCAATCAATGGGATGTTCTGAATCTTACATTCCTGGATAAGTCTAGACTTTTAAATAATATTGAAAAATACTAGGATGATTTTCTCTAATGAAATGCCATAAACCAGTTTGTGTTTTGAAAGATATTTTTCTCAAATATTTGTGTTCACCAACCAGTCGCCAATTGTTGCTGCTGCAACCACTACCCCCAAAAATTTTGATGATTTTAGGGCCCCTTTGGAATTTTAGCTTTTGATCTTGCCCAAATTACTTTTGCTCTTTAAAAAAAAATTCTTTCCATGACTTAAATTTTTTATTCTGAACGAGTTTGAGGATTTTTTTGCACGAAGTGAAAACTCACTTTTGTCCCGATGTGTCGGAAAAAAATTTGGATTTTTGACGACACGGCGGAAAAAATTTGGACTTTTCATCCGATTTTTTCCAGCCGTTTTTCCCACGGTTTAAGCTCGGTCGGAAATTGTTTGGTTTTTTAGCCAACAATTGCGGTTTGATTTAAGTTTTGGAGCCAACGAGTTTCAGTTGGTTCCATCTGTTGAAGCCAAGGGTTATTTAAACAAGTCAGCTGATGATTGTGGATAAACTTACCATTTATAGCCAACATGATCGGCTCAGACTTAGTTTCACTATCGATCAGAGTTTGTTTTATGAGTCACTCGAAGACCTTTTCGTCGAACGTTTCCAACAATGTTTTCTAAATGTGTTGGTTATAATTTGAATATCTTTCTAAAGAAAGTGATGAAGTCTTTAACTTGTACGCAACCTTGCATTTCCGAAATCATCAGATGAATCGTGCCGATGCTATTTGCGGTTGGTGTTTTGACTAAGCAAGCCGACAGTTGCAGCATAGTTAGGTTTTTTGGAGCCGAAATGGTCGAAGGATGTTTTCTTAACCTCATTGATTTGGGGACGTGCCGATGAGTTTTAGTTTTAGGCACCAAACAGCATTTCTCCCATGCGATGTAAATGCCCCATCAACCGCATTTAATGTGTGTTTGTTGTTTTTTCTATATATAGTTAGCCATGTTTTGTTTAACTGGCTATTACTCTATTTCGAGTGCATTCGAGGTGTTAACTTCTTGTTGACACCCTCGATTGTCTTCACCAACTTCACACCCATTCAACATTTTCCAAGTAGGCCTCCAACTGTATCTTTTAACTGTTTGGTAAATGGAGTTTGTTAAAAACACATTGTGGGATTTTCTATGTTTACGGGGTTAGGTTTTGTTTTTTTTGCCCCTACCATGGTTTAAAATATTTTCCCCAAGATCTAGGCTTCATTTGTTTTGAGCAAGCTAACCCTTGTGTTTTTTTCCCCGAACCGATTGCGTTCAAATCCTCCGTCTCCCTATTTATTTTGACCTAGTTGTAGACCCGACATGATTGTCCACCTGCTCCAAGGCATTTTTTTCTCTACCACTCAGACCCTAACCATGGATAGCTCAGACCCCTGGTGTATTAATGATGAGACTGAGGCATGTCGAGTTTTTCTTCGGTCGCTACTCAACTGGTTTGTTTTTGCCTGTGGTGATAGGGGATTAGCGAGGTCCCAAGCTCAGAGGGTCGTTGTTGGATTTTGAGTTCTGACCTGGGGTTTTAGTCAAGAAGCATTTTTTCCCTTTGTAGTTGTTTCCATGGTTTTAGAAGTTTCAAGGTCGACCTAGGATTATTTGGGTTGCCTCCGTTTCTTTGGGATTGTTTCTCACTGTTGATAAGGTTAGCAGAAAAGGGTTTTGTTCTACGTAAGTTTTAGAACCATTTTTTTATATTTCTTAAATGACTGTTTAAAGCCCGTGTTTGAGCTAGTATTCCCCATCTCAGTCTAACCTTGCCCAAATTTTGATGCCTGATGATATATGGATTCTCTATACATCATAAGGTCATTTTACGATGGCTAAAGATGATTCCATAAAAGATATATTTTATATTCTCTATTACTGCAATCTTGTGCAAAAAGGAAAATAATTTGTTGGCTAATATTTTCTATATATCTTGCAATTTTACAGTCACTTTTTCATTTTCGTATTTACATGAATGCATGGGTTTTACCGCAGGGACACTAAGATATGTTTTGATGTTGTTTTTCACATCCTTAGTCCTCACTCAACACTATGCCAAATAAAGGAAAGAAGAAATCCAAGGCTACTGAATAGGAGTCATATTTGGAAATAATGCCTAGGATAGAAATAATTTATGAAGATACTAGAGAAGTCACTGGAGCTGAACCAAAGTTCAAATAGGGACAAATATATCCCATGATCAAAGACCAGAAAGTCTAAGATGCTGGCTTGCAAGATATTCCCCTGTATGAAAATATATTTAGACTGGGGATCACGAAGGTATCTACGTGACCTGAAATGTTCCCTTGTTCCGAGGTGGTCAGCTAGATTTTACCTAAAGCAGACATAAATTCTATGATCATGTATAATGTCGAAGGAAAATATTTTTCCTCCTTCACTCCTGCATACCTGGCCAAAGATTGCAATTTACCAGACCCAAAATCAACATGACAGATGACTGGATAAATAGTCTAAGTTTAGACTATATTGAATGTGCAAATAAGATGATGATAACGAGAAATTGATTTCAACAGAAGGCCTCTGGAAAATATGAAACTGCTAGCTTGTGCACTCCGCACAGACTTGTAGCCTTGATGCTAAATATAATATTCAATGGGTCCAATGGGAAGTTCTATAAAATAGGATGGATCCCACTAATGTATCATGTAACTATGCAAGGTACCATCTTCAACTTGGAAGATATTGTTGCCAAAGGATTTTCTATCTGCATAGGTGTTGCAGTTAGAGGACTACTCCAAAGAAAATCAGAGTTCTACATGGGCTCATACTTAATTGATTGCATATTGTGCTTATACCCATTCCCAAAACTAAACTATTTAAAATATCTTCCCCAACATATGGGCTTCATTTTTTTCGTGCTAGCTGACCCTTGTGGTTTTTTCCCCGAACCAGTTGCGTTCAAATCCTCAGTCACCCCATTTATTTTGACCTAGTTGTAGACCCGTCGTGTGTTTCCACCTACTCCAATCCATTTTTGTCTCTACCACCTAGACATCGACCATGTACAACTCAGACCCCTGATGTGTTAATGATGACACTGAGGCAGGTCGAGTTTTTCTTCGATCTCTACTCAACTGGTTCGTTTTCCTCTATGGTGATAGGGGATTAGGAAGGTCCCAAGCTCATAGGGTCGTTGTTAGCTTTTGATTTCCAGGGTAGGGTTTCTGTCAAGAAGCATTTTTTCCCAGTGTGGTCATCGCCATGGTTTTAGAAGTTTTAAGGTCGACCTAAGCTTAATTGATTTTCCTTCATTTCTTTGGGATTGTTTCTCATGGTTGATAAGGTTAGTGAAAAAAGGATTTTGTTCTATGTATGTTTTAGAACAGGTTTTTTATGTTTATTAGATGACTATTTAAAGACTGCGTTTGAGCTAGTATTCCCCATATAAATCTAACCTTTCCCTAAGTTTGGTGCCTAATGATATACAGAATCTCTCTGCATCACATGGTTGTTTTACGATGGCTAAAGATGATTCAATAAAAGATATATTTTATATTCTCCATGAGTGCAATCTTGTGCAGAAAGGAAAATGATTTGTTGGCTAAGCTTTTTTGTATATCTTGCAATTTTATAGTATTTTTTCATTTTTGTATTTACATGAATGCATGGGTTTAACGGCATGGACACTAAGCTATGTTTTGATGTGGTTGTGTCACATCCTCAGTCCTCACTCAACACTATGCCAAAGAAAGGAAAGAATAAATCCAAGGTTGTTGAAGAGGAGTCATATTTGGAAATCATTCCTAGGATATAAATAATTTATGAATATACTAAAGAAGTCACCGGAGCTCAACCAAAGTTCAAATGGGGAAAAATATATCCCATGATCAAAGACCAAAAATCCCTAGATGCAAGCTTGGAATATATTCCCATGTATGAAAACATATTGAGACCTAGGATCACAAAGGTATCTACCAAACCTGAATTGTTCCCTTGTGCCGAGATGATTGACTGCATTTTACCTAAAGCAGACATAAATTCTATGATCATGTATAGTGTCAAAGGAAAATGTTTTCCTCCTTCACTCCTGCGTACCTGGCCAAAGCTTGCAATCTACCAGTCCCAAAAATCAGCATGGCAGATGACTGGATAAATATTCTAAGTTTAGAATATATTGAATTCACAAAGATGATGATGATAGAAGGAAATCCATTTTGACAGAAGGCCTCTGGCGAATATGAAACTACTAGCTTGTGCCCTCCGCACAGAATTGTAGCATTGATGCTTAATAAAATCTTCGGTAGGTCCAATGGGAAGTTCTATAAAATAGACTAGATCCCACTAATATATCATGTAACTATGCAAGGTACCATATTCAATTGGGTAGACATTGTTACCAACAACTTGTCTACCTGCATAGGTGCTGCAGTAAGAGGACTACTCCAAACAAAATCACAGTTCTACTTGGGCGCATATCTAATTGATTGCATCTTATTCTTGTACCCATTCCCAAAACTGAATTGTAGTTGGAATGAGGCCAAAACACCCATTTACACTTCTTATCAGATATTATGGGCTCATAAGTATCACACCTTTTACAAGCTTTTCTGTGAGGAACTTCTAATGCCACTTTACTAGTTAATATTCCTTAAAGAGTGCAAGTGTATGTCTAAAAGTGCACTTGAGGTTATAAGTGAATATGGGGATTATTGTCTCTCCGATGAAGGAAAATATATGAGGATGTACGGAGGGACTAGAGCCCCATCACTACTTCCTAAGTATGTCACTGATTACATCGTGCATAAGGAATTAGTAAGACAGTTTTTTCTAGATGGAGTTGGGAATTTTCTGTTTGACATGAAGAATGCAGTCTACCCATCAATGCCTTTCTATATTGGCAGCTACAAGTTTTCAAAAGTGGAGCACGCCTGATTTTGTGAAGGACTTAGAAAGTTTCCACTTCGGTGAGAAGAATTTCCATAGGAATGATTCCCAGGGTAAGGTTGTCACACATTGTGCACTGATAAAGTTAAATTTTGAATACTCTGATCACTGTTATAAGGATGAAGAAATTTTCAAAAATGCATGTAATATAACTGCTTTAAATAAGCGATTCAGACAAAAGAGTATAACAACAGGGGGCAAAGGTAGCAGTAGTAACACTACCAAGCAACAGAAATTGAAATAAGAAGCTTCCAGGAAGAAGGAACTTAGAGGCCCGAAGATTAGTTGAAGAAGTAGAGAAATTAGTAGCTAAGGAGGCCCAAAGGAAAAGAGAATATGAAAAACAAATACAAAGAGAAGAAGAAAAAAGACAAAGTGAAGCAGAGGAGAGGATACAAAAGGAATGAGCTGACGAAGGAATAGAAGAGACAGAGAAGGAAGCTGAGGAACTGAGGATAAAAGAGAAA
Organism: Pseudotsuga menziesii; assembly: GCA_001517045.1. Taxonomy (NCBI): domain Eukaryota; kingdom Viridiplantae; phylum Streptophyta; class Pinopsida; order Pinales; family Pinaceae; genus Pseudotsuga; species Pseudotsuga menziesii. The sequence continues at coordinate 351,698 of LPNX010465800.1, read as the reverse complement.
GAGGACCAGGATAGGGAGAATCAGGAACGGGATGTTGCCTAGGACAATCCAGAAGTTCCTCCTTCTACCTCAGGAAACATAATAACAGGAGTCGATCTCCCTCTTACAGATTTAGGGTTACTACCCTTCACCCCGTCCAAACAAAATGCAATTGCAAGCTTGGATAAGGTAGTTTCTGATCCTAAACTAAAATCCATTGTTCAGAGGGTTGAAAAGAAGTTAAAGGTGGGTACATAGCTTGAGGTAACCACAGTTACTGAAAGTCCTGTCATGAAAAGTACTGACAAAGATCTGCAACTGATGGATTCAATTGGTGTCATAGTTGCTCAAGAAAATGCTAATAATGTGGAAAAATTGAATGAAAGTATTGATCAATACAAGGAAAAGATGGTAAGAGTGAAGGATAATCTGATGAAAGAGAGAGGAGAAGGCTGAGAAATGAAAAGAAAACATGAAGCCACGCTTTTCGAGTTCAAAATACTAGAGGAGGCCTACCAAGTTTTGGAATCAGAAAAGGATGCCCTACTACTTTCGAATACCATCACTGATGGAGAAAAGAAAGACCTTGAAAATAGGATTTCAGAGCTAGAGACACAAAAGGCTAAAACTGATAAACAAGTTGAAGAGTTAAAGGCCCGAGTAGAAGAGTTGGAAGCATGAAATAATTCCTTGGAAACTTAGCTCAGGACAGAAAATGAACGGTAGGTTGATGTTACCCCTCTCAGAGACCATGCCCTCCTAATCAGGAGGAAAACATATCAGGTCCAACTAAAGCTTGTTGAAGAAATTTATAAGATTAAACAGGGTGAAAAAAGATTGCAGGAAATATTGGTGATCTCAACCGATTTCAGAACAAATACACTAGAAGTTGCAGAAATTCTTCAGGGACAATTGACATGGATAGAAACCAATTCATCATCTCTAAAGGAATTTCCATAGAATACCACCAAGAACCTGAAGATAGAATTCAAACTCGTGGATTTTACTAGTAAGGCCGCTGCAAGATTAACTGTTGGGGTTAGGAAAAATTTGGAGAGGTGTATGGATTTTTATAAGAAGGTTCTTAGAACACATAATAGATGTCAAACCTCTGTGGCCAAAGGAATACAATACTTTTTTAACCATGAGGAACATTTGAAATACCTCCAAGATAGATTGCAGGAGGAGGAGCTTATCATACAACAGGTTAAAGGCATTACTGAGAAAGCATTAAAGAGTTTGGTTGCATAAGCAGTAGTCACAACTAGCCATACATGACATCACAGTAAGATCACTGGAGCCTATGGACTTCAAGACCATTACTGCAAAAGTTGTTTCCTGGAAATAATTCGTTGGAGGGTCAGCTGGGTCATCCTAAGTTTTGTCATGTGTGCATGTGGCACCTTTTGTAAATTATTTTATTTTATTTCTATTTTTCCAGTGCGAATCACTACAAGACAAATTTTGTAAATCGAAGAGTCAAGGAAGCCTAAGAGGATGGGGTAGATGAAAGATCATTTGTAAAATGTATAAGTACTTGGGCTAGAATAGATATTAGAATGTACTTTTTCTAGCGGACATATGATGAAGCTATTTGTATGAGAACTACTTCTTTTATGAATAAACATAACCAAATTTTGTTGGAGGAAGGACTATATGAGTTTCCAAATGGATTATGTGGATTGTTGAATGTTGAACTATTTTTGTTTTAGCATGCTATATAAGTGTAAATCATTCCAACCTATTTAATTATTTCTACATTTTATGAATGATTTTACTTTTTGTTAGAAATCTCGTGCATATGAATGAGTAAAGAATGTGTTAATAAATAGAGCTATCTTTGTTCTTAGAAAACAAGATCGCAGAGCAATAACATATATACAATTAAATCAATAAACAAGATGCAAAACACATTAAAACATTACAGAGAGACACAGATATAACGTGGTTCACCCAAACAATGGGCTACATCCACAAAGAAATTTTCCATTCCTTTTATTACAGTCCAAAAAAATGAAGGGATACACCCTCCAACAAAACCACTGCACTTCCTCTTCACGCTCTCACAGTCTCTCTTCCAATAGAATACAATACCATACCCAGTCGATTTACAATGCTTTCTTTTATAGGGGAAATACAATGGGAAAATTCTAGGGTTAACCCAATACCATGGGTCTGCAATACTGTTGGCCAACACACATCCCAAAAAAAAATTTCGGGGGCTCCGCCACCAAACCCCCGAACCCCAAGGTAGGGGAAACGAGTGCATAGTACTCCTGGGTTACAATCACAACTGAATAATATATCTGGATCTGGAAGATTAGGCTCCACAACCAACAATCTCCCACTTGGACACTAATCACAGCAACTCCACCGCTACTGCAGTTGCTGGACTATGTTCTGGACCTTGGACATGGAAAATTTCTTCTTTTCACCTTCATGTTCAATAGAAACCAAGCAAGAAATCAATTTCTCTTTGGTTACTCCCTTTGTCAACATGTCTACAGGATTCTAGCTAATGTGAATCTTTTCCGATTTTAACAGTTCTTCATCTAGAACAGATGTTATGAAGTGGTACTTGAGTTGTATATGTTTAGTCCTTGAATGAAAGGATGAGTTATTTGCAAGATGAATGGCACTCTGGATATCACTGTACAACCTACTATTCTCCTATTTCTTACCCAATTCTTCCATGAACCTCTGCAACTAAATCATCTCTTTACTAGCCTCTGTAGCAGCAACATACTCTGCTTCCATTGTTGAAAGTGCAACAACCTATTGCAGTTTTGAAATCCAACTTACTACTGTTCCACCTACAATGAACACATACCCTATGGTGCTCCTTCTATTGTCTTTATCACCAACCATATCTACATCAACATATCCCTGTAGAACAGTGTCTCAACCTCCAAAACATAATGCATGAGAAGTGGTACCTCTCAAATACCTGAGAATCCATTGTACTGCTTTCCAATGCTATTTACTTGGATTATTCATATACATGTCCACAACTCCCACTGCATGTGCAATATCTGGTCTTGTGCACACCATGGCATACATCAAGCTCCCAATTGTTGATGAATAGGGAATCTTGGACATGTAATCTGTCTCTTCTTGTGTCTCTGGACACATATGCTTGCTTAGTTTGAAATGGCTTGCCAAAGGTGTGCTGACTGGTTTTTCATTATGCATTCTAAACCTCTACAACACCTTTTCTATGTACTCACCTTGAGACAATGTCAATTTGCAATTTTTCTTGTCTCTTGTTATTCTCATACCAAGGATTTGCTTTGCAGCACCCAAATGCTTCATCGCAAATGATTTAGCTAGTTTTCTTTTGAGCACATTTATATCCTACATGTTAGACCCTGCAACAAGCATGTCATCCACATACAATAACAAGATAATATATCTTTCATTATCCAGCCTCTTGAAATAAACACAGTGGTCAGAATGACATCTATCATAACCTTGTTTTGTCATAAACTTATCAAATTTTAAATACCACTACCTTGGAGCTTGCTTCAGGCCATACAAGCTCTTCTTCAACCTGCAAACCAAATTCTACTTCCCTTTGACCTCATACCCTTGCGGCTTCTGCATATAAATATCTTCCTCCAAATCCCCATGGAGAAAGGACGTTTTTACATCTAATTGTTCAAGATGCAAATATTCTACTACCACTAGACTGAAAATAGTTCTAATTGAAGTCATTTTAACAACAGGATAAAATATTTCATCAAAGTCTATACCTTTCTTTTGTGCAAACCCCTTTACAACAAGTCTAGCCTTGTACCGCTTCTTTCCTCCATCTTCTTCCTTCAACTTGTAAACCCATTTATTCTGCAATACCCTTTTTTCTACAGGCAACTTAACCAGATCCCAAGTCTGGTTTCTTACCAATGAGTCCATATCCTCATCCATGCCTTTCTCCCACTTCTTTCTAGTTTCTACCTACATTGCTTCTTTAAAACATTCTGGTTCACTAGAATCAATCATCAATAAATAATACAGTGAAGGAGAGAATCGTTCAACGGGTCTACTTAACTTGGTAGAATTTCTTACAGTTGCAGGAGTTTCAGGTACCTGCTGCTACTCTTGATTTTGTGGTGCTTTTGGAACTTCATTTTCTTTGATTTCATCAAGCACTGTGTACTCTGTGTTTTCTGTTTCTTCTTTCTTTCCCTGCAACTGATCTTTATACATGACCTTTTCATTGAATACTACATCTCTACTCCTAATGATTTTGTGATTTTTAAGATCCCATAAGCGATAACCAAAATCATCAACCCCGTATCCAATAAAAGTACATTTATTGGATTTAGCCTCAAGCTTTGTTCTATCATCTTTATCAATATGGACAAATGCTTCACAACCAAAAGTTCTTATAAATGAGTATTTTACCTGTTTACCTGTCCATGCCTCCTCTGGAATGCCACCATCCAAAGCGCTTGAAGGCCCTCTATTTATTAAATAAACAATAATGTTTACTGCATCAACCCAAAATTGTAAGGGCAACCCTGCATGCAATCTCATACACCTTGCAAGCTCCATGATCATTCTGTTCATCCTTTCTGAGACACCATTTTCTTGGGGTGTTCCAAGGACTGTCTTCTCTCTGCGAATCCCATTGTGTGAACAGTAACTATCAAACTCCTTGCTGCAGTACTCACCTCCATTATCAAATCTGAGACATTTCAACCTTTTTCCTGTCTCATTCTCAGCCAAAGCTTTCCACTTCTTAAAAGTATCAAACACATCAGATTTCTATCTAATGCAATAAACCCAAGTTTTTCTAGTTGCATCATCAATAAAAGTAACATAATAACGAGAGCCACCAAGAGATTGTACCTGAGCTGGTCCCCATACATTTGTATGGGCAAGGTCTAACTTTTCGCTCTTCTTTTGTTTCCCAACCCTGAGAAATCTAACTCTCTTCTGATTTCCATAAACACAGTTCTCACAAAATTCCAAACTTACCTGCTTTAGATCTGGAAGTAGTTTCCTTGAGTGGAGAATCTGCATCCCCTTCTCACTCATGTGGCCAAGCCTATGATGCCACAATGCTGCACCTATTTCTATGGAATCTATAGAAATAGAATAATTAGTATTATGAGGACATAAATATAATGTACCTATCCTATCTCCTTTTGCAATTACCATTGATCCTTTAGTGACCTTCCACCACGTTTCTCCAAATGTAGACAAACAACCGCCATCTCCCAACTTCCCTGTTGAGATCATATTTCTTTTCATAGTAGGAATGTGCCTTACATCCTTTAGCAACCAGTCATTTCCATTATTTAGCTTAATCCATACCTTACCCTTTCCAACAATTTCACATGGTTCATCATCCCCCAATAACACATGCCCAAAATCACCTTGAACATAATCATAAAAGAATTTCCTATGAGATGTAGCATGACATGAAGCTCCTGAATCTACTACCTAGTAATCACTAGTATTACCTAATGTAAGAATCAAAGCATCTTGTAACACATCACCTACTACATTAGCTTCCTGGGTAGTCTCTTGCTGCCTCTCACCCTTCTTCTTTGGTGCTCTGCAGTCTTTCTTTAGGTGTCCTTTCTTACCACAGTTCCAACACTATTTTTTTCTGAATCTGGACTTGGATTTTCCCTTATTAGAATTGCCATGATTTCCTGGGCTCCTTCCTCTCTCGTTTTTTCTCCCTCTGCTCTCCATGGTCAACGCATTACCTAATGTCTCATCTGTGCTTTTTCTTTGCATTTTCTTGCTAAGAATAATACCAACAACATCATCAAACTTAAGAGTGTTTCAAATAGGGACAGAGTTACTTACAGCCATGACCAAGCTATTCCATATTTCTAGCAATGAGCACAAGATTAGAACAGCCCTAACCTCATCATCAAAGTTCATTTTTATAGAAGTTAACTGACTGGTAAGTGTATTAAACTCATTTAAATGGTCAGCAACAGATCCACCTTCCGACATATTCATATTAAATAAACTCTTCATTAAAAATACCTTGTTAGAAGTCGAGGGTTTTTCGTAGAGCTTACTCAATGCCCTCATCACACCCTTTGTTGTTTTTTCTTTTGAAATATTGAAGGCCACCAACGAAGCCAGGCACAACCATATTGTTCCTAGTGCCTTTCTGTCAAGAACCTCCCATTCTTCATCCTTCATAGCCACTAACTAATTTGCTTTTCTGCCCAACGACAGGTATAGATCCTTCTGGTACAGATAGTCTCCATTTGCATCTTCCATAACTGATAGTTTTGGCTATTAAATTTCTCAACCCTAAACTTCCCTTCTTCCACCATTGCTCCCACTCGAACTAGGAATCCTTCTTTCCTGTGAGTTTACCAACCAAATAGACCTTTTGGCTCTGATACCAATTGTTAGAAAATAGGACAACAGAGCAATAACATATATACAGTTAAATCAATAAACAAGATGCAAAACACATTAAAACATTACTGAGAGACACAGATATAATGTGGTTCACCCAAACGATGGTCTACATCCACAAATAAATTTTCCAATCCTTTTATTACAGTCCAGAAAGATGAAGGGATACACCCTGCAACAAAATCGCTGCACTTCCTCTTCATGCTCTCACAATCTCTCTTCCAATAGAATAAAATACCATACCCAGTCGATTTACAATGATTTCTTTTATAGGGGAAATACAATGGGAAAATTCTAGGGTTAACTCAATACCATGGGTTTACAATACTATTGGCCAACACACATCCCAAAAAAAAATTCGGGGGCTCTGCCCCCGAACCCGCTTTTTCGGGGCACTGCCCCAAACCCCAAGGCAGGGGGAATGAGTGTACAGTAGTCCTGGGTTACAATCACAACTGAATAATATCTCTGGATATAGAATATTAGACTCCACAACCAACATTTGTTTATCTTTTATGTTGTAATTATGTATTGTAGAATTTGACAGCTACCTGTAGAATTCCACTAGCAGCATTACAATACATTATTCAATTAAATATAATATTTTCTCCCCTAGGGATAGGTTAGATAAGATAAAGTTAGATATGATAGTTTAGAATATATTAGTTGTTTCTTTGCTTGCGTAGAAGTGATTGTGGGGAAAGAGTGGTAATACAGGATGCAAGAACCCACGCATCTCTAGTGAGGCTCTTACTCACCGATCACTTGCATTTAGTCTCGGCACTTGCATTTTATCTTAAAACTAAAAATTACATAAATGATGGACCAGGCCGCAACTGGTAAAATATATTTAAAACGCTCTTTTAACTCTACAGTAGCCAGACCGCTAACCGAATGGATTCCCCATTCCAAACAATAAACGATCTATTTGGGAACGATTGTTGGGGAGAATCCCTACTATCGGTACCCGATATTTTGGAGGCATCAACAAAATGATAACATCATAACCAGAGCATAAGCATGATAACATAATAACATCATAATAAGATAATAATCATGATAACATCGTAGAATCACAATCAGTGTATAATTAGATCTAACATGCCAAAATATAGTTTACTCAGTCTAGCCGAGTCCACAGATAATAAGCAAATATAGTGTAATAAGTCTCACTGACAAAAGTGCCTAAGTCAAAATATGGGGTGTTACATCATATTTGATGTTCATTAATTAAAAAATCTACCCAAATCAAATATTAAGAACTATATCTCAGCACAATGATAAGTTTTCTACTATGTGATTTGCAATTTTGAAGATCGGAGGTTCCACTATCATGTATAAGGGTGGAGTGTTAATGAACATGTACCTAATATGGATTAGTATGATTTGATATTCAATGCCAAATGATGATAATCAACCTTAAAAACATTACTTAATAGTAAATTTAATAGTACTTGTGGTTGAAATTTAAAAAATAAAATGTTTTTATTTTAAGTATTAGTTCATAATACATTTTTTTCGCAAAAAAAACTATTTTCATTAATTAAACAAAAATACATTCTTTAGTACCATACAACAAGAAACTATAAAAAATAATAGCATCACATAATTTAATAGGCCTTTCAACCGTCAAACTCTAATGCTCCAGATTCTTTCTTGGAATTATCAGGGCTTTTCATGGAACAAATGCCCCAAGCTAAGTTGGATCTAGAATGAAGTTGATATTATATTGTTAGTTGAAACTTGGGAGCACGAAGAATATAAGATCCCTAACATAGAAGGCTTTGTTCTATGGTCAACATGGAACAAGCGATCCTATAGTAGAGGCATTGGGGGTATAGCCTGTTACAGTACAAAGAACATCTCCCCCCATGCTAGGATTTATAAAAAATACCCTTGCAATAAATATATTTGGATAGAGGGAAAACTGTTACGGCATCTCTTTGAATTCTAAGAAATGCATCTTCATAGTATTAGAGGGAAAATAGTTGGGCCATATTATTTCGAAAAAGGGAGTCTCCATAGACCTAGATAGAATATAAGCCATATCTCAGATTCCCTTACCCCACAATAAAAAAGGTAGGCAATCACTCATGGGTATTATAAATTTTGTTCAAAGGTTTGTTCCTGATTTTGCACAGATAGTAAAACCTTTGCAACAATTGGTAAAGCAAAGTGTACAATTCAAATGGATCGACTCAGAGAATGGTGCCTTTAATAACATCAAAGAAGCAATAGCTCGCGCACATTTTCTTAAAAGTATTGATTTTGAAAACAATTTTATCCTGGACACTTTTTCCTTTAATAACTCACTTGCAATAATTCTCACAAAAAAAGAAGAAAGGGGAGATGAGTACCCCATATCATTTATGAGCACTAGGTTACAAGGTGCTGAACTGAACTATGATGCCATTAAAAAACATGCATATGCAATATTTAAAGCAGTGAAACAATTCAGGCGTTACATTCTTAAAAATAGAAACAAGGTAATTGTCACTCACCTAACTCTCAGAACCCTTTTTGTACAAAAATAATTGGGTTAACGAAGAGGAAATTGGGTGACAACATTACAGGAATATGACTTGGAATTAAAACCAGCCACCATTATCAAAGGACAAGGGTTGTGCAAGTTAATGGATGAAAGTCAAAACAATGAAGATGATGATTGGGAAAATGAAGCCGAATTGCATATGGTTGATATGTGTCCTATCTTTACAGATCGTGAATCCTGGTATGGAGATTTGATACATTACCTCCAACAAGGATATCTACCAGAACATTGGAATTCTAAACAAAGAAGATCACTTCGCTTAAAGTCAACCTCTTACCAAATAATTGATGGAGTTATTTTTAGGAAGAACTATGATGGGGTATTTCATGCCTAGAACAAGAGGATGCCTCTAAAGTTGTTAAAGAATTACATGATGGTCCTGCTGGAGGACATTTTTCAGGAGACACTACTACCCAAAAAATTCTAAGAGCTGGATATTACTGGCCCACATTGTTTAAGGATGTTAATGCATATGTAAGAAAGTGTGAAATATGTCAGAGAGGCGGTGGGAGACTAGCAAAAGCAACTGGACCATTGCAGTCGGTTATTATTTCAGAGCCATTCGAACAATAGGGTCTTGGCATCATCGAAGAAATTAATTCCAATCTATTGTTACAACACAAATACATCCTCATGACTACTGACTACTTCACGAGATGGGTCAAAGAAATTCCATTACGCAAAGTGAACGAGGAAGTAGTCACCAACTTCCTGCAAGAAAATATCATGACCAGGTTTGGGGTTCCATTTTCACTAGTCTTTGATAATCCATCTTATTTCTCATCAATTAATCTTACTGAATTTTCTAGTGAAAAAGGAATCAAGTTACACTATTCTACAAATTATTATCCACAAGGTAATGGGTTAGCCGAATCAACTAATAAACAAATTATCATAATTTTAAAGAAAAATGTTATAAAAAATCAGAGAAGTTGGCATATAGCTCTTCACAATGCTTTATGGGAAGATAGGGTCACCCCAAAGAATTATTTAGGCATGTCTCATTACACTCTAGTCTATGGGAAAGAGGCTACCCTACCCCCATAATTTTTACTCCCATCTTCTTAGTTAGCCCAAGCTTCACGAGGCTCTCATAGCGAAGTTTTACAAGCTCGAATTAATACCTTGCTGAAAATTGAAGAGTCTAGGCTCAAATCCAAAGAGATATTTAAGCACCAACATGAGATTGTCAAAAGGTGGTTTGATAAACATAAATCTTGGAAGGGAAGTTTTGAAGTTGGATACTTGGTTCTTAAGTGGGATCACCCGCATGATGAAAAGGCAAAGCATACAAAGTTTCAACACCTATGGGTTGGCCCATTTCAGATTGCTAAAAAGTTAGGACCCTTGACTTATACGTTACATGATTTACAGGGTTAGGAGGAGAATCTTCTTGTTAATGGTCTGGTTCTCAAACCTTATTTCACATAGTACCTTAGAAGTCCTTTGTACATAAATAAACCTTGTTCATTTGCATTTATGATTTCTTTTAATATTTTTTTCTTGTTTTCTTTATGTTGATTTACTTTTATTTCTTTTGTTTAAGCTTTTCTAGGCTTTAAATGATTTTCTTAGGTTGTTTTAAGAATAATCCAGCTCAATCTTTGGCACTTGGGGACATTGGAATCTAGAAAAAATGCTAATATTATAATCCAAGAACTGTTCATTGGAATTTATCCATACCAAATTTTTTATCAGAACAAGAATCTTTAATCTAATAGACTATTGAACGAAAGTTATTTAAAGAACACATTGAAGTCCTATTTTAAACCCTGTAAAATAACTAAGGTAGATGAGGTCTAGAATACAATTTTTGGGCTCCATCCACTTTCACACTAATATCTGTCATAGGAAGATCACCACAAAAGACCCACGGTAAGGAAACAGAATGGATAGGTGTATGGTATTTGAAATAATCCCATGCCACGAAATGAAAAGACAAAAGGATTAATATAAAGAGTCAAAAATCCAGAACATAAAATTTGTATCAAGAAGATGTGTTGAAGAATTAATTTAGTAAAATCAAAGGATTGCTCAAAAGGCTCTTCTATGTCTATGAGTTGAAGCTAACCATCACTCACACAAAAGGACATTATGGATGGAAGAACCTAAATGAAGTCTCAAGAGCCAAAAAAGCAATCAAGAAAGATGTGAAGGACAAAAGTCTTGAGCATCAAAAGAATGCAAAAAGGACTGGGAATGAGGAACAAAAGAATGCACCTGTCTAACTCTATTACGATCATGTGGTGTCATAGTCAGAAGAAACCAAATACAGAGGTAAAAAATGAATCTCACATTTTGTCCCAAAAAGAGTTATCGAGACTTTTAAATCCTGGTTAACATACCCCAAGGGAGTACAATCAATTGGATCTTCTAAATCTTACATTCCTGGAGAAGTCTAGACTTTTAAATAATCTTGAAAAATATTGGGATGTCTTGTTCTAATGAAATGCCATAAAGCAGTTTGTGTTTTGAAAGATAGTTTTCTCATAGATATGTGTTCACCAACCAGTCGCCAATTGTTGCTGCTGCAACCACTACCCCAAATGTTTTGATGATTTTAGGTCCTCCCTTGGAATTTTAGATTTTGATCTTGCCTAGATTACTTTTTCTCTTTAAAAATGTTTTCTTTCCATGACTTAAATTTTTTATTTTGAGTGAGTTTGAGGAGTTTTTTGCACCAAGTTAAAACTCACTTTTGTCCCAATGTGTTGGAAGAAATTTTGGATTTTTGCTGACATGGCAGAAAAAATTTGGACTTTTCATCCCATTTTTTTCAGCTGTTTTTCCCATGGTTTAAGCTTGGTCAGAAATTGTTTGGTTTTTTAGCCAAAAGTTGCAGTTTGATTTAAGTTTTGGAGCTGATGAGTTTCGGTTGGTTCCATCTATTAAAGACGAGGGTTAATTTCATCAAGTCAGCCGACGGTTGCGGATAAACTTACCATTTATAGCTGACATGATCAACTCAGACTTAGTTTCACTACCGATTAGAGTTTGTTTTATGAGTCAGCCGAAGACTTTTTCGTCAGACGTTCCCAACAATGTTTTTGAATGCTGTCGGTTATAATTTGAGTATATTTCTGAAGAAAGCGACAAAGTCTATAGCTTGTATCCAACCTTGATTTGCCGAAATCATTGGATGAACCATGCCGACATTGTTTGTGGTTGGTTTTTTTTATGAAGCGAGTCGACAGTTGCGGCAGATTTAGGTTTTCTGGAGTCGAAACGGTCATAGGATGTTTTCTTAACCTCACTGATTTGGGGATGTGCTGATGAGTTTTAGTTTTAGGCACCAAACGGTGTTCCTCTCATGCGATGTAAATGCCCCAGCAACCGCATTTAATGTGTGTTTGTTGTTTTTTCTATATATGGCTTGCAAGGTTTTGTTTAACGAGATATTACTCTGTTTCGAGCATCATCCAGATGTTGTTTTCTTGTTGAAGCCCTCAATTGTCTTCACCAACTTCACGCCCTTTTAGCATTTTCTAGGTAGGCCTCCAACTGTATCTTTTAACTATTTCGTAAACGAAGTTTGTTAAAATCATGTTGTGGGATTTTCTATGTTTACCGAGTAAGGTTTTTTTTTTCTACCTCTACCATGGTTTAAAATATTTCCCCCAACATATGGGTTTCAATTTTTTTGTGCTAGTTGACCCTTGTGGTTTTTTCCCCAAACCGGTTGCGTTCAAACTTGAAGAAAATTTGGGCTCTAAAATGGGCCTCCTAAGAAAAATAATAAAAAAATCCACATCACACTACAAATATGCCATGTCAGATTAAATCTAATGAAAATCAATCTAAATTGTCTCATTAATGCTAGTTGACAATTATATTGAGTTAATGTAGAGTTAAGAGATATTGGTTAAAAATATTAATGAAATATTTAGATTCTTGTGCACACATAATAAATGAGATGGCCACTAATTTTTATATATTTAATAAATGTAAAACTCAAATATATTCATTTATAATGAAAAATATAATTATAATAGCATTAAAAAAATAAAAATAAAATCACTATTTTTTTTAATATAAATTTTATATTAATTCATATAAAAAATATTACATCACATAAAATAAAAAAACCATAAACTATGTATATTCATATTATTTTTTATATTAATATAAAAAAAAGTTGTGGTTTAATGGGTAGGTAGGTAAGAGAGGAAAAAAGTAAAATAAAATTTTATTATATTTTAGTAACATTAAAAATAGTTTTTATTTTTTATTTTCCTAGTATTTAAATGTTTTATTTATTTTTGGATGTAATAATTAAATATATTTATTTTTTAAATATTATTTAATAATATTAAAAATACTAAATATCTTTTATTTGGTATTTCAAGATAAGTCTATTTAAAATTAAATATTATTTAGTTTTCTTTTTAAAAAATTGATTAATTAATGTTTTTAGTATTTCAAAATGCTTCCACTACAATTTTAATTAATGAGAAGGTTATGTTTTAGAGGAGTTGGAAGTAGTGATAAAATAAAATATTCTATATTTATTAGTCAAAGTTTATTTATCTTATTTCAAGGTGATCTTTTCAAGAACTTAACCAAGGTGAGGTTGATATGGAGTTAGCTATTGTCAAATAAAAATATGACACATAATCATTATGTGTCCAACTCAACCATAATGGTTGACCAAAGATATTGAAATTCTATTGGTTTAAAAATTCAACTCAATCCAGCTCATCCATGGCACAATTTTTTATAAGGCCCATTTTAGACACGAAACCTCTAATGATCCTTGGTCGCCCCATTTCTTTTGACGTAGTTCCAGACCCATCATGGTTGTCCACCTGCTCTAAGCCATTTTTGTCTCTACCACTCAGACATCGGCCACGGATAGCTCATACCCCTTGTGTGTTAATGATGACACTGAGGCGGGTCGAAAAAAACTATTTTCATTAACTAAACAAAAATACATTCTTTACTACCATACAACAAGAGATTATAAAAAATAATAGCATCACACAATTTAATAGGCCTTTCAACTGTCAAACTCTAATGCTCCAAATTCTTTCTTGGAATTGTTGGGGCTTTCCATGGAACAAAGGCCCCAAGATAAGATGGATCTAGAATGAAGTTGATATTATATAGTTAGTTGAAACTTGGGAGCACAAAGAAACTAAGGTCCCTAACATAGATAGCTTTGTTCTATGGTCAATTTGGAACAAGCGATCCTATCGTAGAGGCATTGGGGGTATAGCTTGTTTCAATAGGAAGAACATCCCCCCCCATGCTAGGATTTATAAAATAGACCTTTGCAACCAATATATTTGGATAGAGATTACTGAAATTAATGATAAAAATCCTACATAGCAATATGTTATTTTGCCCCTATTAATTCTAACTTCTATAAGAAAAACAATTTAGATAAAAATTGTCTATACAATGGGCTAGAGAATGGTATTTCTAGCCTAAGAAAGGAAGGTACCATCCTTTTGATAGGTGACTTTAATGCTCAAACCTCAAACAGCCAAGATATTCACCTAAGCAATCATTCCAACCCTAATCCTCTATGGTTAGATGAAGACCTTACTCTTGGTGACAGATAAAAAAGAAGCTATGAAGATCTAGGGAAAAATTTGTTTGGGTCTCAGCTAGTCAATCTCTATAGTGCTCAATATATCATAATTTGCAACAGTCTAAAGAAGTGACCCAATTCTATCCAAATGACCTGTATCCATGGGCTTGGTAGCAGCATGGTAGACTATGTTATTTCTGATATCCCTTTATACAATGAAATAATAAATTTTGACATCTTAAACGACCACGAGCATGACTCGGATCATAGACCTTTAATTGTAACTCTCAATTTTGTCATGAATAGAGATCCCATAGAGGATACTCCTCATATCCAAAAAAACTTGATCTTTGATACAAATAAAAATGATATTTTTTCTAAATGAATTAAAAACTAATTTGCTTCCCTTATCAAGTATAGACAACATAGAATACCTCTATCATAATTTTACTACAACCCTCCCATATTCTATTAACAAGTTCTCCATTGAAGTTTCAAGTAATAAAAGAAATAAAAAAACCAACCCTTGGTATGATAAACAATGTCAAAGTGCGAGGAGAGAAATTAAGTAAGCTCTTGATGAGTCTCTTAAAGTTGAAAAGATAAAAATATACAAATCCCTAACTAAAAGGAAAACAATACGTTATATTCATAAAAAACAATAAAATCTCTTAAACCTCTCTAAGGTGGCTCCTAAGAAATTCTTGAGGCATATTTTAACTAGAAAAAATAAAGATAATAATAAAATTGTTTGCATGACTGGAATTCCTATCTTAAAAAGCTTTATGAATCCCCAAATATCATAGATAAAAGGAGTAATGGAGGGTGGAAAGCTTATTTTTGTCTCAAAAATAATTGTAAAGCAGCAAACCTTGTGATGTGGGATAAAAAGAATCTCCTCTTTGAAACTTTAGTCATTCTTGTTATCTTGTATAGGTGTGAGGTTTAGGGATGCAACATATCTAGAGAATCCTGGAGAAATATTGAGCAAATCCAGTAGCGTTTTATAACGTATAACCTCAAAATTAAAAGTAATACACCCTACCCTATTCTCCTTACACAAGTGAGTCTTTCTGTTGGGATGCGTACTCTAAGTTTTGGTAACTCCGCGGTTACTGAGAAAGTTTGTAAGCGGAGTTATGGGTCAAAACAGCCTTAGGGGTGTCGGGGGAAGTCAGAACCCCTTTTTGTAATAAACCCTTGGTTTAAATCCAGGGTTTAGGGTTTTGGGTGCCCATGGTTTGAAGCCATGGTTTTGTAATAGCATGATGTATAAATAGGCATTTTTGTAAATAAGAAAGGTTAGGTTTTATGATGTAAGAAATATTAAGGCGAAGATAAGGTTGATTTTGTAAGGCAAGGTTAAGTCCCAGCTGTGTGCATGGACGACCTCTGCAGCTGTGTGCGCAGAGGGTTTTTGTAAGAAGATTGAGGAAAGACCTGCAGCTATGTGTGTAGGGGCCTGCTGCTGTGTGTGCGGCTTTTAAGGACTGAAGGGATCTGCAGCTGAGTGCACAGATCAAAACTGCGGTTTTGAAGCAAGTTGAATAAAACACAGTTTTGTGGATGTAGCCCCTACACTGGGGGTGAACCACGTTATATCTGGTGTCGTGGTTTCTTGTGTTGTTTCTATTTCTGTTGTCTTTGATGCATTAATAACTATATACATTTGATAAATTAGATCACTGCTAATAACCAGCTTCGCTGTGAATTCCCTGTAGTGGGTTAAGCAAGTCACGACTGTTATCTATCTGTGAAGTTGTATATGAATGAATAGTAAAGCTTTGTAATTATTGATTAATAAGGTTATTAAAGGCTACGGTACAGTAACCCCCTCTCTGCTTGCAGAAACCTGATTCTGCGGCACCCCATAGCTGTTTCGGGTGAGACTGCAACCTGCGCGCAGGTTGTTGCCCAAAGGGCCAACACTGTGGGTCTTTTGTTGGTGTGACACAAAAGGATTAAACCCAGGTCTGCCCTATTGCCCAACAAATTGGTTCCGTTGCCGGTTGAACTCAGTACCTGCTCAAGAGGGTTTTACATCGTACCTCAAGGGCTATGTTCTGGAGGCCCTCTATGAAGGAAATCGGTGATTGGTTTGCTGAGACCTATTTGAAATTCACGCAGCAAGAGAACACCAATCTGCGGTGTAGTGCAAGTGACTTTTTACAAAGGTATGTTTTCTGTGATGCTTACGAAATTTTCTTTAGTCGTATCCACATAGAGTTGCACCAGTGGTTGTCTAGGTTAACAGAGAGAAGGAGGAATTTCCAAGCTCGACGGGTTCCCGTGTGGACCCCCGCGAGGGTCAATCTTGTGCAACACGTGAACAACGAGGTATCCTGCACTGTTGATTTCTGGACGACGCGAACGTTGGAAGCCTTTGTGACAGAGTTTGCCATTGACGCAGGTACCTCCTTCAGCGAAGCTGAATGAAAGTTCTTCAAAGGCCCCCGTGGTAATTTTTTGAATTCATTAAGCTTGAGGATTAAAATACTATTGGCTAAAAAGGGTATATTGCTATTGGAATCAGCCTGTTAGCTTAGTAGTACTAACATATGTTTGCAAGTGATACTACCTTCGACGAGCAAAGTGGTTTGCCGCGAAGTGAGAAAAGGTACAAGAGAGATTTTGATTCCTATTCCTCAGGTCAGGCTACCACGTCTTCCCCTGTAAATCCTCAACAGCCAGACCCTGCAGAAAACCCTTCGGTTGGAAACCCTCCCGTCACCCCACATCGTCGTTCTGTTACCCCTGAAATTTCGTTGTAGTCTGACAGTCAACCAAGCCTGAGTATTTTGGCTACAGGCTAGTCTACCCCCGTAAATCCCCCTGTATCGACGTCCGTTCCCCCTCCCAACCCTCCCAGAACTCCCATGGCCCACCTAGCTGATGACATTAAGCTTCCCATCTTCAAAGGCACGGGATCAGAAGATCCAGAACAGTTCTGGTTTTTATGTGAAGCAGTATGGAATGTGAAGAATATTACAGACCTGGATGTGAGAACCGTGTAGCTCATTACTTCTTTCTGGGACCGGGCTTTGACCTGGTTTATGAAATTCTCCAGTACTCAGAGCTCTACTTTGGATGAGATTAAGGCAGCCATAACCAAACAATTTAAGAAACCTAAATCAGAATCATAGAGCATCACCGAACTAAAAGAGATTCAACAGCAGCACGGTGAATCAGTGTGGGACTTTGACCAGAGATTCAAAGTTCTACTAGACCAAGTCAGCTTTACCATTAGTCCTGCGCAGCATAAGGAATGGTTTATTGCAGCCTTATTACCACATATCTGGACTCCACTCATGCAACAGAAGGTTGCTGACCAGCAAGAGGCTCTAGAAATCACAATGAAGCTAGAGACTGCCCCCGTTAGAGATGATTCTGGTATTGCTTAAATCCAAGCGCAGCTATTAGCAATGGCCATGGAGCTTCACGATATGAAGAAAGCTAAAACCAGTCGAGAGGAGATATGGTGTACGCAATGTCGGATAGAGGGTCACGATAGGGACAAGTGCCCCGTAGTCAGAACTTATCTAAATACGGGTGCACCAAACCAGTTCAATCCCGGTGTTCTATATTGTGAGATTTGTCAAACCACTGACCAGCATCGCCCTGAAAACTGCCATCTTCTTCAGAGATATGTTCAAGTTCCCAAAAACCCCTACTATAAGTTCTGTAAGTCCATAGGGCATAATGAAGAGGAGTGTCGTAGCTACGACCTCATGCGAGAACGCACCTCTAACTCCTACCGAGTGCAAACTGAAGCCCAGAATAATGATGGCTATAGTTACCGCGGCGGTGCCTCTGGAAGAGGTGCTTTTGGAGGTTGCGGTCGTGGTGGTATGACCGGAAGAGGTAGAGGCTAGGTTGTGTGTTACAATTGTAACCAAGCTGGCCACTTGGCTCGCGACTGTCGGAACCCCACCACAACCTGTCGGTATTGCTGCGCAGTGCAACATGTGATTGAACAGTGCCCCCAGCTCCTAGCAAAGATTTAGGAAAACAACCGTGGCCCTACCCAGAATATTCAGTTGATTTTCGTTGAGCAGAGACCGGCCGCGGCCATCAATGTGGTCACCCGGAGTGGAGCTACGACGCATATTCAGAACACGCCGAAACAACCTGTCGAAGTGTGTGCATGTAAGGCCTCCGAGAAAGTCCCAGCCCTTGACACTGTGAAAGACCAAGCCCCAGTCAAGGTAGCCCAGTGCGATATTGTTGACCCTTGCGCAGCAGCAGTACCTGCGCGGCAACCTCAGCAGGCTTCGCAGCCGCAAGAGGCTTCGACAGATAAAGTAAGTACACACTCCTCTTTTTTGCAGAGTTGTATGAAACTCTTGAGGAATCAGAATGCTTTAAAAGAGCTGCAAAAAGTTATTGCTGTCATAGACCCTCAGAGAGGAATTGATTAGGAGATAACTGTTAGTCGTGTCCGAAGAACGGGAAGGGAAATGAGACTGAACGTTCAGATAGGGGAATATGATATGACTGATGTCATTTTGGATCTTGGATCAGAAGTTAATGTCCTACCCAAGCAGACCTGGGGACAAATGGGAAAACCTTCCCTGGCTTGCTCACCTATACAACTGCGACTAGCTAACCAGCAAAGGATTGTGCCTCTAGGGAGACTTCTTAGTGTTCCAATAGATATTGATGGGGTCAGTACTCTAGTAGATTTGAAGTTATTGAGATCATTGATGACAGCAACCCTTATCCAGCCCTATTGGGAATTGAGTGGGCCATGGCAAATGCTGCAATCATCAACCTTAAGAGGAGATAGATGACCTTCGAAGGAAATGGTCTGCGCGTTATCATACCCCTCGACCCATCCCAAGGAGAAAGATATACAGAACCGCTCAGAGACGAAGGGGAGCAGGATACTCTAGACCACATCTACAACATTACAGCCAAGGACGCAGATTATGTCGAGCCTGATGCCGATGGCATAATAGATTGGCAATGTGATAGCTCCTGCATGTTTGATTCAGACGATGGTCTAGAGAATTGGCAGAATCGACTGTATGAGCTACATGGCCATAGGTGCATGCAGATCACTAAGTCTCTTAGATGCCTTAGTGCACAGCCCAGAGAGTTTCCTACATATGTTGGGTTGACAGACCCTAGAGAATTTATTGCACATGTCTCAGAACAAGTACCTGAATCACAAAGCATGCAGAATCTGGAGATAGCATTAGGAGCTATAGCAGCATGGTGGACCGATCACAAAAAGTCTCACCCCAGTCGGGGAACCTGCCAGAACTTTTTGCGCCCCGGATTCATAAACCAATCTCAAGAGGTGCGAAGTAAGTTCAATGGGCAGAATAGCCCTCAGGAACATTTGAGGCAGGGTTATGCAGCATGGGAAAACATACCTCGCGAGGAGTGGCTGCATCAGCTCATACACACTTTGGAACCTATAGAAAAAAATTGGTATATGGAGGCTGAGCTCCGACACGGTACTGTAAGTGGGGATGACCTTGTTGATAGCCTTTTGTTTACATTTTCTATTAACAAAGTTGGTCCTGTTTTAGATATAGCTGTCAGGTCAACCCATGACAAGGCAGACGATAATCAACTAGGAATTGAATACCAAACCAAGGGGTAGAACCAAGAATCCAGTTCATCAACCCTAACAGTCCTATCGCAGACATTACCAAGACAGGTCGAAGGGCACTATTGTGCCGAGGTTGCTTGTTGTCACGAAGCTCAAACCATCATTCTGCCGAAGACCAAAAACATAGCAAGGCTTAAAATCCGACTATTGGGAAGCAGCCAAAGTGGCGATGGTAGTGCTTTAATTGCCTTAAATGCATGTACTAAGAAGATTATCGTAAATCGGGTAACACTAGGACAATATTTTCGTCAGATTTGGTGCCTTCAATGCACCATCCTGCCTGATTTGATTGATGGCGTGTATAAGAAGATGCCTAAGTTAGGGAAAATGGTATTCTGCATTTCGCTAAGATTTACAAGTGAACCCATGACAACAGAACAAGAGCTTGATGATTTAGTAAGAGAATTCAAGCAAGAGGGTCTGATAAGTTGCTCTAATCGGCCACCTGCCTCTGTTCCCTGTGAAGAAGCCAACCCAGCACCGCCATGGCCGATGCAGACACGGTTTGCCAGGAAAAAGTCCAGAACTGAAGTTCGCTCCAAGCACAACCAATATCGACAGAGGCGAATAGGGAAAACATCGGCAGCACATCCTATGGATCCCCCCAGTTCAGCACAGGTTCCGGCCAGGGATAGGGAGAACATTGCACCACAGCGGCCATTGTATCTACCAACTGTTCGACCAGGTGCACAGCTTCCCCATCGAACAAAGCAGTTCACATTAACCACACCCTCGCTGCCACAAGGGGTTCAGCTGATTGGACGCATGACAGGGAAGATAGATCGACTTAAGTACAGTGATCACGACACAAATGACCATGGTAAGTTCCCACAGTTTGAACCAACCGAATACTTGCACCGTGTCAAATACCCAGATGATAATGTGACATTACTGGAAGTACAACAGTGGGCTGCGGGCCTGGACAGAGCTGTCCTACTTAAGATGCTTGATATTCCGCATTTCGGTCGCGGCATACATGTGACTGTAGTAGCCAAACAGTTGCTAGCGTTAGTACATGACGGCTATTTATGGATAGGGGACCAGCAAATTCCTATTGACACCGCACTCATTCATAAGATCACAGGTTTACCAATGGCAGGACCTGATCTGGCATCTGAATTTCCCTCAAAACATGAGGATACAAAGCTCGTGCAAACTATGAAGGAGCGGTTTGGCCTGACAAAGGGGAAACGGGGGTATCACACTTCCGTGATTCAGGAAAAGAACATTCACTTTGCAGCTGAACTCTTAGCCTACAAACTCATACGGAAGTGCCGGCCAATTGAAGTACCTGCTCCGGTTATCCAGATTGCTATGAATTGCGCTAAGGGGTACACTTACAATTGGGTTGCATATCTTGCGAAGGAATTCCTAGAGGATGCTCGCGACGCACAGGAAAAAGGTAGACCTATTCATTATTCCTGGCTATTAATACTTATTGCATTAGTTGGATGGAAAGAACCCACCGAAGCCCAGTTTGTAGAAGTAAACTCAGGCATTGCAGGGGCAGTGAGGTACGCCTTCCTATGGGTATCCTCAGATAAGGCATCTTAGCAGATGACGAACAATGTGTTCATCTTTTATGCCATGAGTATCCACTATGAGATTGTGTGGACACCACGGCTTACCAATGAGTTGTTCTCTAAATATGAGGGCGCTGCGAACTTCACTGCCGATATGCATCATGTTTTCATTCAAGCCCGTGCAGATCCACAACATCAATGGGCTAAATTACCATATATAGTTACCGAACCAGATATCAGGAGTATAGTGCAGCAATGGATGGCTGACTGGTTGAAAGATATAGGGAAAAAACCTTCTATTCTAGTCCCCCTAGCTACCAATCTTGGCGCAGGTACCAGTCAGGCACAGCAGCAAAACCCATTAGAAGATAGCGAAGACCTAAGTGATTTGCAGCTGGATGGCGACGGCCAAGATGGAGATGGTGGACAGGACGATCAAGATGAGGAATCGATCAAGACCATATCAGATCCTAGCCCATCAACCAAGCGCAAGTCACCAGAAGCAGCAGAGGTAAACAAGCCACAGTCCTGCAAAAAGTCAAAAGCGTCAAAGGACAAAAATATTGAAGAAGAGGCCACTATAATGCTAGATGAGCTGGAGCAAGCTTTAGAAAAATCTACTGGAACGCTTACTAAAAAATGGTCAGACTTTACGGCACTACATCTTGCTGGGCTCACAGGTATAGCAAACAGGGTTTCGGAGATAAAAGAGTTAGCAGCAAAGTCAGCGACCAGTACTGCGACAAGTAGCACTACAGCAACCGCGCAGCAGGATATTAGGCAATGGCCAACCAGAGATAACCGAGGCCAAGTATCAAGCGCAACTTTGATACTGATCGATGCAGATTCCCGGTCCCAGATGAGTATGACTATAGGGATCGATTATACAAAGATGTCCATGTCAGAATTGCACCTCTGCCAGCTCGCTATTACAAAGGAGATCCATGCACGAGACCAATGGTCCCAAATCCAATTGGAAGACACCATCAAACAAAACAAAATCTTCACAGCTCAACTAGAAGAAGTAGCACAAAAGAAGATAGATGCTGAACATAAAACAACTGCACTGATGCAAGCACTGGACGAGGCATGTCGGAGTCTTTTTGACTCCGACCTACAAGGTGAAGCAGAACCAGAATAGAGAATTGCTAAGCTGAGAGACTATGTCCAGCAGTCTCGCAGCGAGATTGAAAGGTTAAAGACAGAACACCAGTACCATATCGCAGAACTTCAACTGTGCATCCCTCCCGAGACTCCACCAGAGGCCCGAGAACAGCACCATAGGGACATCAAGGCTTCAGCAGCAAAGATATCAGATAATATGGCCAGCGCCGCAAAACTGATGGAAGACAGCATCGAAGCCTGGGCGAATCTCCAGGACCATCCAGATGTAGGTAAGATCCAGGAAACCATCAAGTTGCGCCAGGCCGAATTAGATGCAGTCAGAATAGAAATCAAGACACTACCACCTATGCAGAAGATGGCTAAAGTAAAGCGCAACAAGGAACTTCAGCAGGAAATTGAATCCTGGAAGACAAAGGTAACGCTGCTGGAGAATTCGCTACAGCCACTGGTTGATGAAGCATTGGAATTGAGTAATACTGCAGAGAGCCAACTCAAACTTTTGAAGAGCTAAGACACTTTTGTGCAGGAACGGGCTAACACAGACTCATCCTCAGTGTTACAAGACTTGGTGGAGAAGGAGAAAGCAGCTGACGACATACTACACAACCTCAACAGTCGCTTCCACGCCCTCGCGCAGAATATTCTCCCACTAGAGACGCTGCAGAGTGTCCCGGGACGGGCCACTAGTGAGTCTTAGGGCCTGTTGGGACGCGTACTCTAAGTTTTGGTAACTTCGTGGTTAATGAGAAAGTTTGTAAGCGGAGTTATGGGTCAAAACAGTCTTAGGGGTGTTGGGGGAAGTCAGAACCCCTTTTTGTAATAAACCCTTGGTTTAAATCCAGGGTTTAGGGTTTTGGGTGCCCATGGTTTGAAGCCATGGTTTTGTAATAGCATGATGTATAAATAGGCATTTTTGTAAATAAGAAAGGTTAGGTTTTATGATGTAAGAAAGATTAAGTCGAAGCTAAGGTTGATTTTGTAAGGCAAGGTTAAGTCCCAGCTGTGTGTGTGGACGACCTCTGCAGCTGTGTGCGCGGAGGGTTTTTGTAAGAAGATTAAGGAAAGACCTGCAGCTAGGTGCGTGGACGACCTTTGCAGCTGTGTGCGCAGGGGCCTGCTGCTATGTGCGCAGGGGCCTGCTGCTGTGTGCGCGGCTTTTGAGGACTGAAGGGATCTGCAGCTGAGTGCACAGATCAAAACTGTGGTTTTGAAGCAAGTTGAATAAAACATAGTTTTGTGGACGTAGCCCCTACATTGGGGGTGAACCACGTTATATCTGGTGTCGTGGTTTCTTGTGTTGCTTCTATTTTTGTTGTCTTTGATGCATTAATAACTGTATACATTTGATAAATTAGATCACTGCTAATAACCAGCTTTGCTGTGAATTCCCTGTAGTGGGTTAAGCAAGTCACGACTGTTATCTATCTGTGAAGTTGTATATGAATGAATGGTAAAGCTTTGTAATTATTGATTAATAAGGTTATTAAAGGCTACGGTATAGTAACCCCCTCTCTGCTTGCAGAAACCTGATTCTGCGGCACCCCATAGCTGTTTCGGGTGAGACTGCAACCTACGTGCAGGTTGTTGCCCAAAGGGCCAACACTGTGGGTGTTTTGTTGGTGCGACACAAAAAGATTAAACCCGGGTCTGCCCTATTGCCCAACACTTTCCCCTATCGACAGCCTCGCTATGACTAGGCTCCTATTATACAAGCACAAAATCAATAACATGGGAGACCATAGAATTCCTAAGATAGCTTTAAATTCCAACCAAAACCACCTAAGACTCAAGCGAGGTTGGTATAAAGATACCAGGGCTTGGTTAAACCATTGGGGGATCGACAAAACTATTGCACTGCAAAATATTATTACTTCCAAGTTTAAAGAGAAAATGTGTTGTGAGAAGGACCTAGAGGCTAAAAAAAAACTAAGATATTATAAGGAGGTCATCAACCCTACTCTAGAAGATCAAAAGTATCTATCATCTCTATGAGAATATGAACATTGAGGATGAAAATTACTTCCTCTTAGAGTGCCCTACGTACACCCACATTAGATCTCAGTTCCATAATCTTTGCTGCAATACCGACCTTCCTAGCCTTTTAACTTGTCAAAATTATAGTGAGCTTGGGACGCTTCTCTCTAAACGCATTGAGCATAGAAATACAATTTTAAAGAAAAATAAATAATTTGTTTCTTTGGGTTCGATAGACCAAAGTTTGGTCTAAGGGGACATTAACCACCACCACCACCACCACCACCATCATCATCATCATCATCATATATATGAATTGTAAAATTCAAATATTTTTTAGTACATGTTTAAATGTAAACGTAAAATTTATAACCAATTTTTTATTTATAAAAAATTGGCTAATATTAAAAAGAGGTTTAATAATTTAATAAGAAACTACAATAATAATTATTTTAACTATTTTGTTAGATTTACTTGTAATAATTTTAATTTTATCAAAGTTAATGAAAAAATTAGTAAAATATTTTAAATTAAATTGAAAAATAGAATTTTATTAAAAAAAATGCATTTAAAATATTAATCAAATCTCATAATCATTAATTGAATTATTTAATCATTTTTTTTTTATCATGTTTGATGAACATAATGTATTTTTCTCCATAACAATGCATTACCAACTAGATAAACATTATATAATGACATTAAACTACTTAGAAAAGATCCAATGAAAGAACAAACAATATGATGAAAAAACAAACAATAAAATTTTAGGCATAAATATAAAACCTCCTAAATACTAAGAAAAATATGATCTTTTTTATTTTCATTTTTTATTAAAATATGTTTAATTTAATAATTGTAAACATCCAAATCAAAACATATCTCAACAAAATTTGACCCACATAGCATTATCGAAAACTAATATATTTTTAACTACTTTATTTATATATATAGATAATAAACTTAAAATAATATAAAAATTAAAACCTATAAATATTAACAGTAACTTATATAAAAATAAATCATTACCAAACCTAATTTTTAAAGAATACTTAATACATAAAAATCAAAAATGAATTTATAACGATTGGTTACTACATAAAAATCAAATCATAATAAAGGCTAACATTTAAATTTAAAATCAAATCATGAAAAGTCTAATGTTCAAATATCATCCTCACAGAGTATTTTTATATGATAAAAACTTAACTTACATTAAGCAATAATAATAACGCATCATCATAGAGTCTCATAGGGTTTTTTGGGTACTGTCTTTCTTCATTCTTCATAGTTCAAGATAGAGATATTGTTGTATGTAGAGATGTTTTGTTTAAAGTTTTTTATGAGTTTTTTTAATATTTAATAAAATAATTAAAATAAATATTTTTCATATAATTATTAAACATATTATATTTAAAAAATATATAATAAATAATTATTAATATTATATTAATATGATAGTAAATTAATTTAATTTTTAAATATATATACTTTAATTTAATTTAATTTAATTATATATATAAAAGTAGTTGTGCTTACCAATCAATCATTGATGACCAACCATTAAATAACAGCTTGAAAGCATTCCATTGGCCAAAATAAAGTTGCTCCTCCTCATCATGAGTAAATATGTGTATATCATGAATATATCAAAAGTAAAGATGTGTGTATCACTAGAGTGAGGATGTATATATAATTTATTTTATTTAAAAACAAATTAGGTAGATATCTTCAAAAATAAAAAATAATATTTTTAATAAAATTATAATAAATATAAAAAATATAATATATAAAAAATATTTTTAATATTAACATGGAAAATTTTTATTATATTTTGTATATAAGAATATTACAATACTTAAGATCTAAAAATGTATATAACATTTTTGATCTTTTATCGAAGACAGAGCAAAACTTCAAGTTATTTAGGGAATTTGTACACTCCATAAAATGGCTTCTTTTTGGGAGACATCATCCAACTCCTAGCTCTATCCCACAATAGCATCACACTTACAACTCCAATGAATCCAATCCCAAATCCCAATCCCAATGCAAGCAATGAGACATGTTCACCTACACTACTTAGCCAATCGTGTCCTTTATTAATGCTAGCTCCTTCCAATGTGCTATTCTTTTTTGTTTCCTTGCATAATTGTAAAGGATAGCCACATAAGCAACTATTCCCTTCAAATGATGTCTCGTTAAAAGTGTCCAATTGAGTTCCTTTTGGGATTCTACCACAAAGTTTATTCCATGAAATGTTCATATATGCCAACTTGGTCAATATGGAGAGTTCTTGAGGAATAGGTCCACTTAAATTATTTTGGGACAAGTCCAACTGCTCCAAAGTAGATATCTTACTAAAAGATGTAGGAATCTTCCCTTCTAGTTGATTTTTTGATAAGTTCAACAATCTTAAACCACTTAGAGTTCCTATACTTGGAGGTATTTCTCCAATAAGATTATTACTAGACAAGTCAAATATGGTGTTTGCTGCTAGCACATATTTGAGAACATACTCATATCCCTTTATTACAATTCTTACATCCTCATAGAGTGTGTTACTATTGAGCATTTTGAATCCCTCCATTCCATTAAGAGTGGATGGTATTTTTCCATTGAACTCATTGTTGGATAAATCTAGCATCCGCAATTGGGTGAGATTTGTTATCCATTGAGGAATACCACCGTGGAGCTTATTATAACCAAGAGTTAAGACTCTTAAGTCATTAAAAAATTTGAGATAATGAGGAAGCTCAACTGTTAATTTATTTTTACTTAAATCCAACATTTGAAGCTGGGTGCAATGAGCCAATGATGCAGGGATAGTACCAGAGAAGCTATTAGAATGAGCAGATAGAACTTTCATAGAGGCTGGAAAACTTATGTCTAAAGTTCCAATAAATTTGTTTTCAGACACCTTTAACCTTTGTAAAACCACACATTTTTTTAATGTCAATGGAATTCTACCTGACAAAGAATTGTTTGTCATGATCAAATACACCATAGACCTGCAATTCCTTAAAGAATGAGGAATAGTTCCATTCAAGTTGATGTTAGATATGTCTAGATGTTGTAGTTGCACACATTTTCCAATACTCTCAGGAATTGTCCCTGTCAGCCTGTTACTATCCAAGAAAAGATATGAAAGGTTGCTCAAATTGCCAATGCCAGTCGGAATGTTACCCGTTAACATGCTGCCACTAAGATCTAATAAGTTCAGCTTACTCAATTTTGTAACGGCTTCAAGTATGCCACCGAGGACGAGTCTATTTTCTCCAAGATATAGGTGATCCAATTGAGCCAATTTTATGATGATTTCTTTTGGTACGGGACCAGTCAAATTATTTCCATTCAGATATAAGCTCGTCAATTGAGTCAAATTACCAATTGCTTCAGGAATGTGGCCAGAAAAATCGCAGCCACCCAGGTAAAGTTCTGTGAGCATACTTAAATTGCCAATGCCTTGAGGTATGCTACCATTTAACCTAGCATTTGAACCAAGATGTAGAAAGCCTAGCTTACTCGATTTGGCGATGGATTTAGGAACGGCACCCGAGAACGAATTTCCTCCAAGAAATAGATAGTTTAACTGACTCAAATTGGCGATGGATTTAGGAATGGCAGCCGAGAACAAATTTAGACCAAGATTTAGATAGTTTAACTGACTCAATTTGGCGATGGATTCAGGGAAGGCACCCGAGAACAAATTTTGACCAAGATATAGATAGTTTAACTGACTCAATTTGGCGATGGATTTAGGAACGGCACCCGAGAACGAATTTCCTCCAAGAAATAGATAGTTTAACTGACTCAAATTGGCGATGGATTTAGGAATGGCACCCGAGAACAAATTTAGACCAAGATTTATATAGTTTAACTGACTCAATTTGGCGATGGATTCAGGGAGGGCACCCGAGAACAAATTTTGACCAAGATATAGATAGTTTAACTGACTCAATTTGGCGATGGATTCAAGAAAGGCACCCGAGAGCAAATTTTGACCTAGAGATAGGTAACGGCTTCAGGTATTACACCGCTTATGTTATTTCTAATGAGACTCAAGGTGGAGAGAGGAAGCTGGAAAATACTCACAGGGATGGAGCCCTGAATCTTGTTGTATCCTAAATCTAGCCATTGAAGATTGCTGCAATTTTTTATTTCGGAAGGGATTATACCTGAAATGTTAGTAGGGCCATATATGGACAGTTGAAAAAGCGCTGTCAAATCTCCCAATTGAGGTGGTATCATGCCTGACAATCTGTTGTAGCCCAAAAGCAAAATCTGGAGTGAAGAGCAGTTTCCCAGAGATGAAGGAATGGTACCCTCGAAACTGTTTGTTTGTAAATATAGGGACTGTAACTCCTGCAACAACCCCAATTGAGCCGGAATCCTTCCACCGAACTTGTTGTGTCCGATGGACAAATCTTGGAGAGAAGTGCAGTTGCTCAGAGAAATTGGGATACTTCCAGTAAGATTATTATGGGCCAATTGGAGATGTTCCAACTTGACTAGACTGCCGATCTCTATTGGTATAATCCCCGTCAAGTTGTTTGCTAAAAGTCGGATCCATTGAATGCGCGTACAATTACACAATGACCTTGGAATAGAACCCCAAAGCATATTAAAGCTAAGGTCGAGAAATCCCAGAGCTTTTAGCTCACCAAGCTCCGGTGGAATTCTTCCTGTGAGATTATTACGAGAAAGAATGAAAGTGCGTAGAAATGAAAGCTTAGCGATAGATGGTGAGAGACTACCTTCGAGTCCCAAGCCAGGAAGTGTTATGGAAACCACTCTGTTGGTGCCCTTTCTGCAGCGGATTCCATTCCAGGAGCACACTGTCTCTGAGTTTTGTGGCGCCCACTTGAGAAGCGATCCATATGGATCGAATTTGACGCCATTTCTGAAAGACAAAAGCGCCTCCACGTCCCTTCTATCGCGTGATGTGAATTCAATTTTAGTTTTCCCCAGCTTGCGTTCAAATTGCCTCGAAGCAAAATTATCATCATCATCATCGAGTTGAAGAGAAGTGCTTACAGCGGGTATGCGGTACTCAAAGATTTTAGCACGTTCTCCATGAATATTGGAGGAATTAATAGTCTCTGCAATTACAGTATCCAGCGCTATTGTAGTTGCCATGATCGCAAACCACCCAAACATCGACATTATCAGTATCATATTAGACACATTACCAGCTTGATCCATTTCTATCTCTTTTACCGACTCAACGTCTCTAATGGCTTCTCTGCAATGCAAGCCATATATATATCATAGACCCATAAGATAAGTTCCATATGTGCAGTATGGATTCACACTGCATTTCGTGACAAATGGGGTCCAGTAGTAGCAATTCAAACCTCCCGTGCTCAACCATCCTTGACATTTACTAATAGAGCCATGGACTCTATTGCAGACGACCATAAAGAGTATGGTTGCAGACACGACTTACATGCACGAGTCAATAGTATTGTTGAGGCCCGAGGGCACGACTTGCAGGCACGACTTTTTGAGAGGGAAACTCGAGTCAATAGTATGGTTGCAGGCACGACTTGGAGGCACCACTTTTTGAGAGGGCAACTCAAGAGTCAATAGTATGGTTGCAGGCACGACTTGGAGGCCCGACTTTTTGAGAGGGAAACTCAAGAGTCAATAGTATGGTTGCAAGCACGACTTACATGCAGGAGGCACGACTTCCAGGCACAAGTCAATAGTATGGTTGCAGGCACGACTTTTTGAAAAGGCAACTCAAGAGTCAATAGTATGGTTGCAGGCACGACTTACAGGCACGACTTGGAGGCACTACTCTTTGAAAGGGAAACTCAAAAGTCAATAGTATGGTTGCAGGCACGACTTGCAACCTTGCAGGCACGACTTACATGCAGGAGGCACGACTTGCAGGCACGAGTCAATAGTATGGTTGCAGGCACGACTTACAGACACGACTTTTGACAGGGAAACTCAAGAGTCAATAGTATGTTTTCCACGCACGACTCACATGCACGAGTCAATAGTATGTTTTCCACGCACGACTTACATGCACCAGAGGAAAACTCAAGAGTCAATAGTATGTTTTCCAGGGCACGACTTTACATGCACGAGTCAATAGTATGGTTACACCCAGAACTTGAAGTCATGTTATGACAATAGACGATTAAGAAAACAATCCATTTTACAACTATATAACTTGGATGAATTTGTAGTTAAATAAGTGTAAGAATATCAATAAACAACATAGATTATAACAATAGATCTGACCTATTGTTTTCTTGAGTTTTTCTAATGGTGCCTACATTTGCTTATGTTGTTGAAACCTTTGTCGCAAGCTCCTGGATGGATTGTCAATCACTTAAACCCATCATTTTCCTCCCTACAATTCCTTTCCCTCGAGACACTCAAGCTCGATGAGGCTGACAACACTTAACTAGTAAAGTAAGTACCACGCCATATTGTTGTTGGGAAGCTCCCAACCTCTCTCACATTGTACTAAACCACATCCTCAACCACAGTGGCCTTAGAGAGCCACAAAACCATATATGTGTTATAAAACTATGGCAGGTCAAAAGATACGGCATGCTTTCATTTTCCTTTTGGTTAAAACCTATGCATTTCATGCACCACATTTAGTTAACTAACTAATTCTTTATTTACCCACCCTCTTTTTAGTTATTATAGGTTATTTTGTTATTTTTTTATTAATTAGGATTTTTCTTTAAATGTTAGTTCCTTACTTTACTCTCTTAATTGTGTTTCTTGATTTAGCTTTATTTAGTTATATTTTATTTCATCTATTTATTTTATTATTATTTATTTATTTATTCTTTTTCTTCTTCTTCTTCTTATTATAACTTACCAAAATTCTACTAAAATTTCTTCTAAACATTTTATTAACCCCCTATTCAAAATTAATGTTGATTACTGTTGCATTCTCGTCGCGACCAATATTATCAAGGTGTCATGCTTCTCGCACACCCTTCCGATAATTCCCATAGGCGGGGAGTTGGTATGCCGACTGAGCCAATGTTACCTCAACTCGCCTACCTTGTGGAGGGCAAGGCAGTTCATGAGAAATAAGGTCGGATCCTTATAGTGTGCCCCCCAATACGATCCTCGTGAGTAACCGACTCGCGACCTACCCTCACGACACACGCATTTGATGAGTTGGAGTTTTCCTCACTCTATTCCAAGCTCACTACGTCATCCATTTGCCAGACTTACAAGTATAATTTTTCATCCCCGTCACTTGATGTTCGTCGATTGGAAATTGTAATCCCATTGCTTGCACATAAAACAACATGTGCATCAAATCTTATAAAAAAGATTTCAACCATAATTTGAACATCAAATCGACATCACTTTTTTAGGGTTCCTGACTCATCCAAAGTCCATGCACCTCAGTGCATCCAAACATAACACAATTAAATCATACTATAAACAAGATGTATATCACCTTCCATAGTTGTCGACTTAGCTAGAGTCCTTGAATACTAACGTTTTCTTGTGTCTCGTGCAACTTGCTTTCCTATCACACTTAAAAAATCATCAGAGTACATGCTAGATATGACATAAGTTTTGCCAATCATTCATAAGGATTATACAATATTCAATCATTGTCGAAAACATCACATGATTCTTCATTCATAAATTGAAATCATAATATAACTGCATTCACATTTGACCAATGTCGACATCATTTTCATCATCCCAATTATTCATCTTTTAACAATATGTCAAGAAAATTCCTCATAAGTTATTTTTCATAAGCAAATAATTCTTTCACAGATGTCCAAGCCATCCGAAACCAAATTCCCTAAAAAATACGTCCATACATAGTTTTAGAACTCAAAATACAACTAACCAGGTCACTCGTCACAAAATTCCCTCAAAGAATAGTTATCATAATCTCAAAATGAAAACAGGGTGCTACATACACCTCCACTTCAAGAAAATTCGTCACAAAGTTCTAGAATAAGTACAAAAACTGTATATGCATTTCAAATGCATCCTCCCA
Source organism: Pseudotsuga menziesii (assembly GCA_001517045.1). Taxonomy (NCBI): domain Eukaryota; kingdom Viridiplantae; phylum Streptophyta; class Pinopsida; order Pinales; family Pinaceae; genus Pseudotsuga; species Pseudotsuga menziesii. The sequence goes on along the minus strand of LPNX010465800.1, from coordinate 318,989 downwards.
GGTCGTGGATCTAGGACTATAAATATCCCACTAGACCTTCACCTAATCGATTAGTCAACGTCGCAGCTATCGAGTTTGTCAATCTAGAATACAAATATGTTTAGCCACAAGTGCCCCTCATCCGAAATCTGCAAATTGCTAAAGTCCACAATGTGAGATGCGTCAACATATATTGATGTAACACAAAAAAATGAAAAACATCTTGCATCCAACTCAATGATGATCGAAATGCAAGACGGTAAACAATCGTTCTCAATCTTTTAGTAATCTCAAATGACCCTACAAACCGTGGTGACAAGTTGGATCCCTTGTCAAATTTGATGGATCTCTTCTGCAGCCTCACCCGGAAGATGACTCTATCCCAACCACATCGACATAAATTTTTTGTTCATCCTGAAGCTCAATCGTGCTCAAATGGATTGCATTTGTTCTTCCATTTCTTGCATCATCTCTGGACCTACCAAGACTCTATCTTCCAAACTATCCCAACTCAAATGGTTCCATCTGAATATAGCTATGGTAGCTATTAGTGTAGGAAAATTCTATCAATTGTAAGTACTCTTCCCAATGGTCATGTTGATCGATGACGTACATGTGGATCATGTCTTCTAGAACTTGGTTAACCCTCTTAGTATGACCATATGTTTCAGGATCGTACACGGTGATGAAATTCAGTTGGGTACTTAAAGCTTCCTGAAAAATAGTCCAAATTATCCCTCTAAAGTGTGCGATTTTGGTTAATGTGTCTACTACCACGAAGAAGGAATCATGCCTCCTAGAGTTTATCGGAAACCCGATGATAAAGTCCATAGATATTACTTCCCACTTAGACTCAGGGATGGCGTTGGGCTATAAAAGTCCTCTTGGATGGTAATTCTAAGCCTTCACAAGCTGACAATCTAGGGACCTTTCTAAAAAGTCTACCACGTCCTTCTTCATACCATACCAGAAAAATAATGGCTTTATATCTACATTCATCTTCATCACCCCTCAATTGTCCATATACACCGCTCGATGGGCCTTTGAGAGGATGAAATTTCGGACCTCCTCGTTTATCGAAATGTACATATGTTGGTTGTATCTCAATAATCCATCATTCTCGATTGTGTATCCCACATACTTAGTGAATTTGACTACTGCCCCTTCTATTCTTGACCTAACTTCATTGTAATAAATGTCTTCTAGTTGCATCTTAAGGACCTTCTTCTATAAATTTGTTGTAAGCGACAATACCGAGAAGATATGAGGTCGTCAAATCAATGCATCTTCTACCTTATTCATTGTATCGGTTATGTACGAGATGCCAAAATCGTACTCACTCAACATCTCTAACCTCTTCCTTTTCCTCGCATTGAGTTCACTCTGAGTAAAAATATATTGCATCCCATGGTGGGTTGTCTTTAATTCAAATTTTCTACTCACCAAATAGTGTCTCCAAAGTCTCAAAGCATAAACCACTACCACAAGTTCCACGTCATGTGTCACATAGTTCTCCTCATGCGGTCTAAGTTTCCTATAAGCCTAAGAAATTGGCCTACCTTCTTGCATTAATACTTCTCCCAACCCTTCTTTATATGAAAAAGTCTTTCTTCATGTTTGGTACCTTCAAAATTAGGGTTTTCATTACTAACTCCTTAAGTTTTACGAATTCTTTATCACATTGTTAGGACCATACAAACTTCATGCTCTTGTTTTGTAGTTCAGTGATGGATCATACAATCTTCAAAAATCCTTCCACAAATATTCGGTAATATCCTTCTAGTCCCATGAAGCTCCATACTTTGTGAAAATATGTCAGTGTTGGCCATGCCAATATTGCCTCAGTTTGGGATGGATCAACTTCTATGGCGTTACCTGAGATGAAATGTCCTAGATAATAAATCTTTGTCTAGAAGAATGAGCATTTGGACAATTTTGCATAAAGCTTATGCTCCGTAAGACATATTAGAACCATCTTCAAGTGTTCTTCATGCTCATCGACATTCTTTGAATAAATCAAAATTTCATCCAAGAACACTTGGACGAATTTGTCTAAATACTTCCGAAATACGTCATTCATTAGGTTCATAAAGACACCTGGCACATTCAATAATCCAAAATGGTACAACAACAAACTCTAAGTGGCCACACCTCATATTCAATGTTGTATTGGGAATGTCTTCTTCTCTTATCCTCAACTGATGGTATCCAGAACTCAAAATCTATTTTTGAAAATAATGTCACCCCCTTCATTTGATCAATTAGATCATCTATCCTTGGAAAAGGGTATTGATTCTTGATAGTGGCCTTGTTCAATTATTGATAGTCGATACATAGTCTCCATGACCTGTCCTTCTTTTTGACAAATATCATTGGCTGTCCACAGGACGATATACTAGGCCTGATGAATCCTAGATCCAACAGTTCTTGAATTTGTATTTACAACTCACGCAACTCAGGTGCGATCATGCAGTAAGGAGTCCTATATATTGGTTTAGTTCTCAGATTGAGCTCAATGGTGACTTCACTTCCTTCCTTGGCGTTAGTCCCGAAAGTTCCTCTGGGAACACATCGGTGAACTACGACAATATAGGATGTTGAATTACATCTATTGTATTATATTTTTCATTCATATTCCTCACTGCATATAACCTACATTCCATACACATGGTTTTCTTTAGTTTCAATGCAGAGATCAATCTCAAATACACTTCTCTCTTGGTACCTTCCAATATCTACTTATTCCCGGAGTCATATTTGAATGTCAAATTCTTCACCTTGCAGGGAAAGTTTTGTAACACAAACCCTTAGATCTAATTCACAATATTGGAATAACAACCCATTCCCTTGGGTTATTTCGGATGTCAATTCGACTGCTTCGAAATGCCATTGCTCGATTTCAATCAGTCAACTTCTAGTCACTGCTCTAGGTGAAATAAAACTCTCAATAGCTCCAGAATAAATTAATACATAAAAACTCATACCATTTATCATACATGTGGTTTTCAGCCTACCCCATGTCACCCACTGTAGTCACTCCTGCAAGAATCCGATGAGCCTGCCCCATGACACCCATTGTAGTTAGGTGTTTCTTCTAATTTTCCCCTTTCTATCTATGTGGACAATTCTTCTATCGATGGGGTCCTCCTCATGTCGAACATGATCCTCCTAGAGGCGGTCCCTTATGAAACCTTTGAGAAACACCGCCATTTTCTTGTTGTTGTTGCGCAACTACCATGTTTCCCCATGGAAAATTCTTTAGATCTCGTGCCTCATATGGATCTCTCGACCCACCAGTTCCATATCTCTAATTTCCCATCCTAATATTTGGGTAAGGGTCTCTACGCCCTGTCCCCGACCTTGGGGCACTCATACGTTGTACCCCAAGATTCCGGTCACTCTGTCCCATAGGTTGAGGTTGTCGTTGTGGACCGCGTCCAGTAACTTCTTTCTCGGTTATTATTGCTCATTGTAAAACCTCATGTAGTGTGTGTATAATCAAAATGCACACTTTAGAACGCATGTTGTAGTTAAGGTAGGAATCAATATGTGCAGTATGGATTCACACTGCATTTCATGACAAATGGGCTCCAGTAGTAGCAATTCAATCCTCCCATGCTTAACCATCCTTGACATTTATGAATAGCTCCATGGACTCTATTGTAGAAGACCATCAAGTCAGAAATTAATTGATTGATTGGTGCAAGAGTCTGCATTCAGGTTGAAATATAAAACTCTACACCAATTCCAATTCCACACTTCGAAACAAAATTCAGTGGCGTTCACCATCAAAGTTCAAATTTTTGAGAGGGAAATGGTGATGAAGGGACATGCCGTGAGGGAAACTCAAGAGTCAATAGTATGGTTGCAGGCAGGACCTACATGCATGCACGAGCCAATAGTATGGTTCTAGGCATGACTTGACGTCTAGTCACCAGGCAATAGTATGTTATCCAGGCACGACTTACATGCACGAGTCAATAGTATGGTTACAGCCAGAACTTAAAGTGAATAGAATAATTCCAGGCACGACTTGGTTCAGTCTAGTCGTGATGGCCTCAGAATCAAGGAGCAGTATATCGAATGACCAAAATGCCCCATAGTCGCCTGATTCTGACATACCAAAAATTGTCGAAACATTTATTTTTTATTCCAACATACCAGAAATTGTAGAAACAATGATTTTTGTTGTTTAGATCATAATTTAGATTATTGGTTGGTTTCAAAGTCTACCATTTAGTCTAAAATGGTGATTGTTTGTTGATATATTTGTAACTTCGGAATGTATTCACTTGTATATCTTATGTATTGTACCCTAATGTTTATTCTAGGAAGTATCTGTAATGTAATTGAGTCATGTCATGCCTCGATGTTCTGATCGGGAGATTCAATAATGTAAACAAGTCATGTAAAGTCATTGAGGTTAACTCTCCATTGTAATTCATGGCAATATTCCTCACAATTGAGTTAAGGTTAACCCTCCTTGTTGATCGGAGGGCAAAGTTCCCATAGTTGTGGGGCACTAGGGTTATTAGACTCTCCTAGAGATGTCTTCTCTGGTAAGTAATTGTTAAATGAGGCCAACATGTTGAAGTGGAAATAAAGTGAACGAAAGAATATAAATAGAAGTGAGGCTCTCCTCATTTCAACATATACACTCACTCACTGGAGCGCATGAGTGAGAGAGGAGAATCTCTCTCAAGTGAGAGAGAGAGAACAACTGTTGGAGATCATCTTTTATGTCTTTGGGTTTTACTACTGCCATTGGTGCTTATTCTATCTCAGAGGAAGTTGCGGGGTTTTCTCCTTTATGGTTTACCCAAGGAAAATTCTTTGTGTCTCTTGTCTCTTGTGATTATTGTTGTGCATGTTATACTCTCAGATAAGATCCTAAGATCATATTGCTTGAATGATAAAAATCTAACATTGTCGATTACTGAAAGCACAACCTTTTAGTCCGAAATAGCGATTGTTGATTACTTAAATGACAAAATTGCAAAAGAAAACAACAATTTCTCAGTTAAGTTTCAATCGTTTTCAATGAAAACATGATGGGAAAGGTCAGGCGTTTAAGTTAGCCTTTATCCTACGTGCATAATCAATCCTTATTTCTATCTAGATTTTTGTTAGTAACCATTCACAATCTTCGTTTCAACTTGCGGCCTGGTGATCAATCATTCAGTGTCACCATGGCATCTTCAGAATCAATAATTAATATTCTATCCTTAAGTTGCTGGGTAACAATTCAGTGCAAATCGATGTTGAACTTGGTTGGTCCCAACTCAATCCATTCGTGGCTTCATATGAGAAATTTTTTAATATATATATATATATAGGGGGAGAAATTTAAATTTCTAGAAAGGTGGGTGTGTGAAGTTGGTGAACCTTTTAGATGCAACTGAATTTAGAAAAAAACAGCTATCATGTTTATGCCATAATTTTTTATTTTCTCAACTATTTTATAAAAAAATATGTGTCCTCTTACTAGACAATGACCTCTACATGCTATAAAAAAATCCAATAGATCATCATTACATTAAGACCTTGAAAATTTGCACTAATACTTGGTGTACTAATTTAGAGAGCCTATAATTTTAAAAACTATTTAAAAGTGTTAATTTTATTTTGGAAAAATAACGTCTCCATAGTACTATTTGTTATCTACATATTTATCAATATTCCTATATTGAATCCATTATTTAGGCATTCAAAGGTTGTACTAACATGGACATATACCTTTTATGTTGAATAATCTTTTGATATTTCATTGTAACTAATATTCCAGTTATTAGTTAGTGAATTCTCGTTAATAATCTCGTTATCTAACTGTAGATAAAAATTTTGCTTTCCTTTATATGTAATACATATATTTCAAATAATATATTCAATGATGAGTTTCTTCACAGCCCGTGTCAGTGACGGTATAAGAGCAAGGAAATGAAGCATTGCTGAGGGAAAGGGATCCCATGAAGGAGGAGAAGTATGATACAAACATGGTTAAAACATTACGGGTTCATGTGTATAGATTTATGGTCCACGATAACCACTAATTATCACGCATTGAAATCATTTCTTCCACACACCTAGTTTACAATCCTTCAATCAAACCTGATGTTACAACTTCTAACTTGCAGAGTATCGAAGGAAACATGGTAAAGCAAAATGATGGTTATTTGGACTTTGGTTAAATATGACAATGTGAATATATGATAAAAGGGCGCATGAATGATGAAATTATTTCATAATCCAATGATATAGGACAAGGGCATGAAAATCAATGGTTTATAATAGATCCACTATGTGGAGATGCACGAGAGATAAGGGTACGCGGAGATAATTAACAATGTGCGAGGATCAACGGTTATGAGATTAGGTCGGTAAAATCTACAGTTGATAAGAAGTCCACTCCATAAAGTTGCGCGTTGTTAAAAACAAAAGCGCCCAGCGGAATGTGTATGTGTAAGTTAATCCAACGGCTTAAAAATAAAGTGAAAATTCATCAACGGTTATCATCAGATCCGGAGGGTAGAGTTGCACGACGGTTGGAGTTGAAAAGTGGTAGAAAAATTAAAACCGCGATACACGTGGCGGCTTGTGGTACATTCCGCAAACAAAAATGGTTTAAGAAAAACCACTAAAGGGAGCCTCCGGAATGGACTTCTATATAAAGTGAAGTTGACTTATTTTGAAGAATCATTTTTTATTTTACATGCCGGGATGAATGAAAAGGACCGACCACCACCCTTTCATAGTCAAATTAGGGTACATACAGTTACAGTCACAGGTAAGTTTCAAACACTCAAGCTTTATTCACAGAATTATCGTCGTTTTTATATTATGGAGAAAGATAAAGGGTTAGAAGGTCTTAACCGAATTCTGGATGAAAGAGAAGAATTCTTGATTGATGGACATAGGGGTGTATATGACCCATTCTTGTCAGTGGGAAATGTATCGGTTATTAAGGAAAAATTGTGGTGATATAATTCACAAGGAAACAACATTTTGAATGCCTGCAAGTCATTTATGTATTATTTCGCCATTGAGAAAACCTTACCTTTTCCTGAATTTGCCTAGTGGTGTGCAAGTAATTACTCGTCTTCTGAAAGAGTCATTGTGAGTCGTTCCATGTCCAAGATATTATGTAGAATTGATGCAAAATCTATTCATGGATTTCTGAATTTGCCTGATAATTACCCTGATAGTGGCGAGTCTATAAATGAGTCTGTTTTGGCTGAAGTGTACAGAGGTTGTAAAACTGAAGTTCAATGTAAATTTTTGTCTAGCATTCTTAATGAAGGACATTCATTCGAAGGTCTCTTTTTGCCATATCATATTCACATCTTTAAGGAGGAGGTCCAATTGGTTGTGTCTTTGGTCTGTCAGGTTTTAGGTCTAGATGATGACTTTCATGTCAGTGAGGTTGTCTTTGGTTTCTTATTAAAAATGAATTCAGTTAGTCTTGAGTCTGAGTCCCATCTGGTCCATGTCTTCAGTTTGGATGAATATTTAGCAGAGGCTGTCCATATCCAATTAGTGGAGTTCTCAAAGGTCATATTTTTCAAGTATCAATCATATTTGATGAACATGTTATTATGTTCAAATGTAATTGAATTGCAATTCTTGAATACTATATTCTCTTCGGATCTACCGAAGAAAATCAATATGTTCAAATTTGTAAATTCCATTATGTCAAAGATATATAAGTTGATGTTTTATGAAGTATTGCCTAGAGTGTTGGAAGAAATGAAGATTATGATGCAATCGTCACCAAAAGATAGGATTGGAGATTGGTTTTTGTATAAAGACTTTACAATTTTGAGAGTATATGGTTTCACCGGAGAGCCTTACAGGCTGCCTGGTTTCCTTACCCCTAGGATCTTTGCATTAGAATACATGACACAGAGATTACATGCAGAAGAGGAACATTTTGGAGCTTTAAAAACATCCTCCAATATCAAATTCCCCCTTAAAGTTGCTTCCTTCATCTTTAAAAACAAGGGTGCCCTAGTGATTGTGGAGAAATTATTGGAAAATATGGTTTTTCAAAAGGAACAAAGGGTCAATTATGATCCTTATCATATAATTTCTCTAAGAAAACAAGCAAATAAAAATAAACCATTTGATCACCAGATTGTTGAGGGTTTGAAGGAAGTAGCCAATTTGTCTCACTTTGTGGAAATTCTAGGATGCAATGAGAGTACAAGCAGTGGATCAGTTGCAGTGTCTCAAATGCAAGAAAGTTCTAGTGTTTTAATTAAAAGAATTTTTTCTGAGATTGAAAATATGGAAATAGATGAAGACAGTTCACATAAGAAGACCAAAACATCTCAAGATGATAAAATTTCAAGTGAAGTAGTTTCGGATGAGTTGAAAAAGGTATCTTTAATTCCTAAGAAGTCAATGCAGATGAATCAATTTTCTTTTGAAAGTGAAAATAATGCAGAATCAAGTTCAGTTTTTAAATCTAAAGAAGAATTCATGAATAGCTATGTAGAAAAGCAGAGACAGTCCCTAGAAGAAACTAAAAATCTACTCCCACAAGTGAGAAGTCTGAATAACCCAAAGACTTCCCTGATTTCCACTCAGGATGTAGAGAGAAACACTTTAAAATTAGCCATGGTAAGTGACAAAAAAGTGGTCGAAATGGAAGTAAGATTGGATAAAATTAGTGTACCTGACAAAATATAGTCGCATAATATAGTCGCATAAATAGACAAGAGATATTATTTATTCAGATTTATTGCATGCCATGGTGAAAATTAACAAGTTGCAAGTTTTCGTTGATAAATTAGAGGTCCAATTAAAGCACGAGAAAGTTGAGAACAATGCGAATTCTATTGAAATAAAGAAATTGCAAGCAGATATCGTAAGCTCAAGGGATGAAACAGGGAACACAAAAGCCATCAGAAGACTTTTAGAAGAAAAAGATAATGCCCTCGAGCTACTAAAGAAGAAGTTGAAAATCCCGAGTTCTAAACATGTTCAGTCATCAGAGTTGTTAGCATTGCAGGAGGAGAAGGATAAGATTCATCAGGAAATGATGGAGTACAAAGGCAAAACCGTGAAATTACAAGAAGAATAGAACAAATGGGAAATGGAGCGAAATGAGCTAATGGCACAGATTTCACGGTTAAAGAAAGACCAGAATGATGAAAAAGAGATTATGGAAGAATTAATGAGCCAGACTCCTACTAATGAAGATTTGAATATTGAAAATATTGAAAATCCTTTAAATGAATTTTCTGCTGATGATTTACTAGTACCATGTCACAAGTAAGCTTGAAGGATGTAGAAATAAGGGAATTAAAAGAAGAAAATGAGAAAATCAAATCTGAGCTGACTAAAATGGTTGAAAACAAGAATAACATATTACAGGATAAAGATCAATTACAAAAGAAGCTTAATGAATTAAAAGAAAGGAATACAGGAAAGGGTCCTCTTTAGGGAGCCAAGCATATAATTTGGGATACCTTGTCTGTGGAGATTACTAATTTCAGACATTATTTGAATTTCATTGATGACCAAAGTACACTGGTTAATTTAGCCAATCAAAGATTAAAACTAGTAAATGAGACTATGGAGAGGAAGCCCCTGAGTACAGCTCAGAATGCATTGAATTTCTTGAATTCATTAACTTATCAAAAATTACAAGATATAGGAATCAAAGACAGAGTGGCAATGGTACTGTGGTAAAAAAGGTTCATTCGCAAACATCATCTTATGAAGAAAGTACAAGATAAGGCTGATGAGATGACTTCGCGTATTAATGATTTCAAGCATGCTTTTAAAGAATTCTTTGAAGATGGCCTTCCTTCTTTCTAGGATGAATAAGGAAGAATTATTTCTCAATAACATTATCATAGCCTGCTAGTACAAAGCTATATGTATCACTCCAAGTTTGATGATTTGGTAAAGGGACTGACGGGAAAAGTCATTGTGGACAAGTTAACAGAAGACTTCGAGATATTGCAGAAATTTCTGATCGTTAGAGGAGGGCTTCTTACTATGTCTTATGAAACCTATATGGATCTAGAAGTGTCTATCCAAGAAATGATTGAGTACGACATCCCAAGCACATGAAAATGGAGAGCCGTGGAAAGATTCAGAAAAAACAAAGTATATTCTTCATCCGTGAAAACAGGTGTTGTGCGCTATGGAGCTACTTGTTCAAGCCTTGTTGTCACCAAGTTGATTTTAATTAAATGATGTGGTATCAAGATCAAAGCAATTAGTTTATTCCTAGTTGTTAGGAATATAGTTACAAAGACTTTGATTGAACATATTATTCAGTTATTAAATCTTCTTGGGGGAAGAAATCATTTATGTATATATTTTCATTTACTTGATGTATTGGGAGTTGGAACCCATTTGTTGATCAATGTTTTTGAAGACATCATTTTTGAAATAACAAATTCTAATGCATGTGGGTTATCAGAGATTCTTGTGCTGTTTACATTACAATCTGTATTTTCTTTCTTGTGTGATCATTTTTCCGGTGTTACATTCCATTTTGTTTTCCTCGTAATCTCAAGCGTAGTGTTGAATGGTTGGAATTCATACCTGTTGTGTGCTGACTATTGTTTCTTATATTTCATAAATGTTTTCTGCTAAAGTTAATATGGAATTCATCTTCTGATGCTCTATATTGATGGACTGTTCATATTTCCTCCTTTTCCACCTGAACTCAATGAATGACTGTAATTGAGTGGTTATCTCGCCTTTGATGAAATATCATGCATGTGAATTTGTGATATCTTTATATATTTTGAATCCATTACCCAATGATTATGTGCATCATTTCAACTACCTATATTATGTTTAAGTGTTGATTTTATATCTGGCCTTGTTAAATTTATATTTAAAAGATCCTTCTCTGGAAAGGAAAGCTAGTTTCTTTCTGAAGTGGTTTTTTCTATTACCTTTGGGATTTACCTTTGCAACCTGGGTACATTCTGAGTGCTAACACCTAAGATTTAACATTTTCCTTTTATGGTTGTAGGTTTTGAGCATTTTTAGAGGCCAAACAACACAATTTTGTCAGAAGAGCCAAGATGGAACAAATATATGAATGACATATACATTTCAGGTCTATGGATACATTTCACAAGTAATATAAGCACAAACATCAACTAAACAACACAAATTATCACAATAAATCCCACCTATTAATCCCTGCGAAGTTGTCAATATTTGTTGTCATTTTAACGATTTAACTAATATCCATAGTAGATCGTTTGAAAACAGTTGGAATAAACTTGTTTTTTGTATATATATAACTATGTCTACACAAACTATTCAAGAAGGTGTTTGTTATAAAAATAGAGGATTAAGAAAACAATCCATTTTACAACTATTTAACTTGAATAAAATTTTACTTAAATAACTGCAAGAATATCAATAAACAACATAGATTATAACAATAGATCTGACCTATTACTTTGATGATTTTTTGTATTGCTCCCGATATTTTATTCTGTTGTTGAAACCTTTGTCACATTCTCCTGGATGGATTGTCAATCATGTTAAACCCACCAGTTTCCTGCCTACAATTCCGTGACAGGTACTCTCCTTCCCTCAGGACACTCAAGGTCGATGAGGCTGACAACACTTAACTAGTAAATAAAGTATCACACCATACTGCTCCTGGGATGCTCCCAACCTTTCTCACATTGTACTGAACCACACCCTCAACCATAGTTGTCTTAGAGAGCCACAAAACCATATATTGGCTATAAAACTATGGAAAGTCAAAACATACCACACTCTGGCTCTCTTTATGCTTTTATTTTCCTTTTCATTAAAACCTATGTGTTTCATGCACCACATTTAGTTAACTAATTATTTCTTTATTTACCCACCCTCTTTTTAGTTATTATAGGTTATCTTGTTCTTCTTTCATTAGTTAGGAATTTTCTTTAAATGTTAGTTCCTTAATTTACTCTTTTAATTGTGTTTCTTGATTTAGATTTATTTAGTTTTATTTCATTTCATCGATTTATTTTATTATTATTATTATTTATTATTATTATTATTTATTATTATTATTATTATTATTATTATTATCTTACCAAAATTCTACTAAAATTCCTTCCAAGCATTTTATTAATCCCCCCCCACCCCGATTCATAATTAATGTTGATTACTGTTTCATTCTTGTCATTACCAATGTTATCAAGGTGTCATGCTTCTCACATGCCCTTCCGATAATTCCCATAGGCGGGGAGTTGGTATGTCGACTGAACCAATGTTACCTCAACTTGCCTACCCTATGGAGGGCCAAGTGGTTCATGGGAAATAAGGCCAAATCCTTATAGTGTGCCCCCCCAATACGATCTTCATGAGTAACCAACTCACGATCTACCCTCACAACACACGCATCTGATGAGTTGGAGTTTTCCTCACTCTATTCAAAGCTCATTGCATCATCCATTTGCTAGAATTACAAGTATAAATTTTCATCCTCGTCACTTGGTGTGGGTCAATTGGAAATAATAATCCCATTACCTACACATAAAACAACATGTGTATCAAATATTATAAAAAATATTTCAACCATAATTTGAACATCAAATCGACATGAATTTTCTAGGGTTCATGACTCATCCAAATCCCATGCACCTCAGTGCATCCAAACATAACACAATTAAATCATACTATAAACAACATTTATATCACCTTCCATAGTTGTCATCTCAGCTAGAGTCCTTGTATACTAACGTTTTCTTACATCTCACGTACCTTGCTTTCCTATCACACTTCAAAAACCATCAAAGTACATGATAGATATGACATAAATTTTGTCAATCATTCATAATTAGCATTATAAAATATTAAATCATTATCGAAAAAATCACATGATTCTTCATTCATAAATGGAAATCATAATATAACTGCATTCACATTTGACCAATGTCGACATCATTTTCATAGTCCAAATTATTCATCTTTTAAGAATATGTCAAGATAATTCCTCATAAGTTATTTTTCATTAGAAAATAATTCTTTCACACATGTCCAAGCCATCTAAAACCAAATTCCCTCAAAAATATGTCCATTCATAGTTTTATAACACAAAATAAAAATAACCAGGTCACTCGTCACAAAATTTCCCGAAAGAATAGTTATCATAATCTCAAAAAAAAAACAGGGTGTTACATACACCTCCACTTCAAGAAAATTTGTCCCAAAGTTCTAGAATAAGTACGAAAACAGTATATGAATTTCAAATGCATCCTCCTAGGTCACGGAGATGGGACTATAAATATCCCACTGCACCTTCACCTAATCAACTAGTTGACATCACAGCTATCGATTTTGTCAATCCAGAATACAAACATGTTCAGATACAAGTGCCCCTCATCCGAAATCTGCAAATTGCTGAAGTCCACAATGTCATATGCATTAACATATATTGATGTAACAAAAAAATGAAAACATCATGCATCCAACTCAATGCTGATGGAAATGCAAGACATTAAGCAATCATTCGCGATATTTTCAGTAATCTCAAATTACCCTACAAATTGCAGTGAAAACTTGGATCCCTTGTCAAATTTGATGGAGCTCTTCTACAGAATCACCCGCAAGAAAACTCTATCCCAAACCTGATAGATTCGATCTATCATATGCGCATTGATATAAATTTTCTATTGATCCTGAAGCTCATCCTTGCTCACATGGATGGCATTTTCTTCTTCCATTTCTTTCATCATCTCTGGACCTACCAAGACTCTATCTTCCAAATGATCCCAACTCAATGGTTTTCGACATGGCCGACCGTAGAAAAACTCAAATGGTGCCATCTGAATAGAGCTATGGTATCTATTATTGTAGGAAAATTCTATCAATGGTAAGTACTCTTCCCAATGGTTATATTGATCCATGACTTACATGTGTACCATGTCTTCTAGGACTTGGTTAACCCTGTTAGTATGACCATCTGTTTCAGGATCATACGCAGTATTGAAATTCAGTTGGGTACCTAAAGCTTCGTGGAAAATTGTCCAAAATATCCCTCAAAAGTGTGTGATTTTGGTTAATGTGTCTACTACCATGAACAAGGAATCATGCCTCCTAGAGGTTATCAGAAACCCGATGATAAAGTATATAGATATTACCTCGCACTTAGACTCAAGGATGGCATGGGGCTGTAAAATTCCCCTTGGATGGTGATGCTCAGCCTTCACAAGTTGACAATCTAGGGACCTTTCCATGAATTATAACACATCCTTCTTCATACCATGTGAGAAAAAAAATGGCTTTATATCTTCATTCATCTTCATCACCCCTCGGTTGTCCATATACACTGCTCGATGGGCCTTTCATAGGATGAAATTTTGGACCTCCTTGTTTATTGAAATGTACATACATTTGTTGTATCTCATTAATCCATCATTTTTTGATTATGTATCCTACATACTTAGGGACTTCAACTGCTGCCCCTTCTATTCTTTCCTTGACTTCATTGTACTAATTACTTTCTTCTAGTTGCATATTAAGTACCTTCTCCTGTAAATGTTTTGTAAGCGACAATACCGAGAATATATGAGGTCGTCGAATCAATGCATCTTCTACCTTATTCATCATCTTGTTGATGTATGAGATGTCAAAATTGTACTCACTCAACATATCTAACCACTTCCTTTTCCTCACATTGAGTTTAGTTCACTCTGAGTAAAAATATACTACAGCCCATGGTGGTTTGTCTTTAATTCAAATTTTCTACTGACCAAATAGCATCTCCAAAGTCTCAAATCATATACCACTATTGCAAGTTCTGGGACAGGTGTCACATAATTATCCTCATGCGGTCTAAGTTTCCTATAACCCTAAGAAATTGGCCTACCTTCCTTCATTAATACTTCCCCCAACCCTTCTTTATACGAAAAAGTATTTGTTCATGTCCGGTACTTTCAAAATCAGGGTTGTTGTTACTAACTCCTTAAGTTTTATGAATGCTTTCTCACACTGTTTAGACCATACAAATTTCTTGTTCTTTTTTTTCAGTTCATTGATGGATCCTACAATCATCAAAAATCCTTCCACAAATCTTTGGTAATATCCTGATAGTCCCATGAAGCTTCGCACTTTGCGAAAATATTTTGGTGTTGGCCATGCCAATATTGCCTCAATCTTGCATGGATCTACTGCTATGGCATTACCTAAGATGAAATGTCCTAGATAATGAATCTTTGTTTAGAAGAATGAGCATTTGGACAATTTTGCATTAATCTTATGCTCTGTAAGACATATTAGAACCATATTCAAGTGTTCTTCATGATCATCGACATTCTTTGAATAAATCAAAATGTCATCTAGGAACACTTGGACGAATTTGTCCAAATACTTCCAAAATACGCCATTCATTAGGTTCATAAAGACACCTGGCACATTCAATAATCCAAATGGTACAACAACACACTTGAAGTGGCCACACCTCATCTTAAATGTTGTCTTGGGAATGCCTTCTTCTCTTATCCTCAATTGATGGTATCCAGACCTCAAGTCTATTTTTGAAAATAATGCCACCCCCTTCATTTGATCAAATAGATAATCTATCAGTGGAAAAGGGTATTGATTCATGATAGTGGCCTTATTCAATTTTTGATATTTGATACATAGTCTCCATGACCCATCCTTCTTTTTGACAAATATCATTGGCACTCCACACGATGATATACTAGGCCTGATGAATCTTAGATCCAACAGTTCTTGAATTTGTATTTGCAACTCATGCAACTTAGGTGCGATCATGTAGTAAGGAGTCCTAGCTATTGGTTGAGTTCTTGGATTGAGCTCAATGGTGATTTCACTTTCTTCCTTGGTGTTAGTCCCAAATTTTCCTCTAGGAACACGTCGGTGAACTGCGACAATATAGGATGTTGACTTACATTTATTGTATCAGACTTTTCATTCATAGTTTTCACTACATATAACCGACATTCCTTATGCATGCTTTTATTTAGTTGCAATGCAGAGATCAATTTTAGAGACACTCCTCTCTTGGTACCTTCTAGTATCTACCTATTCTCGGAGTCATATTTGAATGTCAAATTCTTCACCTTGCAATGTCCAACTGTTGAATTCACCTCTAGCCAATCCATTCCTACTATGATTCTGTAGGATCATAATGAGGTGGTGTAGAGGGAAAATTTTGTAACACAAACCCCTAGATCTAACTCATAGTCTTAGACTAACATCCCATTCCCTCGGGTTATTTCGGATGACAATTAGACTACTTCAAATTTCTGTTGCTCGATTTCCATCATTCAACTTCTAGTCAACGCTTTAAGTTTCCAGCCTCATACCTGTGGTTTCCAGCCTCGTGGATTGATGTTATGCTTGTTGATTTTTCACCCCTGCATGAATCTGATGAGCCTACCCTATGTTACCCACTGTATTCAGGTGTTGCCCCTAATTCACCCCTCTATGTATATGTGTACAATTATTCTGTCGATGGGGTCCTCCTCATGTTGAACATGATCCTCCTGGAGGTGCTCCCTAATGAAACTATTGAGCAAGACTGCCATTGTCTTGTTGTCATTGCACAACTGGGATGTTTCCCCATGGATAATTCTTTGGATCTCATGCCTCATATGGAGGTCTTGACCCACCATTTCCATGTCTCTAATTTCCCATCCTAAGATTTGGGTAAGGGTATCTACGCCCTGTCCCCGACCTCGGGGCACTCATAGGTTGTAACCTAGGCTTCCGATCACTTTGTCCCATAGGTCGAGGTTGTTGTTGTGGACTGCCTCCATTAAATTATTTCTCTGTTATTAGTGCTCATTGTATTCCCTCATGCATTGTACACGGAATCAAAATGTGCACTTTAGAATGAATGTTGTAGTTTAGGTCAGAAATAAATTTGTTCACCCTTAGTTTCTTGGTACTCAAAGGTGGTGAATACCGCATAAGTTCCATGAATATTTCCTCATACTTAGGTACGGACCAAATTCCCTACTTTAGTGTGTTGAATTAATTTAATTGTCCTTCCAAAAATTATTCTGACATGTACCATTTGAAAAAATATTCCACAAATAGTTCCCATGACACTTCGGCAAGCTCTAATCCCAGATGCAACAAAACTGTCTTCCACCATAATAGGGAATTCGCCTTCAGTTTCATAATTTCCATACACAACTTCATGTTTGAGGAGTAGGTGCACAACACAAGGCACATTGTGATGTTTTCCAACCATGCCTATGTATCCGTGTCTCCCAAGGAACCATGAAATTCTGAGAACTAGACTTTTTCCAAATCTCAATGTGTCGACTTAAGTGGAGGTACTGGGCCTCCTTATCCAACTTTTTCCAACCGAGTAACCACTGCGTTCATCATTCACTAGAATTAGTGTACCATATTCATCACTTCACCTACAGGTATGCTAGCTTCCTCATTCTCTCAAGGTTGTACTAGAGTTGGTGAAGGGGTGTGCGCACTACGTGTTCCGACTCCGCAAGTCTTCCGTCCCCTTCCTCTTCTTCCTCCTCTCATTCCCGAATCCATCCTATTATTTTCACAAAGACCCAAGCATAAATAACCAAACCAGGACTTATGTTGCATACATCACTATATCATAATAATTACAACATACAGAATGATGTCAAGCATAAGCCCAATTGTGGAACCTCGCTCTGATACCATATATAATATCCTCTGGAGTAAACACTAAATTTTTGGAACACCAAATCATGTGATAACATGGTTAAAGAAGAACCTTGTGGTAGTTACAACTTTGCAATCAAATGTAGGCATGTATTTTTCCCATTTTGTGAAGTTATCAACTGCAACAATGATGTATTCTTGGCCTTGAGTGGATGTTGGGTGGCACTCAAATTTTTTTGGATACAGTCCAGGAATTTCAGCATAAGACCATGCAAATATGTCTTGAAATTCTTTGATGAGGGTGGTGAAATAGCTAATCTCCTACGGGGAACATGAGGGACCAATGGAAGTGTTTTCAACTACCTTGGGAGTGGTGTAGATGACAATTTGAGCACTTGGACATATGTTAGACAAATTTCCTTCTTCAAAAGCATTCAGAGTGGGAATAGGATTCTTGAACAAGTCGACATGCTTTGGTTCGTAAGAAGTGGTTTTATTCAATTGTGTATTGTTGGTATATCACTAGGGATGTAAATTACAGTCGATGATGGAGGCTATGCCAAGGGGGGTATTCTAAGTTCATTACCTCCATTATATCCTAATCTATAAGTGTTACAGAGAGAAATTCCTATGGCTTGCGGTACCACAACAGACAACTTGACTCCAGAAATCAATCCTTTCCAATATGCAATAGAAATTAAATATCTAGCACTAAAGGATCAGACCTCGTACCTCATTTCAAATGGTTGAAGTAGATCCCCATTGAGCTTTACAACTTCATCTTGAATTCATAAATCACTTCCTCAACAACAAGTAAACAAGTAAACAAGACAAGAATACTATATATATTGGTGTTAGATTATTCTAGCATATATAATCAACAATGTATAAGCATTTGAAATCATCCATGGATAAAATATTCATTCAAACATACATTATTGGATAGGAAAAGATATTTCTATTAATATAAAATCAGAGATCACAATGGATACAACCTCTATCAACACATCTGCAAATTAGAGAAACTGAATCCCCCACTTGGGCCTCCACCACCTCAATCCTCCATTTCTCAATAGAAAGCTCACAAGCAAAAGGCAAGCTTGGGAAGAACACAAAATTTCTCCAAGGGACAAAGGGATGCAGACTCAAGCACAAGTTCCACCAACAATGGACTATAGTTTCTTTGCTCTCAATTCTCTCTTATGCCTTCAATGTACCAAAGAGTTCCTTATATAGATTTTCAAAGGGGTAATGAAAGGTCGAATCCGAGTGATCTCAAGGTATATGGAAGGATAGGATTCAAGTGAGTTGGATCCATGTTAAGGAAAACTTGAAAAGGATTTGAATTATGCACACATCCCGATGTACATAGTTTTAGGGGTCAAACCCACGTATATACATGATTAGAGGTTTAAAAGTCACGTGTATTAATTTTCACATGCTTTTAGGGATAGTCAAGGAAACATCAAAGGACAAAAAATGGTCCAAGGGGTCTAAGGAGTCTGCAGAGGGACACAGGAAGGCCATACAAGTGTGATTCACCTGGAGTGGTAAAATAAGCTATAACAGATGCCCCCTAATATGTGAGTTCATAGGGGTCATACGATGGCCAAAATACATTATAAGTCCATCCCGGAAGTGGAGTGATGAAGGATCTCAAATGTAAGACCAGCTACCCAATCAACATAATACATTGATATAACTCTGCACATACTACAAATACATATAGCAGTCCCAGATACATAAGAGTACAATGGCCATGAATAGGCATGATACAAGATATCACATAAGTGGTCATTGCCACGTACAATATACATAGATCATAATCTCCATGATGAATATATACCAAGGACCATGATCTCCATAATTACTGAAGATATATAATGGATCAACATCTCCATAATGGCTGGAAATGTCTGACATATACTAGAATCAAGTCACGAGAGCTGAAATCTCATGAACACTGGCACAATCAAGCAGGTAGCATATAAGAGATGCCACCAATCTGGAAGGTCTTCTACACAAACCACTACGAGTACCTATCCTACTATGTGAATAGAGGTGTCGAGGTCAAACATAGTAGTCCATCGTCAGATTACCGGTCATTGATGTCTACTGTTAACAGATGCGAGATCACCCATTGATAATGAAAATGGGAATCAAGGTACTAGAGTGCAAACTAATAAGTGTGAATAAATGTGTTGAGGTCGAACACTTGAGAGGATCCATTGATCAGGGTACATTGATATATTCCCAAAGACTATTGATGGCGAGAGAACTTGCCACTGATGATTGCAAGTCTCAAGGCACTCAAAAATGACTCTAGATTCCAATCCTAGAATAAATGATCTGAAGTTGATGTGATGAAATCTGCTGGAAGGAGCGAATTAAGGCATCCCCCATCATCCAACATGAGGTACTCAGCAAAGCTATATAGTTTGGAAGGACTTGATCATAAGGTGCATGAACCAGTAACTATACTGGGAATGGCTGACATGCAAAGTCAAGATAACTGAGGAATGGCTAACTCATGTTTCAATTTCCTTCGAACAAGATCATTACAGTGAATGGTGACTGAATAAAGGCAGCATAGACTCGATATACAAAAACTGGGACATCTCTGCAACACAGGAGGCATCGACAGAGGCTCCATGGGGATTGGAAGCTTAACTAATCGGTGGAGATAAACTCAAATAAACGAGTACAACTCCTAAATTCAAACTATAAACCCAACCAACGGATGTGATATACAGTGTTCTATTCGAAGGCGATATGACTTGATAGCTACCAAAGATAACATCTTTCCTTGTCCTCCTTTTTGGTTTTTTGATTTTTTTGGACTTTTTCAAATATTTAAAAATCTTGAAAAAGAATAAAACTACTTTATAGTTACAGACTAGGAGGAGATGAGTGTCATAGGGACAAACAAACTAGTTCCAAGCAGTGGAACATACCTATGCTCAATGCAAGGACACATGTGTAGGATAGTGACGCTTAGGGGAAAATCCTCTCCTGGTAAAAAGGGAATCAAGCTCCAAAGGATATATAAAATGGCTCTGAATGGCTAGACATGAGACAAGCTCGAACTATATGGTTGAAGCTCAATGTTAGGGAAGCCGACATAAAGCTCAATAAAGCAGGAATAGATCATGATAATGAAATTACAACTTGACATAAGGGAGTCTTGAGGGAAATAGGCTAGCAAAATATCAAGAGGAGTATGAGGCTCTTGTGAAATGTCATGGAAATGCTACACAATGGACTCCCACACCCTAAAGGACAAAACGTCAGCATGGGCACCAAATGCAAATAAGGCGCTAACTAGGGTACCCATGTAAGGTCAAGCTCTACCACTCATATCATGCCACTTCTAAAATAGCAAGAAGGTTCTGTGACATAATAGAGTGGGTTCATACCTAAGGCTATAATGAAATGGTCATAAGGTCATGCAAAATGCAAATGGTGATGAAACCTAAACTATATGCCAGTTTAGACATGATACCTGAGATCGGCATGAACGAGTCAATCCAACGGCTGAAATTCCACTCAAAAAGGTCTCCTACATCATAAATTAGGTAAAAGTGTTAGAATAATCAACTCATAGTTAGCTACCTTAGACATTAATTAATCCAATTTTTGTCTTATTTGCCTAGTTTCCATATCCCACCTTATGCAAGTTGTCCTCAACACATCCAAAGTGGTCAAAATTGCTAAATTTGAGTCATGGAGTTCTTGGGAAACCACTTGGAATCAAATATGCTTTATT
Source organism: Pseudotsuga menziesii (assembly GCA_001517045.1). Lineage (NCBI taxonomy): Eukaryota > Viridiplantae > Streptophyta > Pinopsida > Pinales > Pinaceae > Pseudotsuga > Pseudotsuga menziesii. The sequence goes on along the minus strand of LPNX010465800.1, from coordinate 297,637 downwards.
CCTAGCCTTCTTAGCGCATGTCTACTTTTTCTGCTTTATTGCCTGCTTTTTCTGATTTTTAAGGCAATTAGGAAAGTTTGACTAGGTGAAGTTAACTTATTTTTTGTCCTCATCATCCTCCACTCTTTTATCCTAAGAAAATCATGTATGAGTTTTCCTTCCATCATCTATTAGCTTGCCTAATTGATTTTTCCAATTCATGATCTCCTAGACAGATTTGGAAATTTCTTTATGCACCTATGGGGGATTTGCTTAGATTTAGTAAGCCTTCTTTTGAAAAAATTCAAATGGCATCCTTATGCATTCAAATATATCATGTAATTATTTATTGTGGCAGCCTATGACTTTACAGGGTTGGATACTGTACACTTATTCAATACAGATTAGTGTTCTGCTCCATATTCAGTCTCCTTTGTGTGTAATTTGCATGTGTAATTTTTCTAACACCTGGGTTCAATTTCCACATGGTATCAGAGCCTCTGTAGATCAATTTCTCTCCTTCCAATTTGTATTATAGGTTCAACATCATTGACTGGGAGCATTCTGCTGACTGAAGGGACAATCTCTGAGCTATGGATCAATCTCAGAAGATCATCTTGACTCCATTTAACTTCTTTGAATGGAAAGCAGAGATGGAGATACTGTTGAGAGTGAAAGGCCTATATAGAGTGACTATGGAAACAGAAGTAGAGCCCAATGTACATGCAGAGAAAATTAAATGGCACAACAAGAGGGATGAGGCCTATGGTCTCCTGTGTCTGAGCATATCCAGAGACCTCCTTTTCCATCTTGATGGATTGAAATCACCAAATGAAGTATGCAAGAATATTGTTGAGATTTTTGGTAAGACATATGAGATGAGGGGACATCATATTGAAAATGAATTGATATCCCTGAGTCCCAATAGCTTTGAATCCCTGCAACTCTATTTTTCCAAGTTCAAAACCCTTGTTTTGCAGTTAAAACAATGTAAGATCAAAAAGAAGGATGAGCAACTAGTTTTGGCCATACTCTCAAGGCTTGGCCCTGACTATTCATTGTTTGTATCGACCTTCTATGCCATAAAGTTGATAGCTCAAGCCTAGAAAATGTCTAGCCTTGCAGATTTCATGGAATCTCTCACACAAGAACAAGATAAACTAGTGATGATGGGCACCATCAAACCTTCCAAAGACCAAGATATGGTTGCTGGAGATTTGAGGGTGGAATCAAAAGGCAAGAAGAAAGCTAAGAAGCCACCTGAGAAAAGAACAAGTCTCCAGAGGAGCCCCAAGGTTCCAAGAGGAACCCTCAGAAGAAGAAGAACAAAGGAGAAATGAGAAAGTGTGCATACTGTAGTAAGGGCAATCATCCTGAAAGCTCCTTCATGAAGAAGCAAATTGACATGCTGACCCAGCTCCTAGATAAGAATGGCATCTCCCTTCTTGATAGTTCAAAGAAGAGGGAAGGAGGATCAAATTTAGAAGACATAGAAAGAGTTCATGCATTGGTTGCTGGCACATCAAGCTCACCTAGTTTCATCATTGATTCTGGAGCTTCAAGAGATATGGTTTCGACCAAGGATGCATTCACCTCACTTGACATGTCGAAAGGTCCACCAATAGTACTGGGAGATGACTCTCTCACTGAAATTTTGGGCAAAGGGAGGATTGATCTTGACCATGGTAAGTTCAACAATGTATTGTATGCTCTAGGTCTTGCCTCTAACCTCTTATCAGTGTATCAGATGGACTACACAAGGTCTCCAAAGAAGGTTATATTCTCTCTTGATGAAGTTGAGATGACAGAGATCTCAAGTGGTAAAGTCATTGCAAAAGGAGTTGCAAATCACACTTCAAAGGTATACATGTTCTCACACTTCCTACCCTAATGAAACCCCTCTACTCTTCTAATTCATGCTAATGAGGCAAGCAAGATTTGGCATGAAATATTTGGCCATCTTAACTATAAGTATCTTTCTGATCTTAGTGAAAAAAAATGGTCATAGGGTTACCAAAGATTAACTTTTCCAAAGGAGTCTGTCAAGGTTGCATCTTAGGAAAACACCCAGAGCATAAATTTGAGAAAGCTAGTCATGAGAGAACCTCTGCACCTCTTGAGTTGATCCACAGTGATGTTGCTGGCCCATTTCCTCATATGTCAATGATTCAAGACAAATATGCATTAACATTCATAGATGACTTTTCCAGGTACTACTAGGTTTACTTCCTGAAACACAAGTCTAAATTTTTTGGCCTCTTCAAAGTCTTTAAGGCTTTGGTTGAAAACCAGTCTGGGAGGAAAATCAAGGTCCTCAGATTTGAAAATGGTGGTGAGTATGTCAAGTCTGAGTTCATTCAATAATGTGTAGATTCAGGTATTCAAATGCAACATTCTATCCCTTACACACCACAACAAAATGGTGTTGCTGAGAGGAAGAACAGATCACTGAAAGAGATGGCAACCTGCATGATGGAGGCTAAGAATTTGCCACCAAATTTTTGGGCCAAAGCTATTAAATGTGTAGATTATATATAGAATATGGTGCCTCATAAATATCTTGATGGTATTACTCCTTTCGAAGCATGGAGTGGGCACAAGCCAGATGTGACCCATTTTAGGATTTTTGGTTCAAGGGCTTGGGCTAGAATTCCAACAGAAAAGAGGAAGGCTTTGCAGCCCCAAATCCAAGAGTGTCTATTTGTTGGGTACTCTAAAGATTCAAAAGGGTACAAGCTGATAAATTTGAGCACAAACAAAGACTTCATTGAAAGGAGTGTTCAGTTTCAAGAAGAGCCTTTAGCAACAGTGGAAGTTGGAGAATCCTCTTTACCACCAGAACCATTGAATGTAAGTGAAGAGATAGTTGAACTTGCTGATTCTGATATGTTTGATAATGATGATTTAATTGCATATCTTAACAGTCCTACAAGACCAAAATGGGAAGCAAAGACCATTCATGCAGTTGGAGAACTAGCTGGAAATCCTAATGATCCTAGGAGGACTAGATCTCAATTTGAGAGTGCTCTATGCATGAAAGATCCTATGTTTGCAAAGAAATGATATTTGATGGTTGAATCAGACCCATAGACATATGAATATGTAGCACATGATCCAAGATGGAAAATAAGCATGAAAGAAGAGTTCAGCTCACTCCAGAAGAACAACACTTGGGAGCTGGTTAATCTTCCCCTAGGGAGGAAGCTATTTCAGTGTAAGTGGGTTTACAAAACAAAATTTGCTGTGGATGGTTGTTATGGAGAAAAACCTGTGGCAGTCTTAACAGCGGTTCTATACACCCACAAAGCAGGATATAACATAATGTGCCAATTATTCTTGCTTTGTGTGATGGTTCGTTGGAGAGTGGATTTGAGTGACTTGTTCATTGATTCTACCTATCCATTCGCTTGAGGGTTGTAAGAGGAGGAATGCTCTTGATTGTACCCTAACTTTGATGCCAACTCTTCCATCATACGATTCTAAAACTCCGAGCCATGGTCAGTGACAAGATCTTTCAGAATCCCGAACCGAGTAATAAACTGGTTGAATAAGAAGTGCACAACTGTCTCACCATCGGATTTAATTGTAGGCATAGCCTTAGCCCATTTCATGAAGTAATCAACAACCACTATGATATGATGATGCCCCCCAGCGGAAGCTAGGTTGCAATCCATAAAATAAATCCCCCACTTAGTGAAGGGACCGGTGGTGATGATGGGGTGAAACAAGGCAGGTTTTGAGTGCATATTACGTGCAAACACCTGGCAAGGGTGGCACCTTTTGACCACATCTACACAATCCTTAAAGATCAATGGCCAGAAATAACCCGCTCTTAATATTTTTGGGTTATAGAAAGCCCAGATAAATGACCATCACATGCCCCTCCATGGCAATCATTCAGCACTACCTCAGCCTCCTCATGAGTTAAACAATGTCGTAAAATGGAATCTACCCCACAGCGATACAAAGTGTTATCCACTATGAGGTAATTCTTAGACACATGACGTAATCGTCGTCGTTCATCCCATGAGAGGTGAGTAGGGACCTTCAATGTTTGTAAATATATAATGATATCCCTATACCATGGGTCTAAAGTTGAGAATAAGAAGATGTGCTCATCGACAAACATATCTTCACAAATCAAATCCTCGTCCTCGCTTGGAAAATATGATATAAGCTCTGCAAAAATCAACGATTTCTTTGATTTTGCTGAAACAAACTCGAGATCGAATTCTTGCAGGATGACAATCCATTTATTATATTTTCCCCCAATCATCCTTCGAGTGAGGACAAATTGAAATGGATTGACATGGGCTACAGCCAAGGTCTCGAGAAGGAGAATATAATGTCTCAACCGTTGAACTGCATGTAAGGTAGCTAAAGCAAGCTTCTCACCATGAGAATAATGGATCTCTACTTCAATAAGATTCCAGATTAGATAGTATATGACATGCTCTTGGATCTCCTCATCCTCTTGAACCAAAACCATACCAATTGTCTCCATGGACGTGGCCACATAAAGTAGAAAATCACGGCTAAAGTCTACAGGACTAATCACCGGGGCCAATGCTAGGGCTTGCTTGAGCGCATCAAAGGACTCCTGGGCTCACTCATCCCAACAAAAGGTGGTGTCCTTCTTCAAAAGATGCATGAAGCCTCTAGTCAAATTGGGAAAATTGACAACGAATCTCCATAAGAAGTTTTCCATGCCTTGCAAACATTGAAGATGAAGAATATTTTTCAGGGGAGATAACTGAAGTATTGCCTCAACCTTCAAAGGGTCGAATCTTATACCCTCTTTAGACACAATGAATCCTAACAAGTGACCTGACTTCACACAAAAGATGCACTTGTGAGGATTTAACCTGACCAAATAATGGCAGAATCTTTCGAATACCAATCTCAAATGATAGGAATGATGCATTCTCATACAAGAATGAGTAGCAAGGTCATCCAAAAATACTTCGATAATCAATTTGAGATCGTGGAAGATCAAGTTCATGGCCTGCTGAAAAGCAGCTTTGGCATTCTTAAGGACAAAAGGCATTTTTCGATATGTGAAAGTTCCCCAAGGACAAATAAATGCAGTCTTATGTTGGTCCTCAGGTTTAATTTGTATCTGATTATACCCAGAAAATACATCCATAAAGGAAAAAACTTCACTACCTGCACACTCATCCAAAATCTTATTAATAAATGGTGTGGGGAAATTGTCCTTAGGATAGGCATGATTCAAATCACGACAATCAATACATGTGTGGATTTCCCCCTGCTTCTTATCTACCAGAATGGGGTTTGCAACCCACTCCGTCAAGGGAACGGGATAGATTAAACTGGATTTCAACAGTTTCTTTATCTCTGCCTTAATCACGGGTGCTTTCCTAGGATTCACCGCATGCAAGCGTTGCTGAATAGGCTTAGCATTGGGATAAGTCTTAATCTCATGTTTGACAATACGAGGGTCGATACTTGGCATTTCATTGTAAGACCAAGCAAAGATATCACAAAATTATTTAAATAGCTCGATGTATTCTTGAATCTCAGCATGGGAACATTCTTCCCCAATATAGACATTCTCTATCCTGCCAGGATTGCGATAGATATTGATAGGAATCGTTGAAGATATATTTTCCATATTTCCATCAGCCATCGGACCAGGAGAGCTTAATGGAACCATAGGACTACCAATTCTCTCACTAAGAACCTCCCTAAAGTCCTCACGCTCCAAGCGATCAAGCTTGGGAAGAAAGTAAGATCTATGATGGAGCTCTTCCCATGGTGGTTCAACTCCCAACTGACATGGCCTCAATAATGGCTTCATTTGAAGGGAAGACACTATCGAGGTAGTCATGTGTGTGAGAAGGCTGTACTACCCATGTAGGCAGCACATAAGGGTCCTCCTCCTTTGTCCGCGAAGAGGAAGGACTGGTCTCTGCAACACACTCAAGATTCACTTGATAAGCTACCATAGTTGCAGGCAACGACATGTCCATCACGATGGGCTCACTCAAAGTACTCGGTGTAGGAAGAATCCAAGGATCTTCCATATGACTCGTGTGAAAAGACACCAATCTCATAGATGTCGAATCCTCACCAGAACTAGACCCTATCATAAGGATTAGTGCAAGAAAACTAAAAATTCCCATGAGGGATGGATACATGCCTACACCCATACTCCCAATTGCCGGCTGAGAGTGCTCAACGATCAGGATCGAAGCTCTTGAAGATGCGTTAACTAACAGATTCTTGAATGATGTTTGATCAATCGTGACTATCTTCCTGTTAAATGGAAAGCATACAACACGAAATAAGGAATAAGCTATGGCTTGATAAATATGTTGACACACACACACAACCTATGGCAAGCATTTCAAAATAGATTCTCAACCTCTTTTGAACATTAACACATATTTCTTCCCATTTTGGCAGACTCCTATTTCACACGTGTGAACACTCTATGGAGACCTAAAGTCATGAGGAGATGGACAACTTACCAAAGAATGGATCCATGACATTTGATAAATTTACTTGCAAAAAGACAGCCCTTGGCAGGAATTTCCAACTGACCTCTCAAACTCCTATTTTTAACACGGCCAATTTTCTTTTGTTCTCACTATGCAAAATATTATTTTTCCTATTTTTGGCATATTGATATTTTTCATATCAGACCATCATAAGACAACCTGAAGGTATGGATGGATATTTAGTTCACCAAGGAACATGCCTATGCTACCTAATGAATTTTATCATCAAAATAACCGCTCCTTAGGGGTATTTCAAAATGACTTTTCAATTTTCCTGAATCTAACACAACCAATTTTCTTGTGTTCTTAAAATGCAAAATAATATTTTTCTTACTTTTGGCAGATTTATATCTTTGTCATAAAACACTCCACAGGATAGCTGATACCATGGTTAGATGCACCCATCAACAAGCTATAGCCTAACACTTCCATATTATTTTTTTCATCATCTTATGAGATAGGGAGGGCATTTCCCTGAGGCCACTGAGGTAGTTTTGCCAGTACTGGAATAGTGCAAAATAGCCTGAAAGTTTGTTTTGGCAGACCATTATCTTTGTCATCAAACATCTTCTTTGAGAATTGATACAATGGTGAGATAGCCTCTTCAATAATTTGTAGATGATAGATTCAAATAAATTTTATCATACACCTAGAAGGTACAGCGGGCATTTTACCAAGGCCACATGAGCCATTTTTTCCAACACTTACACAATTTTCTTAGTCTGGTCCAATCTGCCTAAAACATTGTTTTGGCAGGTTCATAACTTCTTCCTTAGCTACTTCCAAGGCAATCTGAATACATGGTCAGGTAGGCCAAATATCAATCTACAAGACCCCCATATGGTGTGGGATTTTTCTTCAACACACAATTTGTGGCGGGAATTTTCTTAAGGCTACCTAAGCCACTTTTCCAACACTTAGTCATTTTCCTATTTTTCACCAAATTACCATATTTCTCCAAAATGATTGTCATTAATGTTGTCATCAATGACAATGCTATTAATCACAGTTTTCATGTTTTTCTCTATAGAAATTGGTATATAATATATTGCATTTAGAAATATACTTATATCTAAGGTATTTGACAAGTTACTATTTGGTATGGTGTAGGTAAGAAAATTATTTGTCACTACAAGGATTTTTCAGTATGAATGAAAATGCAAGGAAGCTTGCTCAGTTTAGAGCAGCATTAGAGGCGAGGGGAGATGGAAAACGTTATTTCCCTTGCTCTGATTGTAGGGGCTTGCAAAGAAGAAGAATTTTAATAACGACAACTGAAAGACATTGTAGGGAGAAGGGGCACGCCAAAGGGGGTTATGAATATCGTCCCTTGGTAAGAGGTTATTCAATTTTTAATGTATCCTCTATAATATTCATCATGTCATGAATTTCAGTAAAATGTCTTATCATTTTATTATATGTTCTATACATTCTAATTTTACTACGTTGTTTGTAAATATATAGACAATGCCCCCAAAATGTCCCCTTCCAGAGAGTTATTTGCCAAGTACTAGCAGAAATAATCATTTACAGGGTGATGAACATCTAGATTAGAATATTGAATTTGATAAAGCTCTTAATAAAGATATGGATGTAGATAACGTTAGTGATACAAATCAGGAAGATGAGATACATAGATTGATCCAAGACACGTTTGCTCCAATGGATGAGGACAACCAGGATGATAGTCATGATGTTGATCCTCTACTCAAGAAGTCACGTCAAACTCTTTATGAAGGCTCAAAAACAAATCTTATAAAGATATTGAAAATATTTTTTCTTGAAAATTTAAAAAAAGTTTGACAGAGAGTTGAAGAGCTTGAAGAGAAATCGCAATAAGTGCCTTGTCCAACTCCAGAACAATTACAGTGTTCTACGAAAGGCAAGAGAGACAATTCAGATTTGTCTTTTGTTCAAGAGGATGGATTGAATCCATCTCTGAAACATGCTAGACATGTATAAATCAATGTATATATGTATTTACCGACAGTTAATGAAAAAAAATATTTGTATGATGGAGTTTTGTATTTATTAGCATATAATGAAAAATGCTTTTTAGTTGGCATATCAATGTATATATGTATTTATCGAAAGTTAATGAATTTTTTTTTTGTATGATGGAGTTTTGTATTTATCAACATATAAGATAACATTATAGAGAATTCATCTCCGAATCCAATGTTTTCAGTGATCAATATGAGACCGCTTGTAGGTTGTGAAAGAAAGCATCAATCTCTTCGAAATAAATTAAATTTATGTGTGTTAATTAAATAATAAACTCTATCCTATTTATGTCTCTTATTTATTTCATCGTTTTTTATTTAACTGGCTGAGCAATCTCTATTTAAATCTCTGGCTTGTGTGGGCATCTGAAAAACTTGTTTAGTATATATTTTTAAGCTATGTGCGGGCAAACTCATATGCTATGTGAACATGGTTTTTTTCAACATGGAAGGTTAATTTTTCACTCATGTGACCTCCATAGGGAAAACTAAAACCATGAATGGATAAAGACTTCAACAAGGAACAAATACATGTCATTTAATGAATTAATTGACACACACACATCATCTGGTGGGCATTTGAAAATAGAATTTTAAACTACAGATTTACCACATCGACAAAATTATAAAACCCTAAGTCAACATGAGGTATTTTTATTTTCACCAACTCCTAAACCAATGATACCAGATGATGTAGTAAATCCCATTGAGCACAACCAAACTTATTGCCCCTCTAGACTCATCTTCTTTTGAGTTGGGCAAGCATTTTAATGGACTAGAGAAAAACAAGCCAGAGGGCACTTTTGGCATACTGGTAACTTCATCTTTAGAGAGTTTTTGGAAAAATTAATGATGTGGTTAGATGCACCAATCAACACTCTAGAGACCCATACCCTTAGAAAAATTTAATCCATCAACTACTGGAAATGGCAGACATTTTACTGAGGTCAGTTATGCATTTTTACCAAAATTTTTATCAAACCCTAGGTCGACGTGATGATATTTTTATTTTCATCCAATTTGAGGTGTGAGACACCCAACGGGTAGAGTCCAACATGGTGACTCCATTAGGACCACTTTCATCCTCTAAAGCTTCTTTATCTCTCCTCGGTGGGCATTTTCTTCTTCTAATGAATTATTGTGGACATTTCATAATGCAACTGCTTTAGGGTAGTTTTTCATCACTTAGTAAAATTCCCAAAATTATCATACTCTTTCAAACCACTATCATAATGTAACAAAGACATCACGAGACATTAGGACGCCATCATGTGTCTTTCCAACCTCGTCACATCATGAGACTCATATTTTTGTCATCTGACCATCACTAAGAAAACTCGAGGTATGGATGGATAGCCAGTCCACTAGGCAACAAGATCATGTCACCCTTAGAATTTACTGAGACAACCTAATCCTCTGGCGGGCATATCAAAATAGCTTCTTCACTTCTTTTAAGCATCAAAACAAATTTCTTCCTATTTTGACAGACTCCTATTTCACATGTGTGAACACCCTATGGAGACCTAAAGTCATGAGCAGATGGAAAAATTTCAAAAGAAAGGATCCATGACATTCAATGAATTTACTTGCTCAAAGACAACCCTTGGCGGGCTTTTCCAACTAATCTCTCAAACTCCTGTTCTTAACACTTAGTCAAATTTTCATACTTTTGAATATGCAAAACAGTTTTTCTTCTATTTTGGCAGATTGCTATTTTCCTCATCTGGTCACCATAAGAAAAACAAAGAACATGGAAAGATATCCAGTTCATCAAAGAACAACCCCATATCCTCATATAACCTTATCATCATCAGGACAACCTCTAGCGGGCATTTTCGTAAAGCCACTTAGGCAGTTTTGCCAGTACTGGAATAGTGCAAATATGGATGGGAGGCACTTTTGGCAGGTTGACATCTTTCTCCTTTGAGAATCTCTAGTGAGGCAAGTGACTTGGTTGTATGATCCATACAACACTCTAGAGACTCACATTCTCAAAACATTTTTCACATCATCCTATGAGGCATGGTGGGAAATTTCTTTAAGGCCACTTGGGCATATTTAACATTAATTCCATACTTGGACAAATTTCTCAATTTGGTCTAATCTTCCTAAAACACTCTTTTGGTAGGTCCATAACTTGTTCTTCATCTACTTCCAAGACAATATGAAGACATGGTCAAGTAGGCTGAATACCAATCTATAAGACCCCCATGTGCTACAGGCATTTACTCTAACCCATTATTTAGGGTAGGCATCTTTCTGAGGCTACTTATCCATTTTTGCATCCACTGGTGAAAAACCCTATTTTGGTAGGCCTATATCTTTCTCCTGAAAAAATATTAAAGAAAACTCAAATCATGAATAGGTATCTAAACCAACTAACTATAGGACGATACCATGGTGCAGGAATTCTTCTAAAACTATGAATTGTGGTGGGAATTCTCTTAAGGTTGCTGGGACCAATTTTGACTTAAATATTCCATACTTGGTCAATTTCCCATTTCTAACCATTTTGCCATATTTCTCTAGAGTGATGTCATAATACAACAATGACTTCAACTTTATGCCACATCATCATCTATGCCATGCCATGTCATCACCACCTTTATCTTTCCTTTGAATTTCATTGAGTTCACTCTTGCCATCATGTCCTTTGGTTATTCCTCTGTCATCACTGGACTCCTTTTGACATCAATGACAACCATATTCCATATTTACAACATGATGGTGGTGGTGGTGATGACAAAGACAACGATGATATATACAAGTTGAATGAATAAAGTATGTAGAAACATTTTTAGTAATGGCATGACCTGCATAAGAGTGTTTTTGGCATTCATGGCTAATGTGGATATATAGGTCTTCTGAAGTTTGATGTAAATATTTTGTTCTTGAAAGGCATGTTGGAAGTAAAGTGTTAACACTAAGAATGTACCCAAGTTATGGTAAGGTAAATCCCGAGGTAACATCAGAACTTCTTTAGACTATATTTCTGACCTAATACAGTCAAAGAGGGATCTCTCACTATTTACAAGGTTTTCATACTCAAAATATTCAATAAAAGACGGCATAAGGTCATATTTCTGATTAGAATGAGTTTGTTTTTATAAATTTTGGTGGGAGAATCATGGAGGGTACTATTGGGTAATGGATTCAACAATCAGGTATGAAAGTAGGTTGCAGAAGGTAGGAAGTCTGAAGGTTTGTGGACATAGGCAAGATAGACGTCATTTCTTCAATCTGGAGGTATTGGCAGGTTGAATACCGGATAGAAGGAGACAACCCATCAAACAAAGCACCTAACTGAAACGAATTCTACAAGAATTTAGAGGAAAATGTTTTAAAAATGCTTGAACATTGGACCTAGAGCATGTAAGATGAATTCTGGCCCATGTACACTAATGCTCAAGCATGAAAGCAAATACAAAATGGAGTGAAAATAGGATAAATAGTCACATAAGGAAATCACTTATTTAAGAAAAATATGACAAAGGAATCTCTGCCGTGAGAGGTTTAACATTCCACCTCTGCAATTTTATTCATCTCTAAAAAAAATTGAAACCCATTACAATGCAGAGTCTCTCTGCTCTTGAAAATCCAACCTCTCTCCCCTCTGTTGGGAGCCCTTTTCTAATGTCTCAGACCCTGAGTGTAATCCTCGAAATAGGATTTGAAACTGTTTACAATCATAATCAAACATTAACAACTAGAGTGTGGTACTTCTGACATGGTTTACATATCTTTAATAAAACATCATGGAGAAAATTTGCATTCTTGGTTTGGATGGAAGCACGACATTTCTAGTTCTGAACTCGTGCGCAGTGAAAACAACATCTTGGGATGCTTCTGGTGGCTCATTTCTGACTGGGATCGACCACTTGTTTGTCTTTTGAGTCAGAAACATGTCCTTTCCATTTGCATTCTTTCCATGCTTGAAGGAACCTTTATGCATGGGATCAAGGAACCTTTCCATGCTTGAAGGAACCTTTATGTGGTCAACTTTCTTCAAAGCTTCCCCCCTTGTTTCTAGCAGAAACAAGCCTCTACAGTGGCTTTTCATTCTTGTACTCCTCACCACCTTAGAAAAGGTTGACAGACGAGGTGCATGAAAGATATGATGAAGACCTTGGGCCCTTGATGCTCCAGTATGAGCATTAGCTCCCACAAAGAGCTAGTAGACACTGTCATCATTTGTTGAGGCTTTGGAGGTAGCAATTGCATCCAAGGGTTCTAGAGGGACACCCATGGGACATGAAAGCCCAGGCACAGTGCAGCTAGAGGTATGGCTATCTAAAAATAAGTGCATCTCTCAAACTGTTGTACATTTATTCCTCGATGGTTGGTGCTTCCCTGGTGTGAGAAACTAGGATGATAGATGAGCATGGAATCAAGGTCACCAACCAACAACACACCCATACTAACAAGCTTCTTGAACCATAATTACATTGTAAACATATCATAATCCTCAAAACCTCTTGACAGAATGATACCACGAGTGTGCTTCTACACTTGCTCATCCTATGCACCTTAATGGATCTGAAAGGTGGTGTTTATATAGGATTGGAAAACTAGACACACAGATGACCTGTCAGCATTTTCGCACATTTCATGATCGAGTAGCCTGGTGATGACACAAGCAAGCACATGAGCCGAGGGATTCCTTTCCTGCTGGAGATCTAGTCATGCCGCCTTACCTACTGCAGCATTTCATTATTGGCTATGGAAAATAATTCAGGTGTTACCCTACCTGGTCAACCATATGATTCAAGGCATATGGACTAGAGGTTTTTTGGCCCTTTCCCTCCCATGACAACGGTACCAGAACCATTCTTTTGCCATGTTTCCCCTTCTACGTGTGGCGATCAGATTTGTTGTTCCGCTTCTTATATTTTCATGATATCTTTCTGATTTCACATGCCAACCATACGACGGGTTACTATGGGTATTTGGTATTGGGCGAGATGGTGCTACCACGGGGATGATTTATTCATTGGGTGTATCAAAAATGGCATCGGGGAAATCAATTAAATGTCATGAAGGCAGATCATACGTGAGGGCATCTTCTCCACGTAGATGTTTTTATAGTTTTTTTTATGTTGTATAACCCTCATGTTTCTCCATGCACTTAGTACCATAGATCTGTTCATCTTTGCTATCTAAACCTTCGATACACCAAATATTCATACCCAAAACTCAACGCTATCAACCTACACAACTTGATTTGGGGAGATCAATATCAACCATTGATCTTTAAACTACCTTCATCAGGATCACTCAATATTGAGAACTTTAACATTCTGCTAACCCTTTTTCATCTGAACGAGTGAGCAACTTATGATTGTGGAATGCTTCTCTCCCATTTATCTACCCAACATCTTATTCTAACCATAGATCTTCATAGCCCCTACCACTTTCTGCGTATCAAAATTGTAACTTTCTCCACGCTAGTTCAATATGCGAAATTGTTTGAGACTGCAGATCTATCTTCGCCTTCATCTCAACCATCTGATTTTCTCACTGATTAAACCTTTTCGTGATTTGAAAATTTTTTCTCCCTCCGAGCAATTTCATCGCATGAAATGATTTAGGGCCATTGATCTCACCTTGTGGCGATCTCGACCCTCCATCATTACACCCATTTAATGGACTCCACAAATATCAAAATTAAATCCTTCCTCGCATCTCCGCTCCATGGAATTGCTTTCCGCCATCAATATTCACCATCATGAATATGAGCCATTGAAGTTTAATGCACTTTACCCTTATTTCGCTGCTGCATGTTTCAATATACAGAAAGACCTATCACCGTACACTACTACATTTCGACCAAAAATCCGACTGCCGTAATGTCGGATTTTCGACACTTCCCTGTCGCATATACGACACTATGAGTTTTTTTTAAGCGTTGGTGGCTTGTCGTCAGTTATCCAACATCTCTCCAATCCGTTGGTTAAGCGACAGATCAGTTTACCATCGGTTAGATGTAAAGTGTCAGTTATCCGACATCTAATTTATATTAAATTTTTAAAAAAATCGCCTGCAACCGTCGCTTTACCGACGGGGTTAAATTTAAAGCGTCGGTTATCCGACATCTAATTTATATTAAATTTAAAAAAAATTGACTACAAACCATCGCTTTACCGACGAGGTTTCATTTAAAGTGTCCGTTATCCGACATCTAAAGCGTCGGTGAGGTGTCGGTTAAGCGACGGATATCAGTTTTTTTTTTTTTAAAATTACTTATAGGCCATCACTTAACCGATGGCTGTAAGTGTTTTTTATAAAAAAAAAATGACGAGTACAACAGTGAGAGAGCCCACCACTCCTAACATCCAAGACTGATGCAGGAAACTCTTGATGGAAACTTGTGTACTGCATTGAAAATGATGAGTAGTATGCTAGAGTGAGAAGCTGCTTGAAGTGAATATTGATCCAAGTTACTTTCAAGCAACCTTATATATTTTGTCATGAACCCCTCTATCTATGTCTCTTTTAGCTACAATTGGGGTGTTAACAGAGAATTCCAAAGGGGGAGGTCTTTCAAAGTCTAGATCAAGTCAATGAAGCAAAGATATGGTTTTTGCATACCAATGTGAAATCATGACCTTTGTCATGTGAAGAGGGGCACCATGCACCATGCACCATGAACAGAGAACCTCCTTCTACATCCCCAACTACCTCTGCTAGATATCAAATGTCACAATAGAGTGAGAGAATGCCTAGGAAACAAACTATCCAAGTCACAAGGGAGAGGATAAAGAGTCACCACAGTTGGACACAAAGCCCTCCTGCATGGGCATGAAATGACAAGCTTTCAACCCTCCAGTTGGCATGGTTGTCTTTAATTTTATCATTGCTCCAGGCAGGTCTATGGAAGGTGTCTCTGAGAAAGATCCTAGTTTCAAGAGAGGACACATTTTGGATAGAGCAGACATCTAAAGATACTTCATTACTCACACTTTGTGAGTAGTTAGTTTTTTGTGTATTGAAGGATGGGAAATCAAGCGTTTTACTGAAAATATTGACATCCCTTTTGAGCATGC
Source organism: Pseudotsuga menziesii (assembly GCA_001517045.1). Lineage (NCBI taxonomy): Eukaryota > Viridiplantae > Streptophyta > Pinopsida > Pinales > Pinaceae > Pseudotsuga > Pseudotsuga menziesii. Next base: position 282,088 of record LPNX010465800.1, on the reverse strand, counting down.
ATGTCGGGGCACTGCGAAAAGTTGTGCTTTTTGTTCTTGATGGAAACATAAAACATAAAACATAAGCACTTTCAATTTTTAGTTTGTCTTAAGCGACGGTTTTTGTAATCTTCCAATTTACACTTTAGTCTCAAAGGGTAAGAGATGCACTTGACTGCTCATAAGCATAACCCTAGATTACCAATACCTATATTGAAAGAAAACAAATGAAAAACATACCGTGAACTTGGGAAGGTGAATTTTATAAACGTCAACCAGCTCCATCATGAGATCAAACAAATTAGAGAAAGGACTGTCCAACACCATCCCAACAATTGATGGATCCTCTGCTCCATAGAGAAGGCTACAACAGAACAAGGCTTTAGACACTTAATGCAATCCATATAACTTTCTTTCCCTTAATTTCTGAAGCAGAAAATTGTATAATTCACTATCCAGTATGGACTTGTGTCAAATAATTGCTACAATGTAATCTAACATCTGTAAGTCATTTTGTACTTGCATTCAATTATGCATCCCACAATGGCCATGTTGTGCAGCTCATCTGAACCTCACTTGGCCATTGGGCTCACACTGTGCAGGTCCATATGGTCCCTTAGACGAGTGGACGTAACAAGCAACTCCACATTATCTTTTAGTGTGTATATGGTTATGTATGTACATTGTATATGTGTTTATATTATCTACCATATATAATCTATAATCTTTAAATTATAATGTATACTGATGACCAAGTGTTAAGACTGCCAAATTCAGAATATGGACATTGAATTGTTGATAACTAATCATTTTGTTTTGAGTAGTGTTAGTTGAATAGACCGCTAAAATCTCTTTGTTCCCAAAAATCATATTTTTACAGTAACATCTCTTCCAAATGAGAACTTGTCTAATGTTCGATCAATAGAGAAGTTTAATGAAGGACATCTTCTACTAACACAATATCAGGAGAGCATAGAAAGGCATAGACTACACTAAATGTTAATATAACAACTTCTATGGATCCTGATGATGAGCAGAGGTTCCACTCGAAATATGTCATCAGCTCCAACTTTCAACACAGTGAATCCAGAAGGCTTAATTCAATGTTATCCACTGTGGAAACATCCAATCTCAGAAACTTTAGTCTTCTGTGTAAACTATTTGATATTCCTATTTATCCACAAATACTACAAATCTCACAAAATATGAGAAGGAAAGAGAAAACATGGTAGATAACCAATTTACATGAAGCACCACAATTAACCTACAACAGAAATGTAAGAGAGAATACCCACATGCTGTCTTGTTCAAGATCTTCGGTGACCTGGTTCAAAAAGTCCAATGAAAACATGTGCAAGCATACTTGTCATGTTAAGAAGGGCCAATTAAGCCAGAAGTTATGCACAACCATCAAGATAAAAAATTAACAAGAAATTTACTACTCACTAGTAATACACAAAGGCAAAATTATAACAACAAAGTATTCTCACATACATATAATCCAAAAACAATTTTACCAGTAACAAGAGTCGTAAATATGTACAGTCTCATTGAGAGACCTCATGTCAATTTAGGAATGGTACTTACATAACATAAAATAAACCATAAAATCTGTTTCTTATCATTTACAAGTTATATCCCATTATAATAAAGGGCAGATGAGCACACACAAATAGCGATACTAAGTGAAGTCACTTACACTATGTCTCATCATGACAGTTGAGAAAAATCTTGGTTTCTAGTGCAATCGGTGGTTATCCCAAGGAGGAAGACTCACCCTCGCGAAATCTATTTTGAAACCCAATAATTCAAACTAGCATTGCGATTCTAGTTTGGGAAAGGAAAAACCTCCCTCAAATCTTATTGGCAGGTTTTAGCCCATATTCCTAAAGGATTCCTAGAGCAAATTAGAAAAGTGTGCTTTCAAATCTTGTGGAAAAGAGGCTCGGCAAAGGGGGAGTATCATCTTGTTAGTTGGAATTTTTTAACTCAACCAAAGGATGAGGGTGGATGGGGGCTTAAACCCATTCATTTGTTTGGATCCACAATAGAAGACAAGAATTTTTGGAAGCCAATCACTAAGGAGAGCCTCTAGAAACATGTTATTATGAAGCTCACTCATGCAGTGGATCATGTTGGAAAGAAAAAGCATCAAATCAATGTCAACCCATTGGAAAGCTATGGTATCTACTTTCTCTAAATAGGAAGGTTCCTCGCATGGAGGATTGGTCATAGTATATGTTTTGGTTCAAATGCTATTATGGGATGTTGAGTTGGTGGTATTCTCCTTGAAGATATAATACAAGCATTACATGATAGATGTTTCTTTCAATTGCACCAAGGTGGAGACAAGTTCACAAACATTACATGAAACTGGATTGGTTGACTGCAGATTCTATGCAACTCAATTGATTGACTGAATATTCTATTGCACTGCTAGATAATCTAACTTTGCTTTGGATGCAATATGTGGAAGATCTAAGATGAAAAAAATATTTGATTAAAGGAGGAACCACATGCTCTAGTCCATGAAAAACATAGAGGGTAACTACAATGGAAAATTGGGGTATCGAGCCATGAGAACTTTGGAGGTACAAGACCGAGAAGGGTGGTTTGTCAAACATTGGAAGGTAAAAGCCCTCAAAGAGGCTTATATACTCCATATGTGTCTAGCATTATGTAACAGGATAATTACTTAGGATTTAATGCAAAAACAACATGTCCAAGGCATATGTGTGTTTTATGGAAAAGCTGGGGAAACTAGTGCCCACTTATCAATCCATTATCCATATAGATCCCAAGCGTGGCGTCTCATTACTCATTCTTTCAAATTACATGGGACAAGGATCTGCTCTGGTTAGAGCTTTGATCAATGACGCAACACTTGGTTTCAGTAATAGGATTTAAAAACATTCAGAGCAAGTCCAATTTTAGTGTTGTGGGGTATCTAGATAGCCCATAATGATCTTCTTTTTCACCAGATATACCTTCCTCTGGTCAATATTAATGAATACTCAGTTATCAACACTGCTTCATTTATTAAAAAAGGACGAATCTTCCCAAGTTGCTCCTTACCTAGAGGCACTTTATATTGACAAGTCTATTCCTTGGTATTTTTTATGGGCCTATCAAGGCCAGGAAGAGAAATGTAGGATTGGGGGATTGCTTTTTGTAAGATCAAAGTTAGTGGGGGTCAAGTTGTAACAATTATGCAGAATTGATGGTGTAGGATGCAATCCAAAAGAATTTTTACCCTCTTTGCCACAGACAAGAAATGTTGACATGACTGTTACTGCGTCAGCATATTATTGGACAGACTATTACAGCGTCAACAGATTATTGGACAGACTTCACTTGAGCATGCTTTCCAATTTGGGCAGAAGGTAGAGTCCAAATTCCAAGAGAGCACCTTCTGGACAGACTCAGTCCTCTCAACAACAGTCACAGAAGGTCTTTGTTCCAAATTTAAATTCTTCTTCGTCTTCTTTTTCACAACCTTCAAACAAAAAGAAAGGCAACAATGGACAGAACAAAGTTTCAACATCTTATTAACGTAATGTGCATCAGAAGTATTGTGTATATCACAAAGAGGTATGGTCACTCCAGTGATGGGTGCTACAAGTTCCAAGAAAAGAAGACCAAAGCTCCATTCTCTGAAGAGCAACAAGAATTAGTTGAAGCTGATGCTACCAACCCTAAATCTTAAAATCCAAATCTGATTCTTATCGCCAAGGATTAGTCCACAAACAATCCAGAAGCTCACTTTATGCACAATTGCCAAATCAAGAACAAGATAGCTAAGATGATCATTAATAATGTAGGTCAGAAATTCTGATTCTCAGTGGCCAGTTGATGAGCCTTGACCCTCTGGGTATCATTTTATAGGCCCTGGATAACGACCGGCATTCTAGGCAATTTTCATCACAAAAAAAGGTGTGTATAGACATAAAAACTAGATCTGGGACCTAGATTGAGTATGAACTTGTTTGGGAAAAGTTTGTGGATAATTGAGGAATAAAACCACATTATTAAGCAATCTGGAGGTCTCCTGAGGAAAAAAAAGACCTTGATCAGTAAGTCTGGGCCATTCTAAGGCAGTATTGGGAAACACTGTAGGTAAAATCATTGTTGTGCAATAGAAATTCATCTCTGAGCATCGTTCAGCATCAGATCACCCTAATTCTCCATGCTGGGCTGTGCCCAAAAAATAAACAATGGGTTTGATGGTCAAAGGGCATGAAGACAGCCCTAGTCTGAGCATGTTTTAGACCTAATTCAGCATCAAATAACAAATCTGGGTATCATTTTATAGGCCCTGCGTATTATAATTCATATTTATTGGCAATCTGGGCCCATCCCGAATAATTCTGGCATATTCCAAGCATATCTTGGCATTTTTCATCATGAAAGGAGGTGTAGTTATGTCTTTTTCCAATTCTAAGAACCCATGCAGCAGTAAATGACATTATTGCCAAGTCTGAGCATGAGCAGCATTAAACAAACAGATTCTCCTTCCTCTCTAAATGTGGGCGGAACTATGTGCAAGGAAGTGATGAAAATGGAAGTCTAGGCAGATTTTCTCTTAAAACAAAAACCCTAAGAGGGAGGGTGGTCCACCTATCAATACCTATTGGCTGTTCTAGAGTATATGAAGCTGGACACAGTGTAGAAAGAGGAGATTAGTGGGATCCAATCTATGTTTTAGGCCCTGCTATTGTCTGTGTTGTGGATGACATCTCCAGTTAGGGTTCTCTTTTCTATCTTGGAACAGACCGTCACCTGTTGTGAACATTTCCACCACAGAATTCACCTTTGGAAGAACTGTAATGCAAATCTATGGAAGCAGTGGTTGCTTAGAGGCTGAATATTAAATAATTTTGATTAGGAAAGGTTGGTCTGCTTTTAGTCCTTGTTGCAACATTTTTTTAGGGTGGCGTCTCACTTCTAACTTTCTAAGTAACTTGTGGAAGAGGCTACAGAGCAGACTTCTAGGATGTTTTATGTTAAAATAATGTTCAGATCATCTTTATGGGCAACATTCAGTTTTGCATAAACATTTATGACTCCTCTATCACACATTTGCATAAATTGGCAGTGAGGGTGCTTTCACAAGTTGTTAACACTTCTTTTGCAGAGAGGTGTTGAAGCACCTATAACTTCATCCACAACAAGTGAACACAGTGATCATTTGCTTCTTAAATTGAAAGGAATAATAAGTCATACTATCTCATGTGTCTGCTGATTCAAAGCCTTCCATACAATTCCATGTAAGTGTCAGCCCCCAACTCTTTTATGACCTTGTAACTACCAAAGATAAAAAAGTATGTCACTAAGAGTCTTAACTAAAGACAACAGAAAACACCACAGAAAATAAATTCTTAGAAAAATCTTGTCCCTGATTACGCTAAAGGGAAATGAAACCAAAGGAATTTAAATGAACTTACAAAAACAACCCCAAACTTAAAACCTAGAACATAAGAAAGAAGAAACTCCCAAGTATCCTCAACAGTGAATAAGCCTACAATCGAAAATCAAGAACCAAGAGCGAGAAACCTGCAAATAAGGCAAATGAACCAGAAAAGACCTTCCACAGTCAAGATCTTGTTACCAAATCCACAAATGTGGAAAACGAACTCAAAGAAGCAATTAAGGAACAAGGATGAACCTCCTCACCTCTCCTCCTCCGACCTACAAGTTTAGATGAGGTGGAATTTCATTAGAGTAGCTAGAATAGTGAGTATTTTTGTACAAGGGATATAGGTATATTTATGGAAAACTTATGTATTTTTACTCATAAAAAAATTATGTTATAAGAAAAAGGAAGCATTTCATTATGGCACTGAATAAATTGGAAGACTTGGAGGAGATAGAAAACAAGAAATTGGAAAAGGGCAAGAGGATGCTAGGAAGCAATTTGATTATCAAGGAAACAAAAAAACTGATACAAGGACTTAGACATACTGAAAATAAGATGGGATCATCAGCACCTAGGACAAAGGGGACTTCAAGAGAATGTTATCATCAGTATCATAGTCACCATTTGCAATTTTGCACTAGTAGCAAAAGTTGTTCTAGACATCAATATTCCTCCAAATAAAGTCCAATAGATGCAAATATTGCAGTAGCAAATGTTCCTAATCAAACTTGAGTAGGATAGTCAAAAATAGAGAGATGGTAGCCTAGGTTTCAATTGGCGTCATATTTAGCCTCTTACTATAGTTTTTCATTTAGTGCTTTTGTTATTGGCATTAACAACAAAGCACGAGGTCAAAAATGTCATGAAGTGTTCTCTAAGGGGTCACAGCTAGTTGGCAAACAGTTTCCCACAACCATTGTCTACAAGTCACCTCAATGAGTATAAAAGGCCCTCGTTTTTAAAATGAAGGTGTCATCAAGGACATTGGGCGGAAAACCTCTATTCTGTTGACAACCTTGTCTAAATGTGTAAACCATTGCTATTATTGATAAAGTTGTACCATTCTTGACAGTGCCTTAAATCTTACTTCATGTGCCCCTCCATTTATTTCACATGTATAGACTACGATGTTTACTCTTTTTCAATGTCATTACTCTAAATTTATAGCCACAAGGAAAATTTTATGCTTAATAAATATTGAGAAATTTTGAAAAGCTAGTTTAATGCTAACCCTAAGCCAAGTTACATTAACTATAAAATGTGTTGGCATTACAATCATATTCATATCCATGGGCTTATCCAGCAAAACATAAATCCACTATGTTGAAGATTCTATATGGATATCTGGATGATTATACAACAAAAGGTTCTCCTCCTAATTGTTGCATATAGATGGACAAATTCTCAACACTAACTAATGAAACTCATTCGCTATGTTGAAGATTCTATATGGATATCTGGATTATTATACTGCAAAAGGTTCTCCTCCTAATTGTTGCATATAGACAGACAAATTCTCAACACTGACTAATGAAACTCATTCGCATGGTATGGACTCATGCTGTGTGACCTGTACAGCTTCAAGATGTAATTTTTAGATAGCAACTAGGAAAAGATGAAACTTACTAGCATAAGATGAAATTTTTAGATAGCAACTAGGAAAAGATGAAACTTACTAGCATAAGATGAAATTTTTAGATAGCAACATTGCAACCAAAGATGAAACTTACTAGCATAAGATTAAACTGCATGACATCTTTTATCAACAACCATATTTGAATGAACACTTAACTTTTACTATTTGAGTGTCTGGAAAGTGAAGTTGTTTCCATCCACTAAGATTTTTATCTACTTCCAATCCAACATATCTAGAAGCCATAAAACCTCGCTGTCGGAGTTTGCAGCATTGCAAAAGTCCACTTCAATGCCAAAGATGTCCATGTTTCCGTCTTGAGCATCCACCAGCAATAGTGCAAACCAGGCTCTGATCTCTAATACAAACCGATATGCGGGAGAAAATTGCAAATAATCATAAGCAAGGGCCCTGTATGCCGGTCCATCAACATAATCGAAGCCAGATTTATCAATAATGCAAGCAACTTTATCACTGTATCTTCACCCTACGAGAAGAGAAACACGAATGCTCTCACTGAACACAACCCGGAACCTGGGACTCACGGGAATTGTCATCTTGCAAGGTAGGCTTCTCAAGTGATCCCTCATCATATCGCAAATTCTGGGAGGAGGGTTTATAATCCCTGACTGAAGGAGCGTACTGGGGACTACATCTGAATAAACCGACTTATCATCCAGCCATATATCAACATAGAATTCTATATCATCAAAGGACAATCTGGGAACCGGGAGGGGGCTACGCCGCTGCTTGCAGAGACTCATGTAAAGTTTATGGTAACCCAGAGAATCCCCAATTGGAAGAGATCCCTTGGTTTTGCAAATAGATGGCCATTTCTTTGCACACAAATTCTTCCAAAAATAATCATCTTTGGCTAGATCTCTCCACCACGTACATACACACATACAGAATGCTAGGTCTTTTCCGTTCATCAGGGGAAAAATGGCCTTTAGCACCTCTTCAGAGCACCAACCTTCTGCCATTTTTAGAAATGTCACTAATTGCCCCAAATCAATAAATACCCAAAATTGGACCTTACCCAGATTTTTGCGCTTTGCAGAATACCTAAACCCTAACGAGATTTGTGGATTTTACAGAATACACGAACCCTGGACCTTTGCCAAACTTAGCGATTTTTCAGAAAACCCATTTTGTTGTAGCCAATCTTCATGATGGTCATTTTGTTTCCAGAATGAAATTTGTTACTCTTTAGATCAAAGAAAAGCAGCCCAAAACCCTAGAAGTCAAATTTGTCACCTGCAAATGCAAGATTGGAATAATTCTAAAAGCTTTAGGTCTACTTTGAATATTCGGTATACAGAAACCGTAATTAACAGGGTTTTTTATCATATCATGTGATTGGTCAAAGCTAGTTTAAGGGAAAATATGTAAATAGCAGAGGCTGATACAAGATATATTCAGTAATCAATTTCTAAAATAGAATGTGTAAAATGGGCATTAATGTAAATCATACGATGACAGAAGTACTAAGCATTGATTTTAGAAAGAGGGCATGTGATTTGATCTCAGAAAGACGGCATGAGAATAACAATACAAGAAACAAATTTCTAGACAAAATGGGCATCTTTCCCTAGGAGATGTCAAACAATTTTTAGGAATAAGCCAAAGTGAGTCCCAACATAAGAGAATGGGAGAATCACTAGTATATCCATTACAGTTCCACCCCATGGACACTAAACCCACGTATGAGGAATCATTACAAGGTTACATTGGACGTCAATTTTCATATTTGAGATGTTCTAATTGGCTAGGGGTAAACTCGAATCAAAAAGTCTAACGAGGCACAACAAAATCATATTGAATAGACCATCAATCTGGTGAAGGAAATTATCAGGAATGGAGCTCAAGGAAAGGACCAGAAGGAAGAGGTAGAATGAAGAGTAGACAACCTGAAAAAATTTGTTATGCTGGTATCCATGCAAGGTAAGATGCAAAAGGAAAACTCCAACAGATCATTGGCAAAATGCATGGGAACACTTCAAAAAGGGATGGCACAAGTAAAGGGAATGAAGGAAAAAAGATAAAACAGAGTACAGGCATCGCGAATGAAGAACTGGTTGATATAAAAAAAAGATGAAGCAAAAAGGAGAAAGGAAAATACGTTGGTATCACTACTAATGTGAATGATGTTGTATGCATATAAATGAACCAAAATACTTAGCAGCCTAAAAGAAATCACAGCACTTAAATTACCAGCTCTGCTATTTCTT
>LPNX010465800.1:269582-272561 GCA_001517045.1 Pseudotsuga menziesii | reverse complement strand
GTAGTTTGGACTAAAAGATAGAATTCCAATTAGAGTAATAAAACGTTACAAAACAAAGCAACTTCTGGAAAGAAACAAAATGTATATCTAAAAACGATACTGATAATGTTTAAAATGTTTAAGGTGGCAATGTAAAATGCAAAGGGATGCATACCACACCTTCACCCAACCTTCATGTCAGGCCTTGGTTCAAATGCCATAACATAGCCAGCCCATATATCGTCGAAAGTATCATCATCTAAAGGACAACTGGGAAGCCAACTCCATGTATTTTCACTAGCACTGTAAACAACCACTTCTATCACACGCATACCTCCATTGATTATAAAGCATGTGCAATCTCCAACTCCTATGCAGCACATAAATGGGCAGTCAATAAGATACAAACACCTGTTAACGCGTTCACACAAGGATGGAGGCATTCTGGAAATCTCCTTCCACAATGATGATGAAGAAGATGACGAGGAGTCCATCTTCACCTTTTCAAACTCCCATATAATGGCATCATGCAAAAACTTTTCCCCAAGTTCGACTATACCAACTGTAACTAGAACCCTCGAGTCGGAGGCGAGCAGGTAAGGGATAATGCCCTTTTGGTTAGTCATGTCTGGCAATGGTGCATAAATGGAAATCCATTCTCTAATGCTGAAACCCATGAGGTTCCACTCCCCATTAATGTCTGTCAAATAGTAGAAGGAGCCACGACAGAAAACCATATACATCCCCTTACCTATCCCCGTGCCCAATGCCTGCACATCTTCTGGCAGGTGTCCTGCAATTCTCCATGATTTCTCACTAGAATTGTAGATTTCAACTATAGGCACACTCCTAGAACTCGGCTTGCCCACCGCCAAGAAGAAGAGGCCTGCGCCCAATCCATAGCAATGAATTGGATATTTTGATTTCAATTCTTGCTGTAAGAGGAATGAAAGCGAGATGGAGGAGGTATTCTTCCAGGCGTGTGTGAAGAAGCAGTGAGCTACAGAACTGGGCGTTTTGGATTCGCTTGCAAAACCTCCTAGTCTCCATTCTCTTCTCTCTTGCAAAACCTGCCACTGCACAACCAGCCATGGCTTTATATTCGGAGGCTTTTCTGCCCATTTAGTTGTTATGAATTTGGTTGAGGAAATTAGGGCATCCCATTGCTGACAAACACTCCCAAATATACACAAGGATTGTAGTGGTAGCCATGACAATATCTCATCTATGAGATGCTCTGGCAGTTCACAAAATTCCAAACATTTCTTCGGCTGAATAGGGTCCCATGTTTCTTTAACCCTAACCATAAGGAAGGAAAGCAACCTAAGAATCCTGTATATTCTTTGCTATTTACTTTTCTGCCTTCTCTATGATCGTTCTTGTTCTATAGTATATCCATCTATCCACTCTTGTTTTAATTGAATCAAATAAGAGCTTTCCAAAACCTTTCTAAAACCCTGTCCTTCAAGACATCTCTAAAAATCACAAGTGTTTCCTCTTAACTAAGTTATTTTAACTTATTAAAAAAAAAACTTACTATTTTATAATTTTGGTTTAGAATACAAAACATAGATAAACATGGGAAGAGAAAAAATAATACAAGACATATTGCTTATTGCTTGATGGTTATTGGTAATTAACCATATGAAGACTTTTTTATTGTTAATTGTGGCCATGGTCTAACGAGATATATGAAGAATTTTTTATTGTATGAAGATAGGTAGTTTATCAAAAGGACCTCGTCTCGCCTCCTTATTAAATCGACTACTTGCTATCATACTTTATAATATTGATGCAATGCTTCACAAGTTACATATACCATAAACTCTTGACTCAACCAAAGGTCAAGATGTCATTAAAACTATGACTCAACTTAAGGTTTAACTATGAGGCACTTTTTTTCCAACCTAGCCATTCCCTATCAATATATTGCGTGAGTCAAAAACTAAATGGGAAGGTTGATAAGCTTCCTCCTAACCGATTGAGCTATTTCCCACTCCTTGTAGCTGTAATAATTAGTGTTATGTATTAAGGATGACAAAAGGGTGGGTTTTGATCCACTGATGTGTACACAAAGAGTGCAATGCAAGCCTCACATATTCGAATACTACCTTTGGATGCCCCTGTGGCAACCTCAAGGGTGGAATGCCCTTATAGTAATTGAGCCTTCGTCAATAGTGAAAACTTACAAATTGCATGTTGGTTAGTCGTGAATGGTAGGTTAGTCTATTTAAGGATTGCAATGTCCTACCACTAACATGGGTTCAATTCTTCTAGTGAGGATCAATGAGTTATGGTGGCAATGGCAACAAAAGTCAATGGCTAGATCCAAAAGGATGAGGCATACTAGTATATGTTGGTGAGTTTATTATAGACACCATCAACAAAATGTGGGGAAGCATCTTTGGATTGCTTATCTATATTTCACTTTGATGATGGAAAAAATAAAGGTGACGAGACTTCCATTTTTGATGAGGTGCCGTCGCTTAAGCGACGCTTATGAGCCTAGCCGTCGCTTACGCGACGCTTATGACCACATTTACAAAAAAAAAAATTATCCTTGTTATTTTTGGTAAGTTTAAAAAAGAAATCCACGCGCTGTCAGATTTTTCCGTTGGATTTTGGATCGAAATGTAGTAGTGGTAGATCAAAATCCACTCTCCATCTGACGAATCCATGGTGGAAAAACTTGCTAACTAGTTAACCTTAAAGGCACTCCCGCAAAATTCCTCAAATAAGGTCATTTTCAAACCTTTCAAGTCCATAATTCAAAATTTCAAACATAGTGCTAACATAAAGATATACATGTATTGTTTCAAAGGATAAGTTCACAAGGGAGGGAAGCAAAAGATGTGAAACATGAAGAAATAACTTAATGAGATGAAGGAATCATCTTGAGATTGGTACTAGTGGATAGATGGTCATTTGATTAGATATGGTATTCTAAAACATTAAGATGGAAACAAGAATGTGTGCATCAAGTGGGTTGGTAAGAACATT
>LPNX010465800.1:212082-267082 GCA_001517045.1 Pseudotsuga menziesii | reverse complement strand
GATGAATATGCTGCTGATGATGAAGATGTGATGACAAGAGCTTTACCTTGGTCTTCAATAAATTGATCTAATCTTTGCCAACATTATAATAAAATGGTTATGAGTGATTATTCACTCCTATAAAGAATGCACTTTATGGAACTACGAAAATGCTCAGTTTGGATCTTCCTCTTTTAAGACACCAGAATAGGTCCATAAGTCTTGAATCTTCATGTGCACAAATCTCAGAGTAGAAGGCTTCACAAAGCACAAAAAGTTGATTTTTTTACTACTTCCTTGGATCATATTGAATTGTTAGATTAGTCCTTGGAATGGGTGTTAGGAGCAATCCTGAATTTTTCACTCAACTAGTTGCTTCCCCTATCATGTAGATGTCTTCATTCACTGAGCTTTGCCTAAAATTGTGATGATGATGATGACTAATATGATGATGATGATGATGATGATGGCGATGATAATGAAAATGATCATGATCATGATCATGATAATGAAGATGATGATCATGATAATGGAGATGCTGAAGAATTGGATGACGATGATGAAGATGAAAATGTTGTTGATGATGACGAAGAATATGATGATGAGGATCAAGATGATGATGGTGATAACAAAGATGTTGATGATGAATATGATGAATATGATGATGATGATAAGGAAGATGATGATGACAAAGAATATCATGATGACAATGATGATGACGACGATAATGATGATTATGAAAATGATGATGATGATATTGATGAAGACGATGAAGACGATGGTGATGACGATGACAAGGATGATGATGAGGATAATGATGATGATGATCATCGTCATTATTTTTGTCATCACCATAATCTTCGTCATATTCATCGTCATCATGATCATCATCATCATGATCATCGTCATCATCATCGTGTTCGTCCTTGAAGGGACTTATGTATAGGATCTCACTATAAGCAAAGCAACCAATACAAATTATGACAAAATCCTAGTTAAATTAAATTAAATTAAATTAAACTACACTAAATTAAAAACATAGAGTTTTTTAACTTTAATTAATTTAAAATGCAACAAAATATAAAATATGCAAATAAAAAAACCCAAAATAAACTAAACAAAAGATAAATATGCAAAATAAAAAAAAAATGAAACACAAAATATAAAATATGCAAATAAACAAACAAAAAAATATAGAATTAAAAAATACCCGCACTCTAGCTCATTAGCAAAACAACAACAAACAAGTTCACTCCCACGCGCTAGTTCATTAGCAGCATCCAAAGCACTGGTAATTTCATGAGCAGAGCAGTGATAAATCGAGGAGCAGGGGATACCAATCTAGAGGATACCAACGTTCCCAGTGAAGGCAATCCAACCGCAGTTTAGAGGATAACAAAACAATCTGGCCACTGTCCAGAGGATACTGGCATTCCCAAGGGAGGAAATCCGGGTGCAATCCAGAGGATGACAAAGGGACCAATGAATTATGCAATCCCATTAACCCTAGCAGCATAGGAATTTGGGAAAAATACACCAAATGTCTAAACCAATATGGATTCGGTACAATCATACTAAAATTATAATTTTTTTGTTGTGCTACCATCACTTCTATTATCGGTGGATCTAGTAGAGGTTTTCTATTATTGGAGCATCTGAAGCTCCTCCTTAAATTTGGGGAAAATACATATGGTTTGAGAACTGTAAGCCAGCCGTGCTCTTATATAATTTTATGAATTATGGCACAATTTGGAAGCTTTTGTATTTTTATTCTATTTAATGGTCTGGGACAGTGTGCAGAGTCCTGTAGGAGCTATAATCTGAACTGGTTCAACCGATTCTGTCGAAACTTTGAACCTGAGACGTGTTTCTTCTAAGCATTTAATTTTACTTTAATAATTAGTTTTACCTCAATTATGGCACAAATTACAATATTTTGTTATTTTATTCTATTATATGTCTGAAACATTCTATAGAGTGCAATCTTAGCAATATTATTCTATTTAATGGTCTAGAACATAGTCCTCTATGAGCTATAATTTGAACTGATTCTATCAAAACTTGAACGTGAGACCTCTTTCTCCTTTAAATACGCATTTAATTTTGCTTTGATGTCATTTTTACATGGATTATGGCACACTTTTCAAGCTTTTGTGATTTTTTTCTATTATGGGTCTAAAAATTTTTGTAGAGTTCCATAGGAGCTACAATTATAATGATTGGGTACAATTCAACCTAAGACCTATTTCTCCTTTAAAAAAACATTTTATTTTATTTTTATGCTCACTTTTACCTGAATTACAACACACTTTGCAAGCTTTTCCCATTTACTGGTTTGGATTTTGGAACAATGTATAGTTCCCTAGGACTCATGGGATATAATTTGAATTGACTCCAGTAAATTCACCCTCATACCTCTTTCTTCTTTAAATACACATTTGATACAAGTATTATTTTTCAACGACACTTATATCTTTTTGCCTCTGTTTGGCATATACCATGGTAGTTAGTGTGGTTTCCTTTGTTTGGCATATCTCAAAGAGTTTGAAGGTTATCAAGAATATTGTAGCCTGCGTGTGTCTTCATTAAACCATATGTGAGCATTTTTTCCTTAAATATATGATGTGTAATTTCAATCACATCATATATTCCAAAATACTATCCTTAAATCCTTCTCAACATATGCAGAATTCCCTTTATAAATTTATGTTTATTAATTTCCTGTAGCTTACTCTTTTGTTTCACCAAGACTATACATGCATACTTTTCTAACTTTTGCCAGACTTATATTTTTCACATCTTGACCATCTTTAAACAAACTAAGGGTATGGCTAGGTATCCACCTCAACTAGGAACAAGACCATGTCACTTTAAAACCTTACTGACAAACAAACAGCCTCTGGAAGTCACTTTAAAAGGGTATTTCAAGCTGCTCAATTGAACACTTAGTCAATTTTGTCAGACCCTAGTCATTACTATGCTAGGAGGCATTTTGATAGACTCATATCTCACACTTGTGAACACCCAGAGGGAAATTGATATCATGAGTGGATTCCCAAATCATCAAAGAATGGACCCATGACATCTAATTAATTTATTAGTTAAAGAGATAACTCTGGTGTGCCTTTCCAAGTGAGCTCTCAACCTCCTGTTTTCAACACTCAGTCGAATTTTCATATTTTTGGATATGGAAGCTAATGCTTTTACTTCTTTTGGCAGGATGATATTTTTCTCATGTGGTCACCATAAGAAAAAATAAGAACATGGATGGATAGCTAGTTCATTAAAGAACATGCCTATACCTTCTGATGAATTTATCATCACTCATACAGGATTTGGTAGGCATTTCCAAATGCCTCTTCAACCTTGTGATTTGACACTTAGTCAATTTATTTAAACCCTAGGTTTGAAAGGCGATTTCAAATTTTCATCAAAATTGGAGTGTAAGACATCCAATGGATGTAGGACAACTAGATGAATCCATTAATACCAGTTTCATCCTATGGAACTACTTTCTCTCTCCTCAGTGGGCATTTTACTGAAGTATGATTTAAAAGCTGCTTAAGACCCTGTTTTGGCAGATCCATAATTTCTGCCTCAGGTACTTTCAGGTCAAAGTAAGAACATGGCCAAGTAAAAAACACAGCCACCTATAGGATTCCCATATGGTGCGGTCATTTATTTCAACCCACAAATTATGGTGGGCATTCTCCTAGAGAAACTTGTCTAATTTGACCAAAAAGAACTTCTTTTGGGAGGCCTGTGTCTTCTTCCTCAAATAGTTGTTTTGAGAACTGGTTCTATGGTTGGATGGATACTTCAACTGGCTATGGGATGACAGGACATGGTGGGCATTTTTTGCTTCTTATGAAATATGGTGGGCATTTTCATAAGATTACTGCTTTAGGACAATTTTTCACCACTTAGTCTTTTTCCAACTTTATCATACATGCCTATGCCCATCAACAGTTCTTTTGTCATTAATGAACATCACTAGGATATGTCTATCCACAATCATCAGTTCACCAAATGTCACCAATTATCCATTCATATATTGACATCAATGCCAACACATTCATCTACCATATTGCCAACAATGATTCCCAAGAGGATGGAGATGAGAGGTTAACCATCATCATGTTAACATGAATATGTAGCTTAGCCATTTCTAAAGCCTTAGATATTGCTAGGTCATCATTAGTGCAACTCTCCCATTGAAGTGATAAGGATTTGAATAACATAGCCTTTTTATGGGGTCCAATGAGCCCTTACTTATCTCGGATCAAAATTGGAGATTCTTTTCCATATACTATACCTTTTTGTGTTGTTTCCCTTGGTTTGGAGGTTGAAACTATAGAGAAAGGACAGTTGCAGGTCTCATCCATTGTCACAAGAAATTAATACTTGGTTACTACTTGTGTTAGTTCCTAATGAATAATGAATGACATGTTATAGTTTGGAATGATGATCATATAATCTTATTTTATTAAAATTAAAATTGCATGTTTTTGTCTTTATAAGATGCCTATTCCTGTATTTTAGTTGTACTTGATTTTTATGTTACGTGTTTTTTTCGTATTGTATTCGAATTCATACTCGAATATTGCTACTATGGTTTTGACTATTTACTTCGTACTTTCTAAGGATTTATATGAAATATATGTCTTATTTGAGGTCCAAAATGACCCATGATGAGCATTTTTCCCCTCAAATGCCAGCCTTGAACTCATCCATCACCTTTTTGATAGAGAATGGGCCCGAACCATACCATCACAACCAAACAAATTCAAGATATCCCTCTTGCAGAACAACATAGCAATGGTAATAAAATGGTCTTGGGTAGTGTAAGATGATTCAGGGTTATGATAAGACAATTTTGGATCCAACATCACCCTATCCGCGTCCATGTGCAAAACCACTCAAAAATACCTATAATTGGTCTAAATTTTGTGACATTTCACAATTTTATCCTATTTAGAAAAAATCAGGCACATAGTTATAGAAGGAGTACCTTGCATGAGGAAACTTGCATATCAAACCACTGTGGAAGAGGGAGTGTTACACTAACATCACCAAGTTTCAGTGGGAAATCCATGAATGAAGCAGTATGACCACCACCTATTCCAAATTGAATCCCCAACATGATCTATATGAGGGGGAACCCCATACCTCTTTGCATGCATTAACTAGTCAAGTGGCCCAAGAAACACACTTCTATATCCGTGTAGTGAACAAATTCCAAACCAAATCAAATCATGTCTTATACTTAAAAATAATTCAAATATAAATAACTCTAAAATAAATTATACCTTTGAGAGAAAAATAGATTTTGGTAAAGTTTTTGGGAAGAGAAAACTTTTGATATTAAAACATTACAAGTAAATATATTTGAATGCTAAATTATATCTGCTTGGTAGCTTATATTCTTTTTTTATCAAGTGTAGGTACCACCAGATAGGTATCTATCACATCTATCTTCCTCAAGTGATGGTGAAGATATACTAGGAAAGGTTGAAAGTGATACGTGGTGTACTAGATCTACTGCTTCTATATCAAATAGATTTGAAAAGGTAAGGAAAATATTTTGTAGATGCATGCAATATTTTATTGCAAATGGAGGGTCATGTAATTATGATGATGAGAGCATAGGTGGGATTGAGCTTCCCTTGAGGTATAGACATTTAGTACAGCGATGGGTACCTAATAAGCTACCTGAAGTGGACAAGGATTTCTTCATCAATGGGAGGATGTATTGCATTGCTCCTTCTTCCTTACATGGATTGGAGCTATTTTCCATGGATGGCATAAATGTCGGCTCTGGCACTGTAACTAAATTGATGGAGTATGTCGAACCATTATACATATACAATAACTGGTTGATCTTGGTCCAATATACTCAAAGTATGAGGAGATATGGAATTACCGCAAATTCTATACAACTAGAAGAACACAATAAAAACAAAGGGGTGACTATGTATATTGATGGGAGACCAAAAGCATCCGGAAATGTTGCTGGATTTATAAATAGTACATGGCTAGTGAAAGAAACTAAGCAACTGAAATGTGAATTTGAGGGATGCAAAGAACATCGTATATTTGTATGTGCAACAAAAATAATACTTCCAGGTGAAGAGTTGTTGATCGATAACAACTTAAATCAAACAGATGTGGCTTCCACGGTCCAGGGTAATCGTGGAAGGTCACATGTTATGCCTCATCAGGTAAATGCTAAATATAGTAACTAAACATGACTACAATAACCAAATGTTTCGATTTTTTATGTTAACATTCAATTTCCACCATTGACATTCACTTTTTTCATGAATATTATGAATATTTCCATGTGATAACATGCTTATTACACTGTTATGCTTATCTCATTTTTTTATGCTACAATTACTGACTCAAATTTTATTGATTGATTTATTTTGTCAGGGTTGCAGCAGTGGAAAGCCACATGCTGATTCTGCGGTATAAGGTTATCGTGGAAGGTCACAATCTATGCCTCATGAGGTAAATGTTAAATATAGTAAATAAATATGACGTCAATAACAAAATGCTTCAATTTTTTCAGTTAACATTTGATTTTCACTATTACCATTCACTTTTGTCATGCTTATTGTGAATATATCCATATGATAACATTCTTATTACATTGTGGCAGGGGTCTACTCATCCCCATGGAGCAGAACATGTATCTCCTCCTTCAGAGGTAAAAGTAAATATTATTGTAGTAGCTCATTTTTTTTATTATGTTACAATTATTAACTCAACTAAATATAGTAACTAAATATGACTACAATAACTAGAAACTCCAACCCAAGAATATTTCCATGTGACAACTTGCTTACTGCATTGTGGCAGGGGTATGCCCATGGTATTCATGGAACAAAACCCGTGTCCTCTACTTCCATGGTCCAGGGTGATAGTGGAAGGTCACACTCTATGCCCCATTAGGTAAGTGTTAAATATAATAACTAAATCTTGAGATTTTTTCTGTTAACATTCAATTTCAACTGATACCATTTGATTTTTTCATGCTTATTGTAAATATTTCTATACGATAACATGCTTATTACACTATGGCAGGGGTCTGCTCATCGCCATGGAGCAAAACATGTATCTTCTCCATCGGAGGTAAAAGTAAATATTATTGCAATATCTCATTTTTTTGATGTTACAATTATTGTCTCAACTAAATATAGTTACTAAATATGACTACAATAACTAGAAACTCCAACCCCAAAATATTTCCATGTGGCAACATGCTTATTACACTGTGGCAGGGGTTTGCCCATGTTCATCATGGAACAGAACACGTGTCCTCTACTTCTAAGGTAAAAATAAATATTATTGCAATATCTCATTCTTTTTATGTTACAACTATTTTCATAACGTTTATTTATTGATTTATTGTGTCAGGGTGGTGTCGGTGGAAAGGCACCTACTGCTTCCTTGGTCCAGGGTGACCGTAGAAGATCACACTTTGTACCCCATCAGGTAAGTGTTAAATATAATAACTAAATGTTTCAATTTTTTCTGTTAGCATTCGATTTCCACTTATGACATTCGATTTCCCTAAACACACAGACCTGTTGCTCCCACAATCTGAGCCCTCTCCTTTATCAAACACAGGTCTGCAATATCTATTTCAAACCTTGTATTCCCTAGGTTCCTTCTCTACACACTCAAAACAGAAAACAAGTTAGTATTTCAAACTATTTAGATGGTGGTGTATTTTGTAAAATATATCTTACTGATTTGATTAGTTTTCTTCCCTATTCGCATTAGTTTTCTGGGTAAATGTAAGTCTGATTTTTTACTTAGATCTGGAACCTTACATATCTGAATGCACAATGATATAATTTTGACTTTATTTTACTAAGTATTGTTTTGGATTTTCTTCATACTAATTATTTCTATTGAGAGCTGGGTGATGGTAAGGGACTTGATGATTTAATGTTTCAAAACTTGCATACAGGATTGAGTGAATGATAATAACATTATGGTTATCTTGGCACTAAATTTTCATTAAATTAGTATTTTATATCTATGCCATCACATACACAGATATGGAAATCATATGCTAAATGACACTTTAAATGATTAACACTGGTTATTGGTTGCACTATTTTACACGTTCTGATTATTGTGATGATAAAATTTCAGTTGTTGCATGGCACATATGTGGACCATAAATTCATATGTCTAGATCTTCAAAGGTAGAAGATAAAGTGATATTATTACATGAGGAGTGTCTCCAAGGAAATTATGATATGGTTTATAAACTACAAAGTGCATGCTCAACTGTGCATCCAACTTCTCAGTGCCAAAAGGTAATTTATGATGATTTTTTTGCTATATGAGATCATTCCTAGTAATTGAATAGAAATAAGTTGTCAATTTTTTGTTGACTAGCATGTCTCTTTCCCATCATGTGCTTAGGGGACTGCTTTTATCTTATGGGCATATTTGATACTAACTTGACCAATTTTGGCCATGCTTAAGGTGGTTGCATAAGAAGGATCAACTTTTCATATTAACCTCTTCCAATAATGAGCAACATCAAAACAACTTACCACCAGGTTCAACTACAAGGATCCTAAACAGATTTTCCAGGTGAAAAACTACTCTTTTTCCCTAGGGGTTGAGTTATTTTTTTTATTTTTCAATAAAGACGAATTCAATGCACCTTATGTTTTATGTAGTATGATGAATTATCACTAGTATCTCTTCACATGTAGTAGAGACAGTGATGATATTTAACGAGGAGTGACTCCAAGGAAATTATGATATGGTTTCTAAACTACAAATTGCATGCTCAACTGTGCAACCTGCTTCTGATCAATGCCAAAAGGTGATTTATGATGAATTTTTTGTTATATGAGATCATGCATAGTAAAAGAATAGAAATAAGTTGCCAATTTTTTGTTGATTAACATGTCTCTTTCCTATCATGTGCTCAAGGGACTTTTTTTCTTTCTTTCGGGCATATTTGGTACTAACTTTGAACGATTTTGGCCATGTTTGAAGTGGTTTCATAAGAAGGATCAATTTTTCATTTTCATCTCTTCCAGAAATTACGGGCTTCCTCAGTCTTCAAAGCTCGGGCTCCCTTCATCTTCAGAACATGGGCTTCCTTTACTTCTAACTTGTGGGCTTCTTTACGCTTCTACGGGTATCTACAGGCCTCTGCGGGATTCTTCCAAGCATTGTGGGAATCCTTCCAAGCCCTTGTGGGATCTCTAAGCCCATGTCGGACTAACCTAATTTCAGATCACAATAATTTGATCTGATCCCAGTGGTTCCTACATCTTTTATCTATGGTATTTTTTATAGATGTACCCCCCTACCTTATCATAGAAATCAGCTCTGAGTGGTGCCTATAATATCATTTAATTAATGTTTATATGATCCCTGTGGGGATTACAACGTATTTTATTGATGGTATTTTTATAGATGTACCCTCCTACCTTGTCATAGAATCCGCTCTAAGAGGTGCCACTTTAGCCTCTAATTATGTATTTTAGCCAATTATTATGAATTTATGCATCATAATGGGAAGACAGTTTTTGAGGCAATAATTAGGGTGCTTAGGGCCACTTTGGGTACTTTTGAGAACTTTTTAAATCATTATGCCTTATTTGTTAGAGTAAGTTAACACTTTTTGACCTCTTCCCTAAACTTCCCATTTATTTTTTTCCCTTTTAATTCAATGTGTTTTTCCCATATCTTACTTTCATGATATATTTCTTTTCTATAAATCACCTTTCCTGTGTTATATTTTATCCATTTCTTTATCTTTAAAATGTAGTATGTATTTTTTCACAACCACTTATTGAAGATCCAAAACTGTGGAAAGGAAGGTGCCTTTCCACGGTTTTTTAAATTTTTTCTGAAACCTCCAGGTTTCGTCGCAATATCGATGAACTTTCGTCACGGGTATTGCAAAACCATTGAAACCTCGGGTGGATTTCCATGAATATCGTTGCTATAGCGACGAAGTTTCGTGGAAAGATTTCCATTCAACTTGCAGATTTTGTCGACAGAGATTGGTTTTCCATGGTTTTGCATGGAAGAAATTTCTGTTCAAATTCCAGAATTCGTTGATAGAGAGACAAAGATTCGTCAAAAGTGTTCCACCATTTTGCGTGGAAACAAAATATTTTCTTAGTAGTTTTTGGCCATATTTTTTTCATTATAGGGATGAAAACTTTGTCGATAGAGCAACGAAATGTAGAAAATGAATTAAAAAAATCAATTTCAAAGCCACGGTATAGAAGACACATATCGACCAGTTTTTGTCTCTAAATCGACGAATTATAAAGTTCGTCGTTGTATCCATGAAACATCGCGACCATTATTGTCACAATTGAGATGACGAAATGTGGAAATAGCAATGAAAAACCATCTCAAATTTTCTATTATGTATTAGTGGGTGTGACCCGCATGGTAGGTGTGTCATGCATGATTAGTTCTTTCAATGTTTTTTGCATTGCATCCTTTATGTTAGTATTAGTTGTGCCTAATGAGCATTAAGGTGCATGGTTGTTTATGGGAGGGGATTTAAACTTAGGCTACTTGATACCTCCATTGGTGGGGGTATTCAGCTTGGGTTGTCAGATTCCCCCATTATGTGGTTTAATGACTACTAGTGGTGGTTGAGTCACAGGTGGTGTGGGGACACTGGTTGGAAATGTAGGGGTGACTCGTTGTACTAACACCATATCATAATGTGCAATGGGATTTGAATCTATTTTGGGAAATGGTGGCATAAGGTATCACACTGAGAATCCTAACGTGACTCCTAGGAGTGTTAATTGATCCATAAATGTTGTTCCTTGCACTTCAATAGACGGGGTGGGGGGGGGTGGTACAAAAATGGTATCAAGAACATAGGAGGCATTGATGGGTTCAACACATGTTCCACACCGAGAATCATTGGTGTTTTTGTCGATGAAGTCATTGTGGCGGGAGGCTCCTTTTCGGTGGTGAAAAAAGTACACATGAGTCCTTCCATTGTGATGGGGATTTCAAGTGGAGGGCCTAAATATGCCCCTAGGAGGTCACAATATTTGTACACACCCAAGCTGATTTCAACATATAGTGTTGGATTTTATTCTCGAATTGTGGGTAGAAAATTATCAATATTTGTAAATGGTTGGGGTTGTAGTAGCTTAGTTGGTATAGGGTGACCACCTTCCCATTGGAAGGAAAGATCATGGTACAAAATACCGAGGAGGTAAATTTTTTCATGGCATACATGTAACTACGACCCAAGAGGAGATCGTAGTCTAGTTGGGAATCGACGACTTCAACATCAATCATAACCATTTTTCTTCCTATATAGATGGGGACATTGTGGTATAATCCTAGTGGTTGTGATGGTCTTCCATCATATGCATGAAAAGCGATAGAGGATGGGACTATCTCGATGGATCCCAATCTATTCCAATCATTGGAAGACATAATGCATGTGGATTCACCTTCATCGATGATATGCCAATGAATGATGATGTTCTTTACCGTGTCTGGGAATTGGAATGCGACCAATGATGGTAGTCATGGTTAACCTTTGTCTAGTTCTAAAGTCATAAGGTTTGTGTCAGACAGGTCGATGGAATTGAGTGGATTAAATAGTGCCTTTCTTTTTTAAGGGAAAGATTGTAACACTTCTAATGTTGACATGGAGGCTGATGACTATGACAAGTCATCAAAAATGCTATAATTGTGGGAAGACTTCATTTGGGGATTATGAGGTGTATGTCTTAGTAGTGGTTTTGGTATCCTAAGAATTTGCTTCATGCTTGGGTGTGAGATATACAAATATCCTCCTGAAGGGATTGAAGTCTCCCCAAGTATTGGTGAGTATCAACATTGGTGTAGCCTTTGGCGTGGGTCTAGAGGTTGACTAACATCGAGTTCATATAAATATTTTGGAAGGACCATCACCCAAGGGGTGAGGGTCCAAATGTTCGGTAACCAATCCATGGTTGGAAAAAGGTTGTTGCAAAACAACTTGATGTGGTTGTGGTGTAGGAGGCACTTGAGTTAGGTTTTTTGGTGTCTGCTTCTTTTCTCCCACCAACTGTTGGAAGTCGAATATAAGCAAGAAATGGTGACTTTAATGACCATACTCACTGCAGATTGAGAAAGGGTAGTTGGTTCTTTTGTTGGTATTCTTTCCTTGCTTAGGAGAGTTTCCCCCTTGTGTTGGTTGGTTACCCTGGTTCAAGTTTTCTTAGGGAACTGGGTTGAACCCCTTACCTTGTTCTTGGTTTGTTGTTCTTACCCTTCTTCTTCCCCTTATTATGAGTATTTGGGGGATTGGTGACATTCAAAGGTTCAAATTGTTGAGCTTATTTTTGCAGAGATGGTTGGACAAATTTGACACCCGTATGAGGCATATGTATCATGCTAGGGGACATGGGTATGGGTAGTAAGAAATATACCTCAGGGGTGGGATATAGGTTGGTTGCATTGCATATGATGTGGATGAAGGAACAGGTGGTGCCATTTATATTTGAGGAACTGTTTTTATTTGGATTGTACTCAAGTAGATAGGGTTATACATTCCATACTAGGGATGTCCAAATGAAGGATTTGGTATAGTGCTAGTGGGAGCTGACACAATAGGGACATGTGGGTATTGCACCATCATGTGTGGTGGTGCAAGAGTTTTTTTTGGGGGGGATTTACCTTTAGAAGAAATGGACCCAATAATTCCATTCATAGAATGTGACATTCCTAAAATAAGAGGATCCAATGATTGATGTTGAGGAGCATATGGTAGTATGATGTACAAATAACTTGATTGAGCATAGATAAGATCAAAGTGTTGGGATTTGAGAATTGATTATTTCTCATCTCGTGGTATTGAGGTGGCCACATCCTTTGTGATAGTTGGTTGGAGTGATTTGAGAAACCAATCCAAATGGAAGGGAGATTAAATTTTAACTTTTCACAAATTGTGGTGATGATGCTAGTCATGGACATGATCCGTTATGTGGGTCACAATATTTTTTGAAAATCAGTGAGAATTTCGAGGCCAAGGTCATGTTTTATAGGTAACTGAAAGTATGAGAGAAATGCGATGGTGATTATCTCAAAGGTGTTATGAGACACTTAAGTGAAATTCACATACCACTTTGCATCTATACCAGTAATGGTTCTTTGGAAGAGACGGAGGAATGACAATCTTCCACTATGCTATTATAGGAACACCATAGATGGAAAGACATAATATGGTTGGTTAAATCATCCCCTTTTCTCCCCATAAATTTAGGGATATCCAAGAGAAAATTCTGAATCATGTTGGGACAATTGACATTGTGATCTATGGGGTCATTAACCAACTTGGATAGATTAGGGAGGTTCAAACTTGCCATGAATGGTAGGTTTGTGTTGGGAGATTTCATGTTATTATGTGGATGGTTTCCACAAGTGGAGACCTTGGAATATGCGGCGATGATATTGATATTTTAGGGAAAGATTAAGATGTATCGTGGCTTCCTCCTAATGGGGGAGAATGAGGTGGGGTGTTCCATCTTAGGCGAGTGAACAAATATGAGCCTCTTCCACAAGAATATGAAGAAAAAGGATCAACACTTCCTATGAAGGGAGAGAGTGTATCAAATGTGGTATGTGCTTGTCTAGATGATCCAATAAAAGTGGCCTAGGAGTGGCCTAGATTGGGTCATCTCCCTCATTTACCACGGGGAGATAAAGGAAAGACACCCTTCAAGAAAGGGAATATTCCCTACACTCTCCAGGATTTCCTTACGGGGGTGGGTGTTCCTCAACGATGGAATTCTAGTGTGCAAATGAGAGTGATGGATGATAAATAAACACAATATAAAAGAATGCAAAAAAATTCTAACCAAAATAGATGTTAAATGTGTAATGAGTGAGTGATATGTGCAAATATGTCTTAGTACAAATATGTCCACATGTCGATTCTTTTTAAATTATGAGTTTAATGAGATTGTATTTAGAAAATAACAAAAAGTGTAAATTCCCTAAAAATACCTAACATCCTACCTCTAAAATGTAACTGGGCCTCACAAAAACACAATTGTTGGCGATGATGGAATCCATGCAACAATTAACTAGTGGAGGTAACAAAGAGCCATTTCTACCAGTGATGGGGCCAATTCTCCAATCAATAATACTTTGCAACACCTTTGAATGGAAACAACTAATTTTAGGAGTCACCTACACTTCTAAGTGCTCCATAGTGATGCCCTAAGTTTTGCCACTATGGTTACCTTGTGTCAAGTATGGATCATCAGTTATGCCTGGGTGGTATACACAACAAGGTGATTTCCTCATGGGGGAGAGAATGGAAGCTATAACTCGGATTTTAGCTCCTTGGTCTCGGTACACTTCTTATCTGGGATATATTTGAACACTTTCTTATAGTAGGATTTAAAAGCACCCTATAAGACAACAATTGTATGTTTAAAAAATATTCCTAATGAAACTAGATTGGTGGAATTTGTTTGGATGCCTAGCCTAATCAATCCTACTAAGCTAAGATATTGTTTTGTGACATCATGTG
The DNA here is from genome assembly GCA_001517045.1 of Pseudotsuga menziesii. NCBI lineage: Eukaryota > Viridiplantae > Streptophyta > Pinopsida > Pinales > Pinaceae > Pseudotsuga > Pseudotsuga menziesii. The sequence goes on along the minus strand of LPNX010465800.1, from coordinate 252,543 downwards.
GAGGATTTTATTTGGTTTAGAATTTATAATGGTTGTTTATTAAGGATTTTGTTATGAATTTAATGAGTGTAAGGGAGGTATTTCATAATTTCCTTCATTTTTTATTCACTGAAATCATGAAGATCATACTCGAGTGGAAAGATTCTTTAGGTCCCTTAGTGTGTGCAAGTGGGAAAACACAAGTGATGAAAGAAAATAATATTGCTGCAATTAAGTAAAGTGCTCAAAACAAAATTATGGAAATTGTAATTTGAGCAAAAAAAAAACTAATGATGATTGCAAAACATAAATCCTAAGTGTGCAATGGAGGTATTTCACCCTTCATTCCCTTTCCAGATTCATATAAATTGTGAAGATAATACTTAGGAAGGGGAGGGTTTCTAGGTCCTTTCTTTTGTGAAAAAAGTGAATTCTACACTACTTGAACTAGAGACGTTAAAGAAAAGAAAAGAACCATGTGATATCTCGAATACTAGTGACACCATTGAGGCCCATATGAAAGACTGAAGGGTGATTACCTAAGTTTATTTCAATGGATGGCCCCTTTAGATCCTAGTCTTAGTCTAGGTGGGATAATTACTATAGAAAAAAGTAACCATTGTGAGTTAATTAATTCCTAGTGCATTAGTGAGCATTAATTTGGTTGCAAATTATTGACTGAACATGTATAAAGTAAATAAATATCATACAACATGGAAATAAAATTTATAGTCACGCTACAACGTGGCATCAAGACTCATTGTTGTGTTGGAGCATGAGCACAGTGAAATAAAACAACTTTGTTCTTAGATAGGAAAACAACGCATGCAAAAGTTTGATAAAAGGAGTTTTCCACACATTTTCAAAGATGTAAATGCACTTTAAGCACGTGAGAGACATCGGGAAACATCCTACTAATAAAATGGATTAACCGGCTGAATGGGGTCTGAATTTCTGGAATGAGAGGGAATTTTCCAGGACTATAGTTGAAGAGGGTTGATTCATGTAGATCTCAAGTAAATAACTCTCCAATGCACTCAATTGACAGGATGTGGTAGAGACTGAGCATCCCATACCTCTCCAAGGCACTAAATTTCTGTGTTAGAATAAGGTTTGAATTAAAAAACCAGAGAAGTTTTGTTGTACTTACACGACGATTTATAAGCTCTATTTGAGTATGAAGACGAGACCGATGCTTTTCATGAACACAAATCCACCACCCTCTTAGGGATACAGGTTCCACACTAATTGGTTATCATTATTTTTAAAACATATTAAGCCATGAGTAATATGTAACAGAGTACAATTATTTTGTTTCAAGGTAATATTTAGTCCCTAACATAAAAAAGACAACATGACAATAAAAATATCCCAAATATCACAATAAAATATCTCATATGATATCTAAATACATATTAGCACAACATCATCAAAATAAATGATTAAAATCATAGTTATGAACATGGATAAACAACAAAGATTATATTGAAAATTTTCTTAAAAATAAATTTTTCAAAGGATAATAACAATATATACTAACAATAGATTAATACAAATTATTAAATATATAATCAAAATCATACAAAGAAGTTTTTATGTCAACCAAAAACATTATTGTTACATGATTTAAGAATGCACATGACTACTTTAACCGTTTAGTACAGGTAGAAAAAAGCTTCATATTATGTAGGGAATTGGTACACTCCATTAAATTGTTTTGTTTTTTAGGGAATTGTACAATGCCTAGAAGTTTCTCATAACATCATGAAACTTACAACTCCCCAAATTCTGATTCCCACTCCCAGCCTGATTGCAATCAATGAGAAATATTCATCTACGCGACTTTGCCACCCTGGTCCCTTGCTGGTGGTGATGGCTTCCATTGTAAAGAAATCGGCGTTGTTTCCTTGCATTGTGTTTTTATTATTCCCTGCATTACATTGAAATTGTAATGAGGAACCACATAAGCATTTGTTCATATCAAATGAAGTCACAACAAAAGTATCAAATTGTGTTCATTTTGGAATTCTCCAAGAAAGTCTATTCTGTGAAATGTTTAGAGATGCCAACTTGGTTAATTTAGAAATATATTGTGGAATTAATCCACTAAAATTATTTATGGACAAGTCCAACTGCTCCAATATAGATATGTTACTAACAGAAGTGGGAATTTTCCCTTCTAGTTGGTTTATAGATAATTTCAATAATATCAAACTATTTAGAGTCCCTATGCTTTGACGATTCTCTCAAATAAGATTATTGCTAGAAAAGTGTAGTGTTTTTGAATAACACATAACTTAAATCATAATCAAATATTTTCATTACATTTTTTAGTTCTTTATATATTGTATTATCATTAACTTGTGAAAATTACTTAAGTCTCTCGAGATTAGATGGTATGCCTCAGAAAAAATTATTTTTGGATAAATCTAAAATTTCTAATAGAGCAAGATTTGTAATCCATTGTGGAATAATACCATGAAACTTATTATGAACTAAAATCAAAACTCTTAAATTGGAAAAAAAATGCTTGAGGAATGTTACTGGTGAAATTGTACCATTAAACTCTAAGATTAAGAGCATACTTAAATGTCCCATACCTCTAGGGAGACTACCTTTTAACCTATTTAAGATGAGATATAAAATAGTTAACTTACTCAATTTGGTGATAGATTTAGGAACTAAACCCAAAAATGTATTTCCAACCAGATTCAGATAAGTTAATTGAGTTAAATTGGCAATGGCTTCAGGAATGTCACCACTTCTCTCATTTTGAGCCAAATTATGGATTCTTTTAGTGTTAAGTTGTATTTTCATGCACATTTATCTATCATAAATGATTTGGGATTTGGTAATCAACATGTATCCTACAATACCTACAATATTATTTATTTTTGTTGTCAAGCGTACAAGAATAGTTCAATTAGAATCTTTTAATAATCTTTCTCCACTATTCTAGTCTAGGGAAAAAGAGGGTCCAACTTGTAGATTGGTTAGTTGGGATAATATGCTATAGCTACATCCACCTAGGTTCAAAACCCATGACTATATATACATAGCACCTACGTAAGTGTCACATAGATTTACTAGTAAAAGAGAAGCCCAAATTTGCCAGAAAATGGCGAATCGATCACAAGAAATAATGAAAATATTTACCATGATTGTAGTTGAAGAGGTTTGATTTATGTATATCTCAAGTAAATAACTCTCCAATGCACTCAACTGAAGAGATGCTGCAGAGACTGAGCATCCCATACTTCTCCATTTCCCTCAATTTATGTGTCAGAATAAAGTTTGAATTAAAAAACCAGAGAGGTTTCATTGTACTTACACAACAATTTATTATCATTATTTTTAAAACATCTTAAGCCATAAGGAATATGTAACAGAGTCCAATTATTTGGTTTCAAGGTAATATTTAGTCTTTCAAATAATTTTTTCTTAAAATGATATCACAATGTTAATGATATACATATACAAACCTTTTGTTTTCATGGAATTAGACATCAATTGAACATAAAGGTTAGTTTTGCATTGCTTTAACTAACCATCTTTGCCTATCTAGAAACATGGGAGATAACTACCACCAACAAAATAGAACATTGCTAAATATTTTTTTATCAAAACATTGAAATATGAATGCTCTCTACATAGGAAAACAAATCAAGCCATATTACCATGTTACACTAAAAATACAATATCACAATAAAATATCCCAGATAATATTAAAAAGTAAAATATCACAATAAAACATTCCATATGATATTAAAACATATATAACCATAAAATTATTGGAACAAATGATTAAAATCATAGTTGTGAACATGGTTAAACAACAAAGATTATATTGGAAATTTGATCAAAATAAATTATTCAAAAGGTAATGACAATAAACTTTATCAAAATAAATTATTCAAAGGCATTACGTAAGTTCGACCCTGGAAAAGGCATTTCTGTGGATGATCATCTACAAAGTTTTTACTTGGATTTAGAAGATTTAGCCATAGAGCATGCAAATGCAGACTCTTTCCACATACTTTTGAAGCTAAGGCCTCTACCTGGTACTTTGGTTTACAAGAAAATTCGATAGCAGGCTGGGATACTTTTGTAAGAATGTTTAAGGGAAAGTTTGGTAGTCAAAGAACCACTGCAAATTTCATGAAAGAATTTTTAGCTTTAAGGATGGATAAGAAAGAAAAGGTGCAAGATTTTAATTAGAGGTTTGTTGGTCACTTGAATAATTTCAGTGCTACAATAAATCCTGTCGAGGAAACTTTAACATGGTACATAAATTATCAAACAATATTGTCGATTTAGTAAAGGATAAACAAGCTAGTTCATCCAAGAAACAGTTCAAACCTTATTTCAAGAAAAGAAAGGAAGCTGGAACATCTCAACCACCTGTGCATAATTATTTGTTTTGATTTTTACCAGGGTAGGAATGGATCATTTTTGCACTTTTCATCAAGAACATCATTCTGAAAAAAGTTTACCACAATGGATTAACTCAATGACTCTAGTTATGAATCAAATATTAGATGCTCAAATAACAGAGCCTGAGGTGGAAGAAGAAAAAAAAATGAACCAGAAGAGTTACATGAAACCATGATGGTCTTATGGGATTGTTCACCTACACCGGGGTTAGATGAAGAGGAACCTAAGAAATAAATTCAAATTTCAGCAGTTAATGTTACAACTAGAAGCAAATGATCAATAAAGGATGAACGGTTATTACTGCCTAAGATTAGGAAGATACAAGAAAGTATGAATGAAGATTAGTAGTAATACCCAAATACAACCTAAGTCTTATTTGGTCAACACAAAAGATAAAGTTACAATAGTTAATAAGCCTGTGAAGGTTGTGGAAAGTAAATCAGAAAGCAACAAGAAAGATCCAATAGAATATGATATGGTATATGACATCGTAGAAGACATCAAGGAAACAAAAGAGAATATTTCTTTATTTGAATTGTGTAACATACCTCAGCAAAGGAAGAATCTCCTGGAATACTTTGATCCAAAACCCAGTAAATCCTAGGATGAAATTCAATCACATAAAGAAATCAATCAAGCTAGCATTGGAGGGAAGTCTAAATCTCAAACTTTTCCTTTTCTACTGTCTTTTGAAATTTTCAACCATAATGTGCATAATTGTTTGGTGGATTTTGGAGCTTTGTCTAATGTCATTCCGCTTTTAGTATGCAAAAATATTAATGGTTAACCTACACCATCCTCTTGCAAGACCATTCAGCTGGACATGTATGCAGTTAAGGTAATGGGAGAGATGAAAAATGTGTTGACTCAGTTCCAATTTACAGACATCACGATGGTAGATATACTAGAGGCATATGGTTTGATATTGAGTAGAAACTGGTCTTCAAAACTGAATGGATACTTTGCAACATATTGGTCGCATTTGTGGTTTCCCTATAAGAACAACCAAAATAAGATTAAGGTGATGAGAGAACCACACATGAAACACAAGGTTACACAATTGGAAGGGAAAAATGAAGCCTTAAACTTCTCATCTTCGGTCTTGGGTAACTATTTCATAGAACTCTAACCTTAAAATTATCAAGTGGAAGAATCCAATAGTGATTTAGACACACAGTACGAACTCCTTCATTTTTCATGGACTGATAATATTGATTGTAATATAGTTAACTTAGTTTCTAACTTAGAAATAAACACTAATTATGTAGATTTAGCAGATCGATTTTGGTTATTGTATTTTGACGGTTCCAAAACACAAGAGGGATTAGGAGCAGGTTATGTCCTTATTGATACTGAAAATAACAAACATTTTGTCTCTTATCGACTAGTGTTGGAATGTACAAATAACACAACTAAGTATGAAGCTCTAGTCCAGGGCTTGAAAAAGGCCATTGAATTTAAAGTAAAAAATTTAAAAGTCTTTGGTTATTCTGAGATAATTGTCAGACACGTTTGAAACAAAATTCATTGTATGTCAGCACACTTAAGAGCCTATCAAACTGAATTCTAGCATCTTATAACAAATTTCAATGCTTTCAACATCAATTCAATTCCTAGATTCCAAAATTCAGCAGCAAATTTCTTAGGTATTTCTACTGCAAGGTTAGTGCCCACTAATAACAAATGCTCAATTGAATTGATTTTTAGTTCATCTATACTAGACAATGTCACAAATTTGAGAGTATTTGATGATGATCAAAAAAGCATAGATATTTTAACAAATAACAAGACTTTCAAGGACTCTGTGATTGATGATGAAGAGCATCAAACTAATATTCAAAGTGGAAACCTTATGCCTAAAGGAGTAAGAACGTTGGAAGGGATGTTTGATTTGAACAACAAGTTCAGAAAACCTACCAATGTCAAAATAAATAGTTCATCTATGCAGTATGAACTAATTAATCTTGGGACGGAGACTTAACCCAAGCATGTGAACTTGGGAAAATGTTGTTCATTGGGACAAAGAAGCAAACTTGTCAGTTTGTTTAGACAATATAAGGATGTTTTTGCTTGGACATATGAATATTTGAAGACCTATGATATCCGCATCATCCAACATGTCATTCCTATTAAAGCAGATGTGGAATCGTTTCAGCAACCACTGAGGAAAATGCATTCCAAAATCGAACCCCTAATCCAAAATGAAGTGAAGAAGTTACTTGATGCAAAGATAATTTTCAGATTCAGGCACTTAGAGTGGGTAGCAAGTATGGTACCGGTAAGAAATAAATATGGTGAAATAATATTATGCATAGGCTCTAGGAATCTGAACCGGGCTTCACATAAAGATAATTATCTAGTTCGACCAATGGAGCAAATCCTACAAATGGTTTCAGGTTATAAACTGTTCTCCCTATTAGATGGGTTTTCGGTATATAGCCAAGTGTTGGTATCTGACCAAGACAAGCTGAAGACCACATTTTGAACAAAGTGGGGAACATTTGCTTACAAAATAATTCCCTTCGATCTCATCAATGCGTGATCCACATTTCAAAGGGAAATAGATATAACTTTCCGAGGTTTAGTTGTCCATAGTGTGGTGGTTTATCTAGATGATGTAACGGTTTTCTCTAGGAAGAGGCAAGATCATATGTTTCATTTGAAACAAATGTTTGACCGTTGTCTAAAATACGACATCTCTTTGAATCCTAAGAAATGCATCTTTGTAGTATTAGAGGTAAAACTATTGGGCCATATTATTTCAAAAAAGGGAATCTCCATAGACTCAGAGAGAATAGAAGCCATATCTTAGATTCCATCACCCCATAATAAAAAAAGGTATGCAATCATTCATGGGTACTATAAATTTTAATTGAAGGTTTGTTCTTGATTTTGCATAGATAGTAAAACCTTGTAAAATCTTTGCACCAAATGGTAAAGCAGAGTGTACAATTTAAATTGACCGACATAGAGAAGGATTCCTTTAATAACATCAAAGCATCAATAGCTCACACAACTTCTCTTAAAATTAATAATTTTGAAAAGGATTTTATCTTGTACACGTTTGCCTCTGATGACTCACTTGCAGGAGTGCTCACATAGAAAGAAGAAAGGGGAGATGAGTACTCCATATCATTTATAAGAACTGGGTTACAATGTGTTGAATTGAAATACCATGCCATTGACAAACATGCATATGAAATATTTAAAGCAGTGAAACAATTCAGGACTTACATTTTTAAAATAAGAACCAAGGTAATTGTCCCTCAATCGATTGTTAGAACCCTTTTTATACAAAAGGAATTGGGTGAACGAAGAGGAAATCGGGTGAAAACATTACAAGAATATGACTTGGAATTAATACTAGCCACCATTTTCAAAGGACAAGGGTTGTTCAAGTTAATTGTTGAAATTCAAAACAATAAAGATGATGATTGGGAAAACGAAGTTGAATTGCATATGATTGATATGTGTCCTATGTTTACAACTCCTGATTCATGGTACATATATTTGATACATTACCTCCAACAAGGATATTTACCATAACATTGGAATCTTAAATAAAGAAGAGCACTTCATTTAAAGTCAGCCTCTTAGCAAATAATTGATGGAGCTCTTTTTAGGAAGAACTATGATGGGGTATTTTTGAGATGCCTAGAACAAGAGGATGCCTCTAAAGTTGTTAAAGAATTTCATAATGGTCATGTTAAAGGACATTTTATAGGAGACACTACTACCCACAAGATTCTAAGAGATTGATATTACTAGCCCACATTGTTTAAGGATGTTCATGCATATGTAAGAAAGTGTGAAATATGCTAGAGAGGCCGTGGGATACTAGCAAAAGCGGTTGGACCATTGCAACTGATTATTATTTCAGAGCCATTCGAACAATGAGGTATTGACATCATCGAAGAAATTAATCCCAATTATTCGTTACAACACAAATACATCCTCATGGCTAAGAAATTCCATTACGCAAAGTAAACGAGGACACAATCATCAAATTCCCGCAAGAAAATATCATGACTAGGTTTGGGGTTCCAATTTCACTAGTCTTTGATAATGCATCTTATTTTTCATCAATTAAGCTTACTGAATTTGCTAGTGAAAAGGGAATCAATTTACACTATTCTGCAAATTATTATCCACAAGGTAATGGGTTAGCTGAATCAACTAATAAACACCTTATCAAAATTTAAAAAACAAATGTTATAAAAAATTAGAGAAGTTGGCATATAGCTCTTCCCAATGCTTTATGGGAAGATAGGGTTGCCCCCAATAATTCTTTAGGTGTTTCTCCTTACACTCTATTCTATGGGAAAGAGGTTATCCTACCCCAAAACATTTTATTCTTGTCTTCTCAGTTATCCCAAGCTTCACGAGGCTCTAGTAGTGAAGTTTTACAAGATCAAATTAATACCTAGCTGAAACTTGAAGAGTATAGGCTCAAATCCAAAGAGATATTTAAGCACCAACAGGAGGTTTTCAAATTTTGGTTTGATAAACATAAATCCGGTAAGGGAAGTTTTAAAGCTAGATATTTGGTTCTTAAGTGGGATCACCCACATGATGAAAAGGGAAAGCATACAAAGTTTCAACACTTGTGGGTTGGCAAGCATTTACATCATTTCTCCCATGCAATGTAAATGCCCCATCAAACGCATTTAATGCATGTTTGTTGTTTTTTATATATATGGTTCATAAGGTTTTGTTTAATCGACTATTAATCTGTTTCAAGCACATTCCAGCTGTCAATTTCTTGTTGAATCCCTCGATTGTCTTCACCAACTTCACACCCTTTCATCAATTTCTCGGTAGGCCTCCAACTATATCTTTAATTGTTTGGTAAACCGAATTTGTTAAAATCACATTATGGGATTTTCTGTGTTTACGGGGTTAGGTTTTGTTTTTTCTACGTACACCATGGTTTAAAATATTTTCCTCAACATCTGGGATTCAGTTGTTTTGAGTTAGCTAACCTTTGTGTTTTTTTCGCCGAACCGGTTGTGTTCAAATCCTTGGTTAACCTATTTCTTTTGACCTAGTTGCAGACCCGACGTGGTTGTCCACCTGCTCCAAACTGTTTTTCTCTTTACCACTCAAACCCTGGACATGGATAGCTCAGACCCCTGGTGTGTTAATGATGAGACTAAGGCAGGTCAAGTTTTTCTCCGGTCACTACTCAACTGGTTCGTTTTCATCTACGGTGATAGGGATTAGCGAGGTCCCAAGCTCAGAGGGTCATTGTTGGCTTTTGAGTTTCGACCTAGGTTTTTTGTCAAGAAGATTTTTTTTCCTTTGTGGTCGTCTGCAAGGTTTTAGAAGTTTCAAGGTCGACATAGGATTATTTGAGTTTCCTCCATTTCTTCGATATTGTTTCTCACGGTTGATAAGGTTAGTGAAAAAGGGTTTTGTTCTGAGTAAGTATTATAGCCATTTTTTTATGTTTCTTCGACGATTGTTTAAAGCTGTGTTTGAGCTAGTATTCCCCATCTCAGTCTAACCTTTCCCTAAGTATGGTGCATGATGATAGATAGAGGCTATCTGCATCACAAGGTTGTTTTATGATGGCTAAATACTATTCAGTAGAAGATATATTTTATATTCTCCATGAGTGCAATCTTGTGCGGAAAGGAAAATGATTTGTTGGCTAATATTTTTTGTATATCTTGCAATTTTACATTGCTTTTTTGTTTTCTTATTTACATGAAAGCATGGGTTTAACCACAGGGACACTAAGCTATGTTTTGATGTGGTTTTGTCACATCCTTAGTCCTCACTCAACACTATGCCAAAGAAAGGAAAGAAGAAATCCAACGTTGTTGAAGAGGACTCAGATTTGGAAATCATGCCTAGGATATAAATAATTTATGAAGATACTAAAGAAGTCACCAGAGTTGAACCAAAGTTCAAATGGGGACAAATATATCCCATGATCAAAGACCAGAAAGTCCAATATGCATGATTGCAAGATATTCCCTTGTATTAAAACATATTGAGACTTGGGATCACAAAGGTATCTACGTGAACTGAAATGTTCCCTTATGCTGAGGTGATCGGTTGTATTTTACGTAAAGAAAACATAAGTTCTATGATCTTGTATAATGTCGAAGGAGAAGTTTTTTCGTCCTTCACTCTTGCGTACTTGGCCAAAGCTTGCAATCTACTAGTCCCAGAAATCAACATGAAGGATGACTGGATAAATATTCTAATTTTATACTATATCAAATGCATAAAGACGATGATGATAGCAGGAAATCCATTTCGATAGAAGGCCTCTAGCACATATGAAAGTGCAGAGTGCTTCGCAAAGACTTGTAACCTTAATGCTCAATAGAATATTTGAAAGATCCAATGGAAAGTTCTATAAAATTGGCTGGATCCCACTAATGTATCATGTCACTATGCAAGGTACCATCTTCAAATAGGCATACATTATTGCCAACATCGTTTCTACCTATATAGCTGTTGTAGTAAGAGGACTACTCCAAAGAAAATCATAGTTCTACATGTGCTCATATCTAATTGATTGCATCTTGTGCATGTACCCATTCCCAAAATTGAACTGTAGTTGGAATGAGGCCAATACACCCATTTACACATCCTATTAGATCTTATGGGCTCATAAGTATCACAGATTGTACAAGCTTATTTGTGAGGAACTTCTGATGCCACTTTACTAGTTAATATTCCTTGAAGAGTGCAAGTGTATGTCTAAAAGTGCACTTGAAGTTATGAGTGAATATGGGGATTATTTTTTCTCCGAAGAAGGAACATATCTGAGGATGTATGGAGGGACTAGAGCCCCATCACTACTTCCTAAGTATGTCACTGATTACATCTTGCATAAGGAAGCAGTAAAACGTTTTTTTTTGGATGGAGTCAGGAATTTTCTATTTGACATGAAGAAGGTGGTCTACCCACCAATTCCTTTCTATGTTTGAAGCTACAAGTTTTCACAAGTGAAGAGAGCACCAGATTTTGTGAAGGACTTAGAAAATTTCCACTTTGGTGAGAAGAATTTCCACAGTAATTATTCCTAGGGTAAGGTTGTCACACATTGTGCACTTATAAAGGTAAATTTTTAATACTCTGATCACTATGATAAGGATGAAGAAATTTTCAAAAATGCATGTAATATGACTTCTTTAAATAAGCGATTCAGACAAAAGAGTATAACAATAGGGGGCAAAGGCAGCTGTAGTAACACTACTGAGTAGTAGAAACTGAAAGAAGAAGCTTCCAAGAAGAAGGAAGAAGAGGCCCAAAGATTAGTTGAAGAAATAGAGAAATTAGTAGCCGAGGAGGCCCAAATACAAAGAGAAGAATAACAACAACAAATACAAAGAGAAGAAGAACAAAGGAAAAGGGAAGCAGAGGAGAGGATGCAAAAGGAATTAGCTAACGAAGAAAGAGAAGAGACAAAGAAGGCAACTAAGGAACTAAGGATAAAAGATCAAGAGGTCCAGGATAGGGAGAATCAGGTATGGGATGTTTCCCAGTACAGTCCAGAAGTTCCTCCTTCTACCTCAGGAGACATAATAATAGGAGGTTATCTCCATATTGCAGAGTTAGGGTTAGTACCCTTCACCCCATCCAAACAAAATGCAGTTGCAATCCTGCATAAGGTAGTTTTCGATCCTAAACGTAAATCCATTGTTTAGAGGATCTAAAAGAAGTTAAAGGTGGGTTCCTAGCCTGAGTAACCATAGTTACTTAAATACCTTTCATGAAAGAAACCGATGAAGATCCACAACTAATGGCTTCAATTGGTGTCCCAGCTGCTTAACCAAGTGCTTATAATGTTGAAAAATGGAAGGAAAGTATTGATCAATACAAGGAAAATATGGTAAGAGTGAAGGATAATCTAATCAAAGAGAGAGGACAAGGCCAATAAATGAAAATAAAACATGAAGCCACTCTTTCAAAGTTTGAAATACTACAGGAGGCCTACCAAGTTTTGGAATAAAAAAAGATAGCCTTGGTACTTTCGAATACCATCACCGAGGGAGAAAATAAATACCTTGAAAATAGGATTTCAGAGCTAGAGACACAAAAGGATGAAACTGTTAAACAAGCTAAAGAGTTAAATCCCCGAGTAGAAGAGTTGGAAGCATGAAATAGTTCCTTGGAAACTCAACTCAAGGAAGCAAATGAACATCAGGTTGATGTTACCCCTCTTTGAGAACATTCCCTCCTAATCAGGAGGAAAACCTATTAGGTCCAACTAAATCTTGCTGAATAAATTTATAAGATTAAACAAGATGAAAAAAGATTGCAAAAAATATCGGTGATCTCAACCGATTTCAGAACAAATACAGTAGAAGTTGCAGAAATTATTCAAGGACAATTGACATGGATAGAAACCAATGCAACATTTCTGGAGCAGTTGCCGTAGAATACCACTAAGAACTTGAAGATAGAATTCAAACTCATGGATTTAAACAACAAGGCTATTGCAAGATTAACTGCTGGGGTCAGGAAAACTTTGGAAAGGTGTATGGATTTCGATAAGAGGGTGCTCACAACACATAATAGATGTCAAACCTTTGCGGCCAAAATTATTCAAGATTTTCCTAACCATGATGATCATTTGAAATAACTATAGGATAGATCCTAGGAGGATGAGCTTATCATACAACATGTTAAAGGAATTAATGAGAAAGCAGTAAAGAGTTTGGTTGCACAAGCAGTAGTCATTAATTATCTTCTGGAGGACCAGCTTAGGAAAACTCCAACCAAAATAGCTGAGATAAAGTCACAGCTAGCCATACATGAAGTCACAGTTAGATTGTTGGAGCCTATAGACTTCAAGACCATCGCCACAAAAGTTTTTTCCTTGAAATTATTTGTTTGAGGGTCAACTGGGTCATCCTAAGTTTTTTCCTTTGTGCATGTCGCACCCTTTGTAAATTATTTTATTTTATTTCTATTTTTCTAGTGCGAGTCACTAGAAGAAAATTTTTGTAAATCAAAGATTCAAGGAAGCCTAAGAGGATGGGGTAGCTAAAAGTTCATTTGTAAAAAATGTATAAATAGGGGTAGAATAGATATTGGAAATGACTTTTCTAGTGGACATATGATGAAGCTCTTTGTATGAGAACTACTTCTTTTATTAATAAAGAGAACTAAATTTTGTTGGAGGAAGGACTGTACGAGTTTGCAAATGGATTATGTGGATTGCTGAATGTTGAACTATTTTTGGTTTATCCTGTTACATAACTAGGAGATCATTCCAACCTATTGAATTATTTCTGCAGTTTATGAATTATTTTACTTTCTGTTAGAAATATCATGCATATGAATGAGTAATGAATCTATTAATAAAATAGAGCTACCTTTGTTTATCTTTTATGCTATAATTATGTATTATAGAATTTGACAGCTGGCTGTAGAATTCCACTAGCATCATTACAGTACATTACTCAATCAAATATAATATATGCTCCCCTGGGGATAGGTTAGATACGATAAAGATAGATAGGATAATTTAAAATAGATTAGTTGTTTCTTTGCTTCCGTAGAAGTGATTGTGGGGAAAGAGCGGTAAGACGGGAGGTAAGAATCTGCACATCTCTAGTGAGGCTCTGACTCACTAGTCACTTTCATCTAGTCTAGGCACTTGCATTTCATTTTAAAACTAAGAATTACATAAATGGTGGACTGGGCCGCAACTAGTAAAATAGATTTAAAACTCTCTTTTAACTCTACAGTAGTCGGGACGCTAACCAAATGGATTCCCCATTCCAAATAATAAACGATCTAATTGGGAACGATTCTTGGCAGAAATCCCTACTGTCGGTACCTAGAATTTTCGAGGCATCAACAAAATGATAACATCATAATCAGAGCATAAGCATGATAACATCATAACATCATAATAGGAGAATAATCATTATAACATCATAGAATTATAATCAGTATATAATCAGGTCTAACATACCAAAATATAGTTTACTCAGTCTAGCTGAGTCCACATATAATAAGAAAATAAAGTGTAATAAGTTTCACTGAAAAAATGCCTAAGTCAAAATATGGGGCATTACATCATATTTGGTGTTCATCAATTAAAAAAACTACCCAAATCAAATATTAAGAACTAGATCTCAACACAATGATAAGTTTTCTATTATGTGATTTGCAATTTTGAATATTGAGGATCCACTATTTGTTGATGTAATTGTAACTTCGGAATGTATTCACTTGTATTTCTTATGTATTGTAACTCGATGTTTATTCTGGGATGTGTATGTAATATACTTGAGTCATGTCATGCCCCGATGTTTCTATCGAGAGGTTCTATAATGTAAACAAGTCATGTCAAGTCATTGTGGGTAACCCTCCTATTTGTTAAGGGTTAAAGTCCCCGCAGTTCCAGGGCACTAGGGTTATTAGACTCACCTAGTGAATCCGGCCCTAGTAGGGTTTAGTCAAGTTAGGAATTAGTATAAATAGAGATCTATCCTCTCTATGTATCACACACTCACTCACACTCAGTTGTATCGCATAGCTGAGGAAGAAGAAGACACTGGGGCAAGGAATAAAGAGGTTACTACTGTCGGGAGATCATCTTACTATTTTGGGGTTTTACTTTTGGTGTTGATTCTATCTCCGAGGAAGTTGTGGGGTTTTCTCCATTAATGTTTTCCGTGAGGAAAAACACTTTTTTCATTGTCTCTTGTGTTTTATTAATGTGATTTTTAT
The DNA here is from genome assembly GCA_001517045.1 of Pseudotsuga menziesii. Classification (NCBI taxonomy): domain Eukaryota; kingdom Viridiplantae; phylum Streptophyta; class Pinopsida; order Pinales; family Pinaceae; genus Pseudotsuga; species Pseudotsuga menziesii. Next base: position 237,423 of record LPNX010465800.1, on the reverse strand, counting down.
TCTCTCAGTTAAAGATCCTAATATAATGATAGCTTAATGTTAAAAATATAACATGGTATCAGAGCTAACCTGAGAAGAAGACACTATGCAGCTGCGGGAACTAGGGATTTCTACTTTGTGGATCTCTCTCCATATATTTTTAGTGAGAGAAGGATGGAATAACTCTCCTCCCTAGGGTGCATCTTTCTGTCGAAGGAGAATCCAATTTTGAGGTTTTTCAGTTTTGGACTCGACACTGCTGCTAGAAATTAGGGCTTTCCATAGAAGTGGAATTTTTTCAGTGAGCCTAGGCCTGGATTGATCTCCTCCTCAAAATCAAAGTTTCGAGATCAAGATCAAAGAATTTTTTTGGACAGAACTCCAAAAAAGAAAAACCCTAATCTGCTCCTGAACCAACACTGCAGAATTCGACCTCCAAATCCAGATCCGACATCTTAACCTAGTAAGATCTAAATCTTTTGTATTTCCATTTGAGGTTCTCATATAATATCTCTCATCATACCAAGCTTGATTAAAATCTTGAAGGAGTTGATAGCTTCCGAGCGTGGAAGTATAGGATCTCCCTGGTCCTAGAAGAAAATGAGTTGGACTCCTATATCAGTGAGGAGGTTCTAGTTCCAAAGGGAGATGAGGCTAAGGCCTTACATAAGAAGAAGTTGGTTATGGAAAAGAGGATTATTGCTGATTCAATCAAAGATCACCTCATACCACAGGTTTCCTCCCTAAAGACACCTAAAGCTATGCTTGATGCCCTAACCAAATTGTTTGAAGGGAAGAACATAAACCGAAAGATGACTATGAGAAACCAAGCAAAGAATGTAAAGATACAGAATGAAGAGACCATATAGTCTTACTTTACAAGAGTCTCTCAAATCAAGGAACAACTAGAAGCGGTATAAGAAGAAGTGGAGAATGTAGAGATTATAATGACCACCTTGAATGGTCTCCCTAAATCATGGGACTCCTTCATTCAAGGAATTTGTGCCAAGAAGAAGTTAGTCAAGTTCACCAGACTATGGGAAGAATTCTCTCAAGAAGAAGCTTGAATAGAAGCTTGAGAAGAAAACATGGGAAGTGAAGATCAAGCTCTCATAGTACACTCTAAGAAAACTAGAAGAAGTTCTCATCACCCCAGAGGTAAGTCCTTTCATAAAGATAATACTAGAAAATATTTGTCAAGAATAATATGTTATACATGTGACAAGAAAGGACACTATGCTAGAGAATGTCCTAGAAACAAAAATGTCTCTCACAAGAATAAGGGAAACAAGAGAAGACATCATTCTCATGCTGCAGAGGATGATGAACCTTCAACAAAGAGAATCGGATATGGAAGTGAAGATTCTTCAAGTGATGAAGAATATGTTTTGATTTCTGTTCTCATGGGAAACATTACTCATGGAAGCAATGATTGGATTATAGACATTGGGGCTTCCAAACATATGATAGGATTCAAGGAATCCTTTGTGAAACTATCAAAACATGAATCACCACACAAGGTGAAACTTGGAGATGACTACCAGCATCCAATAAAAGGTAGTGGGGAATCCTCCTATAAGCTAGACTCTAGAAAGTCTATGACAATGAAAGAAGTATTGTTTGTACCAAGACTAAAGAAGAACCTCCTATCCATATCTGCATTAGATGCAAAAGGAATGAGGGTTTCATTTATAGATGGTCAAGTCATCATGTGGCCAAAATGAAAGACCGTTGATGATGCAGTAGTGATCGAGGAACAAGAAGAAGGATTGTACAAATTGAAGGGCCATCAAGAACAAGCCTTGGTCCATGGTAGAGTAGAGCCAAATGAACTTTGGAATAGAAGGCTTGCACATGTGCATTACAGAGCACTACCACTTGCAAGCAAAGTTGTTGAAGGTCTTCCATAAATTCAAGCAAAACATGATGGGTTCTGCAAAGGATGTGCAAAAGGAAAGAAAACAAAGAAGGCATTTCCAAGTAGTGAGAGCAAAGCAAAAGGAATCTTGGAAATCATCCACTCCAATGTATGCGGTCCAATGTCATCAATTTCACTAAGAGGGTATGTATACTATGTTTTTTTTATTGATGAATTTTCTAGGAAGACATGGATTTACTTCATGAAGAACAAAAATGAAGTATTTAGCAAGTTCAAGGAATTCAAAGCCTTGATCGAGAATAACACGGAAAATAAGATCAAGACCTTTCGATCAGATAATGGTGGAGAATTCATATCAAATGAATTCAAAGAGTTACGTAAAGACTCAGGGATTAAGAGGGAGTTTTCCACTCCATATAATCCACAACAAAATGGGATTGCAAAAAGGAAGAATAGAACTATCATGGAAGATGCAATAATAATGCTTCATGATTAAGATCTTCCTATCCATCTATGGGTAGAAGCTACCAAAACAACGGTGTATGTATAGAACCGTACTCCACACAGAGTACTCGAGAACAAGACACCTGAAGAAGTATTTTCCGGCAAGAAAGAAGAAGTCATCTATCTCAGAATATTCAGTTATCCAGTGTACATACACATTCCAAAAGAAAAAAAGACTAAATTAGATCCTTCAGGAAAGAAGGGTATATTTGTGGGAAACTCTAAAAGTTTCAAAGCTTATAGAATATACTTCCTAGGATTCAAGAAGATCGACATCAGCAGGGATGCGACATTTGATGAAGAATAAACTTACAACAAATCCATAAAGAGACCTGCTAAAGAACTTGAAGATGCAAAAGTACCTAGAATTCATGATACAACCATGAATGAAGAAGCTCAAGAAGAAGATCGAGAATTTGAAGAACTTGAAGAACCTGTAGATCCACCTCAGGAGAAGAATCCTCATAAGAGGAAACCTATTTGGGTATGAGAAGTTATCCAAGGTGTGGAAAGATATGGGGATCCATAAGAGAATCATAGAGAAAGAAAGAGGACCAGATCCTGCACCGGATATGTAGCTTTATTATGTGAGTTCATCGATAAAGAACCTTCCAATTATGAAGAAGAGGCAGAACAGAAAATATGGAAGGATGCTATGATCGAAGAGTATCAATAAATCCTGAAGAATGATGTTTGGGATGTTGTCCCAAGACCAGAAGGGAAGTTTGTTGTAACTTCCAAATGGATATACAAGATCAAGCACGTTGCAAATGGTAGCATAGAAAAATATAAAGCAAGATTTGTTGCTCATGGTTTCTCCCTGAAAGAAGGAATAGATTATGAAGAAACTTTTGCACCTGTAGCTAGATACACTTACATCAGATTAGTACTTGCTATGGCTACAGTGATGAAATGGAAGATACACCGAATGGATCTCAAGACTACTTTCTTGAATGGTGTAGTAGAAGAAGAAGTGTATGTGGAGCAGCCACTCGGTTTTGAGACACATAACAGGGAGTCTCATGTATGTATATTGAAGTAATACTTGTATGGTTTGAAACAGGCACCCAGGACATGGTACAGTAGAATTGATAGCTTTCTATCTAGTTTGGGCTTTACCAAGAGTAAATAAAATTCCAACCTTTAATACAAGGTTGAAGATGGCAACCAAGTGATGCTCCTACTGTATGTAGATGAAATGTTTGTAACAGGTATGGATGGGATGATTGCTAATACGAAGAGGAATCTTGCTACCGAGTTTGAAATGAAGGACTTGGGTATGATGCATTATTTTCTAGGCATAGAGGTGTGGCAGAATGCGGATGGAATCTCCCTTGGACAAGGGAAGTATGCAGTATATATTCTGAAGAGGTTTTGGGATGATGGACTGCAAGGCCATGACCACACCTATGGCATCAAACTTGAAGCTATTGAGTGATGCTTCATCAGAAGCAGTTGATGCTACGATGTATTGTTAGATGATTGGGTCCTTGATGTACCTGACGAACACAAGACCAGATATTTACTTTGCTGTGAACACCTTGAGCCAGTTCCTGACAGATTCAAGACATGTTCACTTGATTGCTGCAAAGTATATTATGAGGTACCTGAGGGGTATAGTCAATTATGGGCTCAAGTATGAGGTGAATCAGAAGATTAACCTGGAGGGTTATGTTGATTCAGATTGGGCAGGCAGTGCCATCGATAGGAAGAGCACTTCAGGGTGTTGCTTTAGTATGGGATCAGGTGTGATATTTTGGTTTAGCAGGAAGCAATCTTGTGTGGCACTGAGTACAGCTGAAGCAGAGTATGTTGTAGCTTGTTCAGCTAGTTGTGAGGCAGTATGGCTAAGGAAGCTACTGTCTTATTTATTTGATCTCCAGTTGGATGCTACTTGTATATATTGTGAAAACCATAGTTGTGTGAATTTGTCAGAGAACCTGGTGTTCCATGACAAGTTTAAGCATATCGAGATCAAGTATCACTATATTAGCAATATGGTGCAGAGGGGAGTAGTGAAGCTCCAGTATGTTGCGATGAACGAACAGATAGCTGATGTGTTGACGAAGCCATTAGATAGAGTGAAGTTTGAGTACTTCAGAGAGAAGCTTGGTGTTCTCTAGATCAAGGTTCCTTCCAAGGGGAAGTGATGATTCCGTGAGCCATTCTGACATGGTGAGAGGATTGGTTCCTTCCATGGTCAGATATAAGGGCTGAGCCATTCTATCATGGTCAGAGGATTGATTCCTTCCATTTCATATATGACTGCTAAGCCATTCTGATATGACTGTAGGATTGGTTCCTACATGATCAGATATAAGGGCTATTGCCATTCTTTGAATGGAGGTTCCTGGTCAGTTACCAAGAATACTCGGTCTAGGACTAAGGTCCATTCTGATATGACTATGAGATGTGTTCTCACATGATCAGATATGAGTGCATGGCCATTCTGATGTGATTGAGGGATGTGTTCACTTTATCAGATATAAGGGTTGTCTCCATTCTGTCATGGTGAGAGGATTGGTTCCTTCCATGTCAGATGTGAGTGCTTTCCATTCTGACTTAGGCATAGATATAAGGGCTACTGCCATTCTTTGAATGGAGGCACCTGGTTAGTTACCAGGAATCCTCAGTCTGGGACTGAGAGCCATTATGATGTGACTGTGGGATTGGTTCCCACATGATCAGATGTAAGTGCAGATCCTTTCCACATATGATAGTAGGTGTGTCCTATCATGCTGGTGGATGTGAGTGTTGGCCTTTCCACAGATGATAGTAGGTGTGTCCTATCATGTTGGTGGATGTGAGTGCTGTTCCTTTTCACAGATTGTAGTAGGTGTGTTCTACCATGCTGGTGATTGTAAGTGCTGTGCCTTTCCAAAGATGGTAGTAGGTGTGTCCTACCATGCTGGTGGATGTGAATGCTGTTCCTTTCCACAGATGATAGTAGTTGTGTCTTATCATGCTGGTGGTTGTAAGTGCTGATCCTTTTCACAAATGATAGTAGTTGTGTCCTATCATGCTGATGAATGTGAGTGTTGGGCCTTTCTGATGTGATTATAGGATTGGTTCCTACATGATCATATGTGAGTGCTGGGCGTGCCTTTCTAACATGGTGTTGGATGTGTTCCTCTCATGGTCAGATGCAAGTGATGGGCAAGACATTCTCACTTGGTGTTAGATATAAGCACTGAAGAAGACCTACATGGAGGTTAGGCCTACAACCAACATGAAAAAGGTTGGCTCTATAGAACTTCCTATGAAGATAAGAATCATGAGATAGCAACTGTGATGATTGAGTAATGATGATCTAGCAGTGTTGATATAAATCGAGTGATGATCCATATCCAGTGATGATGTCCACTAATGATCCAGGTCGAGTGATGATCTAGATCTAGTGATGATGATCTAGATGGAGTGATGATCCAAATTCAGTGATGATGTCCAGTGTTGATGATCCATATCAAGTGATGATCCAAATCGAATGATGATGATTCAGATCGAGTGATGATCTAGATCCGATGATGAAGATGAATTGAAGATGACAAGGAAAAAATGATGATCCAGATGATATAGAGAAGAATACTTGTGTTGATAAATTGTGTTGACAGAATACCTTCCTAGTTAAGAGGGAGTGTTGATGTAATTGTAACTTCAGAATGTATTCCCTTGTATTTATTATGTATTGTAACCCAATGTTAATTCTGGGATGTGTTTGTAATGTACTTGAGTCATGTCATGCCCCAATGTTCCTATCAGGAGGTTTTATAATGTAAACAAGTCATGTCAAGTCATTGTGGGTAACACTCCTATTAATTAAGGGTTAAAGTCTTCGTAGTTCCGAGGCACTAGGGTTATTAGACTCACCTACTAAAGTCAGCCCTAGTAGGGTTTAGTCAACTTGGAAATTAGTATAAATAGAGAGCTAACCTCTCTATTTATCACACACTCACTCACACTCAGTTGTAGCGCATAGCTGAAGAAGAAGAAGACACTGGGGAAAGGAAGAAAGAGGTTACTGTTGTCAAGAGATCATCTTACTGTTTTGGGGTTTTACTTTTGGTGCTGATTCTATCTCTAAGGAAGTTGCAGGGTTTTCTCCATTTATGGTTTCCCTGAGGAAAAACATTGTGTTCATTGTCTCTTGTGTTTGACTGTTGTGCTTGTTATTCTCTCAGTTAAAGATCCTAATATAATGCTAGCTTAATGTTAAAAATCTAACACTATCATGTATAAGGGTGGAGTGTAAATTAACATGTACCTAATATGGATTAATATGATTTGATATTCAATGCCAAATCATGATAATCAACCTTAAAACATTACTTAATAGTAAATTAAATAGTACTTGAGATTCAAATTTAAAAAATAAAATGTTTGTTTTTAAGTATTAATTCATAATACATTTTTTCCCCCCAAAAAATATTTTCATTAATTAAACAAAAATACATTCTTTAGTACCATACAACAAGAGATTATAAAAAATAATAGCATCACATAATTTAATAGGCCTTTCAACCATCAAATTCTAATGCTATGGATTATTTCATGGAACCGTCGAGGCTTTCCATGGTACAAAGGCCCCAAGCTAAGTTGGATCTAGAATGAAGTTGATATTATATTGTTAGTTGAAACTTTGGAGCACGAAGAATAGAAGGTCCCTAACATAGATGGCTTTTTTCTATGGTAAACCTAGAACAATCAATCCTATCGTAGAGGCATTGGGGGTATAGCTTGTTACAGCAGGAATAATAACTCCCCCCATGCTAGGATTTATAAAAAAGACCCTTGCAACCAATATGTTTGGACAGAGGGAAAAATATTACGGTATCTCTTTGAATCCTAAGAAATGAATATTCATAGTATTAGAGGGAAACCTATTGGGTCATATTATTTTGAAAAAGGGAATCACCATAGACCCGGAGATAATAGAATCCATATCTCGTATTCCCTTGCCCCACAATAAAAAAAAGGTATGCAATCATTTATGGGTACTATAAATTTTGTTTGAAGGTTTGTTCCTGATTTTGCACAGATAGTAAAACCTTTTCAACAAATGGTAAAGCAAAGTGTACAATTTAAATGGACTGACACAGAGAAGGGTTCCTTTAATAACATCAAATCAGCAATAGCTCACGCACTTTCTCTTAAAAGTACTGATTTTGGAAAGGATTTCATCCTGTACACTTTTTCCTTTGATAACTCACTTGCAGCAGTGCTCACACAAAAAGAAGAAAGGGGAGATGAGTACCCCATATCATTTATGAGTACTAGGTCACAAGGTGCTGAATTAAACTACCATGCCATTGACAAACATGCATATGTAGTATTTAAAGCAGTGAAATAATTCAGGAATTACATTCTTAAAAATAGAACCAAGGTAATTGTCCCTCACCTCGATGTAAGTAAGTGTGAAATATGTCAGATAGGCAGTGGGAGACTAGCAGAAGTGACTGGACCATTGCAACTGGTGATTATTTAAGATCCATTCAAACAATGGGGTATTGACATCATCGAAGAAATTAATTGCAATTCTTCATTACAACACAAACACATCCTCATGACTAATGACTAATTCATGAGATGGGTCAAATAAGTTTCATAATGCAAAGTGAACGAGGACGGAGTCATCAAATTCCTCCAAGAAAATATCATGACCAGGTTTGGGGTTCCAATTTCACTAATCTTTGATAATGCATCTTATTTTTCATCAATTAATCTTACTGAATTTGCTAGTGAAAAAGGAATCAAGTTACACTATCCTACAAATTATTATCCACAAGGTAATGGGTTAGATAAATCAAATAATAAACACCTTATCAGAATTTTAAAGAAAACTACTATAGAAAATTAGAGAGGTTGGCATATAACTCTTCCCAATGCTTTATGGGAAGATAGGGTCACCCCCAAGAATTCTTTAAGTGTGTCTCATTACACTCTAGTATATGGGAAAGAGGCTATCCTACCCGAAAAATTTTTACTCCCATGTTATCAGTTAGCCCAAGATTCACGAGGATCTGGTAGCGAAGTTTTACAAGCTCGAAATAATACATTTTGCTGAAAATTGAAGAGTCTAGGCTCAAATCCAAAGAGAGATTTAAGCACCAACAAGATATTGTCAAAAGGTGGTTTGATAAACATAAATCCTGGAAGGGAAGTTTTGAAGTTGGATACTTGGTTCTAAAGTGGGATCACACGCATAATGAAAAGGTAAAGCATACAAAGTTTCAACACCTATGGGTTGACCCATTTCAGATTGTTGAAAAGTTAGGACCCTCAACTTATAAGTTACAGGATTTATAGGGTTGGTAGGAGAATCTACCTATTAATGGTCTGGTTCTCAAACCTTATTTCACCTAGTAGCTTAGAATTCCTTTGTACATAAATAAACCTTGTTCATTTGCATTTATGATTTCTTTTAATATTTTTTGCTTGTTTTCTTTATGCTATTTTACTTTTGTTTCTTTTGTTTAATCTTTGCTTTCTTTCAATGATTTTCTTAGGCTATTTTTCAGAATAATCCAGCTCAATATTTGGTGCTTCAGGACATTGGAATCTGGAAAAAATGCTAATATTTTAATCCAAGAACTGTTCTTTGGAATTTATCTATACAATTTTTTTATCAAAACAAGACTCTTTAATCTAATAGGATATTGAAGGGAAGTTATTTAAAGGACACATTGAAGTCCTACTTTAAACCCTGTAAAATAACTAAGGTAGATGAGGTCGAGAATACTATTTTTGGGTTCCATCCACTTTCACACTAATATATATCATAGGAAGATCACCACAAAAGACCCATAGAAAGGAAACAAAACGAACAGGTGTATGGTATTCAAAATAATCCCATGCCACGAAATGAAAAGACAAAAGGCTTAATATAAAGAGTCAAAATTCCAAAATAGAAAAATTGTATCAAGAAGATGTGTTGAAGAATTAATTTAGTAAAATCAAAGGATTGCTCAAAAGGATATTCTCTGTCCGTGAGTTGAAGCTAATCATCACTCACATAAAAGGACATTATGAATGGAAGAATCTAAATCAAATCTCAATATCCAAAAAAGAAATCAAGGAAGACTCGAAGGGAAAAATTCCTAAGCATCAAAAGAATGCAAAAGGAATGGGAATGAGGAAAAAAATAATGCACCTATCTAACTCTGTTACGATCATGTAGTGTCATAGTTGAAAGAAACCAAATACAGAGGTAAAAAATGAATCTCACATTTTGGCCCAAAAGGAGCTATCGAGACTTTTAAATCCTGGTTAACATACCCCAAGGGCCTTCAATCAATGGGATGTTCTAAATCTTACATTCTTGGAGAAGTCTAGACTTTTAAATAATCTTGAAAATTACTGGGATGAGTTACTCTAATGAAAGGCCATAAAGCAGTTTTTGTTTTGAAAGATAGTTTTCTCAGAGATCTGTGCTCACTAGTCAGTCACCAATTGTTGTTGCTGCAACCACTACCCCAAAAAATTTGATGATTTTAGGTCCCCCATTGCAATTTTAGCTTTTGACCTTTCCGAGATTAATTTTGCTCTTTAAACAATTTTGCTTTCTATGACTTAAACTTTTTATTCTAAGCGAGTTTGAGGATTTTTTTGCACCAAGTGAAAACTCACTTTTTTCCCGATGTGTCGAAAGAAATTTTGGATTTTTTCCCACATGACAGAAAAAATTGGACTTTTAATCCGATTTTTTCCAGCAGTTTTTCCCATAGTTTAAGCTCGGTTAGAAATTGTTTATTTTTTAGCCGACAGTTGCGGTTTGATTTAAGTTTTGGAGCCAACTAGTTTCGAATGGTTCCATCTGTTGAAGCCAAGGGTTTTTTTCATCAAGTCAGCTGATGGTTGCAGATAAACTTACCATTTATAGCCGACATGATCAGATCAAACTTAGTTTCACTACCGATCAGAGTTTGTTTTATGATTCAGCCGAAGAATTTTTCGTCAGACGTTCCCAACAATTTTTTCAGATGGTGTCGGTTATAATTTGAATAAGTTTATGAAGAAAGCGGCAAAGCCTATAACTTGTATCCAACCTTGTGTTGCCGAAATCATTGGATGAACCGTGCTGATGTAGTTTGCAGTTGGTTTTTTTATGAGGAAATCTGATAATTGTGATAAAGTTACATTTTTTGGAGTCGACACGGCTAGAGGATGTTTGCTTAACCTCACTGATATGGGGACGTGCCGACAAGTTTTAGTTTTAGGTGCCAAATGGTGTTTCTCCCATGCGATGTAAATTCCCCAGCAACCGTATGTAATGCATGTTTGTTGTTTTTTCTATATATGGTTCACAAGGTTTTGTTTAATGGGCTATCAGTCTGTTTCAAGAACATTCCAACTATTGATTTCTTGTTGAAGCCCTTGATTGTCTTCACCAACTTGATGCCCTTTTAGCATTTTCCAAGTAGGTCTCCACCTTTATCTTTTAACTGTTTGGTAAACGGAGTTTGTTAAAATCACATTGTGGAATTTTATATGTTTAGGGGGTTAGGTTTTGTTTTTTCTACCTCTACCATGGTTTAAAAGCTTTTCCCCAACATATGGCCTTCATTTGTTTTGAGCTAGCTGACCCTTGTGGTTTTTTCCTCGAACCGGTTGAGTTCAAATCCCTGGTCGCTCTATTTATTTTGACCTAGTTGTAGACCCATCATGGTTTTCCACGTGCTCCAATCCATTGTTGTCTCTACCACTCATACCCCGGCCATGGATAAATCAGACCCCTGGTGTGTTAATGATGAGACTAAGAAAGGTTGTGTTTTTCTCCAACCTCTACTCAACTGGTTCATTTTCGTCTGTGGTGATAAGGGATTAGCAAGGTCCCTAGCTCAAAGGGTTGTCATCGGCTTTTGAGTTTAGGCCTAGGGTTTCTGTCAAGAAGCATTTGTTCCCTTTGTGGTTGTCGCCATGGTTTTAGAAGTTTCAAGGAAGACCTAGGCTTATTTGAGTTTCCTCCATTTCTTGAGAATTGTTTCTCACGGTTGATAACGTTAGAGAAAAAGGGTTCTGTTCTACGTAATATTTTGAACCAGTTTTTTATGTTTCTTAGATGATTATTTAAAGACCACGTTTGAGCTAGTATTCCCCATCTTGGTCTAACCTTGCCCTAAGTTTGGTGTCTGGCGATATACGGAGTCTCTCTGCATCACAGGCTCGTTTTGTGAAGGCTAAAGATGATTCGACAAAATATATATTTTATATTCTCCATGGGTGTAATCTTGTGTGGAAAGGAAAATGATTTGTTGGCTAAGCTTTTTTGTACATCTTACAATTTTACAGTAGTTTTTCATTTTTGTATTTACAAGAATGCATGGGTTTAACCGCAGGGACACTCAACTATGTTTTGATGTGGTTTTGTAACAGCCTCAGTCCTCACTCAACACTATGCCAAAGAAAGAAAAGAATAAATCCAAGGTTGTTGAAGATGAGTCATATTTGGAAATCATTCCTAGGATAGAAATAATTTATGAATATTGTTGGAATATAATAAAACCACTCATAAAATAATTAATCATTATTTGATTAATTTCCTACCCAATAGCTTAGATAGTTGGCATCCACTTGCACCTTAGATTCAACACTTCCCATCTATATCCTAGGAATGATTTATTTCTGATTCTGGCTTGATCTTGACCACTTTATGGCCATCCAGAATTGGTAACTGTGCTTTATAGTAGAATCTTCTTTTCTCTACTTTTTCTGCTTTATCTTGCTTTTCTATGGATAAGATAAAGCTAGTCAACTATGAAACTTGCAGCTTTTGTTGCCAACCCATCCTCCATTATTTTCTCTCCATATTCTAGGATTAGCAAGTATTTCCTTCACTTATCATCACTCACACATGCTATTGCTGATTCGTGAGGTGCTTGGTAGATTGGGAAAGTGCTTTAGTCAACTATGGGGTTTATCATAATTGGTAAGCCTGCTTTATGAGCTAGCTTGAGTTGTCTTCATGCAACTCCTTTTTCCTTTATAAGGATGTATTACCTATGTAATAATATCAATTATCATTTATTGATCATTCATTAATGTGTGTTCATTAATTCTTCTTCTTTTGTCCTTATGGTAATTCTCTACAATTCTTTGTGAGGTTAACTGTGTGCCTAGATCCTTAGCCAGTTTATGAAATTCCTTATGCCATCAAGGCTTTAGAATTTCTACATGGTATCAGAGCTAAGGTTATCAAAGTTCAAGTTCTACATGCTATTAGAGCTGAGGATATCAAAGCTCTACTTGATATCAGATCTTTGAGAGTCCATTAATTAATCCTTTTTTTTCATATTTGCAGGTTTATTTTGCAGGTTCAACTTCGAATGGATTCAAGAGTATCAGTTCCTCTTGTTTCTCCATTCACAAGCTATTCAGAGTGGAAACTGAAGATGATTTCATATCTAAAGAGACAATGTCACATACCCCAATTTTTTAAAATAATGTTAATTGTTTTAATTTGATTTCCTAAAACATTATGTTAAATTTAATGCTAAGTAGGAACTGATGACTCAGCAGAGTCAAAAGAAGTGGAATGTCATTCTAAATATTTTATTATTAATAAATAAAAAGTGGAGACAACAGCTTGGGAGAGCTGTTAATAAGAGTGTTACTGGTCAAACTGGTGGAAGGAACTAGGTGGAGAGCAAAAGACAAGTGGCAGCATCCTCAAACACTTCCTATGTTGCAGGTGGCAACTTCCCTACATTTGGGGTCATGATCCCCCAAGAAAGTGGGATCAGAGCAGGTGGCTCAATAAATGACAACTAACCCAAAAAGACCCAGGCAATCTTTTAAAAGTACCCAATGAATAGAGCTGAGGCTGCTCAGATATTTCCAGGAGAAAAATCATTCAGGAGGAATGCACTTTAGGGAATTCATTGGGGAAAAGGGAAAATTGTAAGGAAGGTGTTTTGAGAGATTATCTGCAGTAACTTGGCCTAATAAAGCTTGCTAGCTGAGAGAATTTACTGATAAGTTCAGAATTGGTATTGAGTCTGAAGACTGGTACTTGGTTATTGATGCACCTAGTTCCAGCCAGGGAGTCCAGAGCAAGCTCGGGGGTCTTGAGGAGTCGTTGTTTGAGCACTCTCCAGGAATTGGTAGGGAGGAATGGCCTCCCATTGCTGTTGTCATCCAAGCTCTCAGAACAGGTTCTGTCATTATTTAATTTTTGTGTTATTATCTGTGTATGATTGAATGTTGCAGTGTAGCTTATGATGTAAATACTTAGATGGTTTAGTAATGAAATTGTTCTTAGTTTGTTTAGAAATAGAATCATTTGATGAGAAACAAAACCCTACCTGTGTATTTCCTCATCTAGAGTGATCCAGACCGTACTCCAGCACAGGTGGAGAAATTATAAATAAAGATAGTATGACGAAAATGTAGAATAAAAAGTTAGTGGAATTATAGAATATTTCCTTTTATTTTGTTATCAGAAGAAATATCTTTTATATCAGAAGTAGTATTAAACTTGGACTGAAACTGTTAGTTTATTAGAAGCAGAGCAAGAAGCTATATTGTTTACTAATAGTAGTATATGTGGGTAGATAAAACACTTTTCGATACAGCATTTCCCTTCAGTAATTTTATGGCTTATTTGAATTCAAGAAAGGGGTATACTAGTTACGCTGGAGTAGGACAAGACTAGATAAAAATGCTGTTTAATTTTACAGTTTATCTCTTTCAGTTTAGGATAATTTAAATACTATATGTCTAACAACAAACTAAAAGTCAGAATAGTTAAATATTGATTTAATTCTACTGTCAAACCAAGCTGGTTTTGGATTTTATGTATGATTAGTAATGTAACTAATTCATTCATTATGTTTTTTTTTTCTTTCTAACTAAGCTCAAATAATATCTAGAGCTATTCATCTATCTTCCATAAAGTTTGAATGAATATTATAATATATTTATGACATAGGTCATAGATAGTTTATTAATTGTTATACTTTATATATACTAACATCATAACATAACAAGATAAATAAATACTAAGAGAACTTTTATAAAGTATTTAGCATAGATGGGATAAGGAATAAACAACAGAATACTGCCTCTCTATACATTTACAAATAAACCAAGTATAAATAACAATAGGAGCAATAGTGCTTACTGGTAAGATAAAATTCTTACAGAATACTTTCTTTTTATATACTTTATATGGACTAAGTATGCAGGTAATATACGAAATATAGGAACACTATTATTTAATTAAAGTATTGTTCTTATCTCATTATTGTAAACCTGAAATAAAATGTAAATTCTGTTCTCAAATATTAACTGACAGTTACATAAGAATTTCATTAAAAACATAAAGACCTTATATTTTGAAGAGTATAAAATATATAACAACATTTACAATTCTTTCAATAATAAAGTAAATCAATATATTAACAATGTACAGAAAACCCTAATAGTTAATAATTTAAATAAATAATTTACAGAGAGTAAATTAAATATATTAGATTACGGGAATCTAAGTAACAAAACTTAAATATGCTCATTATGCCGAGCTTAAAAAATATATTTTATAACACAAGTAAAACAAATAAATTTCAGTACTGTACTGTAAACAAAGAGATATTTTCAAAAGAGACTGTATAGACAGCTTTATATCATGGAGTTAGGGTAAAAACCCTATATTACCAAAATTACATCAGAACTATGAAATCGAGGGTTTAAGCTCTTTTCCAAATTTGCCTATCGGCCGTAACAAAATCCACAGAGTAAGGCTTTTGCAGCCTCTTCATTATTTATATATGTACACAGTAATAATAAACAAAACCAAAAATTACAGTCTCGGCCTAAGACGTATCCCCCTTAACAAGCGAAGGGTTTAACTTTTTAAAACAAAAAGCAAATGGGTCAAATCCATTGGAACCCAAAACTGCAAGGGTTGCAGGCCACGAAGAACAACCCACAACTGTCCCATAAGGGACCAAACAAGGAGGGTTTTCCATGGAAATCCATGGCTTACTATGAACCATCCAGTCGCCACGGTCCTGCACCAACTACGTCGAGGAGGACAGGTCAACCCTATAAATAAAAAAGAGCAAAAATATTAAAAACCTTGTAACGAAATAAATGACTATTTAAGTAAGCAGTTCTGGAAAGATAACAAATGAGTTAAACTATGTATCTTGCCTCAGATATTAACTGAAACACGACCACCCATGAGCAGAAGAATGGCTATCAGTGCAAGGAGAAGCACACCTTTCATCTGCTGCGAAAAGGGAGTTATTCACCCAACAAACAACCTACAACAACGGAGAACAGAAATGGAAATCCTAGAAAGTAAATGTGCTTGGGTCGTCACTCCTTTCCAGTCAAGACACTACTCTGTAGTAAAAACCCTACGTACAGCAACTATGAAATGCAAGGCCACTACTCTCAATACCAGGCCAAGGAGGAAGAAAGACCCCTTTATAGTCGCAAGCTCAGAATGGAGCTAGCATCAAAGGTAAAACCATGGAGAAAGTATCACAACCTAGAACCAAGTAACAAACAGTTTCATGACAGCACCTTTCCATTAATCATTCAGGACGAACTTACGAGGAAAAACAACAAGCAAGGAGACCACCGAAATCAAGGGAAATAGACATTGCAGACAAGCATGGTAGCAGAGTGGCCAGAGGGCCCGAAGGCGGCGAAGAGAATCCCAAGCTAGGGTTCTAGGTTTCCTTATAACCTTACGACGCTTGGCCACGATAATGCCACGTCTCCAGGTAAATTATTTTACATGCAGTGGGTATTTTCCAATGTTCTTGATGAGAAATCACCAGAGGCGATGATACAGATCATTCATGCTGATTACGAAGGTTCCACTATAGTTCTTCACTCCAAAGTCAACCTATATTTACATTGCATGAGAACAAAAAAATTATTACGATATAAACTATATTAAAAGCTTATCAACGACGTGGAGCAATTACGAACCAATAATTTACATTATGATATACCATCGATTACACAACATAAATCAAGATTTATCCTTATGTTTATCATAGGCGTAGTCAACACTACGACCTAGTACATTATAACATATTATCTTTTCACTTAATGATCTTTAGATCAAAAGATTATACCCTCATAATATAATAAGAGAGTTCTATAAGTTAGGTATGGTGAATACTATTCTAGTAGACATTTATTTGGGTAATCAAAAGCATATAATCTAGCAAAAGTAATAAGTTTATGACATAGCATATTCTACAAGCTTGGGATGTATGAAATAAAAGGTTATAAGACTTTAAGGTTAGACCATAAACCTTTCATGGACACGGTCTTTACCATGACCCTTCTAGGACGGACTGCTGTTTTTCCTCATATTGTGAATGCGTTTTCTGTTGTGTTTGGGGACTATTGTAATTCACCGGGGATTCGTTTTGGCCACGATAGGGCCAAGAACGACTCAGGAGTCATTTTCCCTGTTAAGCTATAACAACTGATTGATTGCATGCGTGCAATGGTTGGTCTTCGGACTGTATTGGGAGCAGGGATGGGGGCTTGGTTTACTTGATAAACTTGGTGTGTTGAATACCACACAGATAGATCTAGAGGGATAGCTTTCTTCTCCACAACCCCTGAATAGCACTGGAAGGGAATGCAGTGCTTGAGGGACTATGTAGCAGAGAAGGGACTAATTCCTTGTGTTGGGTGTATGTGGGTGTTTTAGAAGCCAGGCTAGTTTTGGTGTAGGTGTTCTTAGCTCTGTAATGAGCTCACCAGCTTAGCATTTAGCCTTTCCCAACTCCTGGATGGCCTGATAAACTTGACCATGTTGGCTTGGTTGTCTTGATGCTGGCCTGATAAACCCAGCTGTGTTGGCTTGGCTGTGTTTTGTGTAGCCTTGGCTATGTGTAAGTATGCTTGTTCCCTTATCCCTTGAAGAATCATGCCCAGCTCGGGGGTGGCAGCACTACTGAGAGATTAAGGAGCACGCTGGCCTATGGTTGGGTGGAACGTTGTAGCGACGTAGCTGGTTGCGAAACGAGATCTTCATAAGATAAGTAATCTTGTCCATTTTTACTTCTGCAACCATATTCACTGTTAATTATTATGATGAACATGTTGAATGAATGCTTGAATGATTGAATGTTTCTTCCACTATGTATGATAAACAATTGCATTTGTGCATGTTCTACTTCAATGCATTTTCTTTCAGCATTTCAGCATGTTATTTTATTCATGCACATGCTCATCGGGCTGGTAGCTCGAATGGTTAATGCCATGGTCACATCCTCTTTGCCGGTCGGAGGGATGGGGACGTGACAAGAACTCCCAAGGATTTCCAGGTAGGTGAGCATGTATTTATAAAGGTAAGGTCAAAGAGAAGCTCTATAAGACTGGGGAGTTGTGCAAAGTTAGCACCACGATACTGTGGTCCATTTGAAATTTTATCTAGAATTGGTCAAGTTGCTTACCAACTAGCATTACCACCTAACTTGAAAGTACATAATGTTTTTCATATCTCTGTTTTGAAAAAGTATGTTCATGATGCTACTCATGTGGTTGATTGGAATGTTGTACAGGTGGAACCAGAAGGAGAAATTATGGTGGAACTGGACTGTATCCTCGGGAGGAGGGAAATTACTCTGCAGAACCGCACCATTGGACAGGTGAAGGTGCAATGGAAGCACCTTAGTCCTGAAGAGGCCACCTGGGAACTAGAAAGTAAGATGTGGGAGGCATACCCGAATCTATTCCAGGAGACTGCAGAGGATGAAGAATAAGTAACATTGAGGATGATGTTACATTTTAAGGGGGTGTGTATGTCACATACCCCAATTTTGTAAAATAATGTTAATTGTTTTAATTTGATTTCCTAAGACATTATGTTAAATTTAATGCTAAGTAGTAACTGATGACTCAGCAGAGTCAAAACAAGTGGAATGTAATTCTGAATATTTTATTATTAATAAATAAAAAGTGGAGACAACAGCTTGGGAGAGCTCTTAATAAGAGTGTTACTGGTCAAACTGGTGGAAGGAACTAGGTGGAGAGCAAAAGACAAGTGGCAGCATCCTCAAACACTTCCTATGTTGCAAGTGGTAACTTCCCTACATTTGGGGTCATGATCCCCCAAGAAAGTGGGATTAGAGCAGGTGGCTCAATAAATGACAACTAACCCAAAAAGACCTAGGCAATCTTTCAAAATTACCCAATGAATAGAGCTGAGGCTACTCAGATATTTCCAGGAGAAGAATCATTCAGGAGGAATGCACTTCAAGGAATTCATTAGGGAAAAGGGAAAACTGTAAGGAAGGTGTTTTGAGAGATTATCTGCAGTAACTTTGTCTGATATAGCTTTCTAGCTGAGAGAATTTACTGATAAGTTCAGAATTGGTATTGAGTCTGAAGACTGGTACTTGATTATTGCTGCACCTAGTTCCAGCCAGGGAGACCAGAGCAAGCTTGGGTGTCCTGAGGAGTCGTTGTTTGAGCGCTCTCTAGGAATTGGTAGGGAGGAATGGCCTCCCATTGCTGTTGTCGTCCAAACTCTCAGAACAGGTTCTGTCATTATTTAATTTTTGTGTTATTATCTGTGTATGATTGAATGTTGCAGTGTAGCTTATGATGTAAATACTTAGATGGTTTAGTAATGAAATTGTTCTTAGTTTGTTTAGAAATCGAATCATTTGGTGAGAAACAAAACCCTACCTGTGTATTTCCTCATCTGGAGTGATCCAGACCATACTCCAACACAGGTGGATAAATTATAAATAAAGCTCGGTTTAAGCAGTTTAAAATTGGACTTTTAATCCGATTTTTTCCAGCAGTTTTTCCCATAGTTTAAGCTCGGTTAGAAATTGTTTATTTTTTAGCCGACAGTTGCGGTTTGATTTAAGTTTTGGAGCCAACTAGTTTCGAATGGTTCCATCTGTTGAAGCCAAGGTTTTTTTTCATCAATTCAGCTGATGGTTGCAGATAAAGTTACCATTTATAGCCGACATGATCAGATCAAACTTAGTTTCACTACCGATCAGAGTTTGTTTTATGAGTCAGTCGAAGAATTTTTCGTCAGACGTTCCCAACAATGTTTTCAGATGATGTCGGTTATAATTTGAATAAGTTTATGAAGAAAGCGGCAAAGTCTATAACTTGTATCCAACCTTGTGTTGCCGAAATCATTGGATGAACCGTGCTGATGTAGTTTGCAGTTGGTTTTTTTATGAGGAAATCTGATAATTGTGATAAAGTTACATTTTTTGGAGTCGACACGGCTAGAGGATGTTTGCTTAACCTCACTGATATGGGGACGTGCCGACAAGTTTTAGTTTTAGGTGCCAAATGGTGTTTCTCCCATGCGATGTAAATGCCCCAGCAACCGTATGTAATGCATGTTTGTTGTTTTTTCTATATATGGTTCACAAGGTTTTGTTTAATGGGCTATCAGTCTGTTTCAAGAACATTCCAACTATTGATTTCTTGTTGAAGCCCTTGATTGTCTTCACCAACTTGATGCCCTTTTAGCATTTTCCAAGTAGGTCTCCACCTTTATCTTTTAACTGTTTGGTAAACGGAGTTTGTTAAAATCACATTGTGGAATTTTATATGTTTACGGGGTTAGGTTTTGTTTTTTCTACCTCTACCATGGTTTAAAAGATTTTCCCCAACATATGGCCTTCATTTGTTTTGAGCTAGCTGACCCTTGTGGTTTTTTCCTCGAACCGGTTGAGTTCAAATCCCTGGTCGCTCTATTTATTTTGACCTAGTTGTAGACCCATCATGGTTTTCCACGTTCTCCAATCCATTTTTGTCTCTACCACTCATACCCCGGCCATGGATAAATCAGACCCCTGGTGTGTTAATGATGAGACTAAGGAGGGTTGTGTTTTTCTCCAACCTCTACTCAACTGGTTCATTTTCGTCTGTGGTGATAAGGGATTAGCAAGGTCCCTAGCTCAGAGGGTTGTCATCGGCTTTTGAGTTTAGGCCTAGGGTTTCTGTCAAGAAGCATTTGTTCCCTTTGTGGTTGTCGCCATGGTTTTAGAAGTTTCAAGGAAGACCTAGGCTTATTTGAGTTTCCTCCGTTTCTTGAGAATTGTTTCTCACGGTTGATAACGTTAGAGAAAAAGGGTTCTGTTCTACGTAATATTTTGAACCAGTTTTTGATGTTTCTTAGATGATTATTTAAAGACCACGTTTGAGCTAGTATTCCCCATCTTGGTCTAACCTTGCCCTAAGTTTGGTGTCTGGCGATATACGGAGTCTCTCTGCATCACAGGCTCGTTTTGTGAAGGCTAAAGATGATTCGACAAAATATATATTTTATATTATCCATGGGTGTAATCTTGTGTTGAAAGGAAAATGATTTGTTGGCTAAGCTTTTTTGTACATCTTACAATTTTACAGTAGTTTTTCATTTTTGTATTTACAAGAATGCATGGGTTTAACCGCAGGGACACTCAACTATGTTTTGATGTGGTTTTGTAACAGCCTCAGTCCTCACTCAACACTATGCCAAAGAAAGAAAAGAATAAATCCAAGGTTGTTGAAGATGAGTCATATTTGGAAATCATTCCTAGGATAGAAATAATTTATGAATATTGTTGGAATATAATAAAACCACTCATAAAATAATTAATCATTATTTGATTAATTTCCTACCCAATAGCTTAGATAGTTGGCATCCACTTGCACCTTAGATTCAACACTTCCCATCTATATCCTAGGAATGATTTATTTCTGATTCTGGCTTGATCTTGACCACTTTATGGCCATCTAGAATTGATAACTGTGCTTTATAGTAGAATCTTCTTTTCTCTACTTTTTCTGCTTTATCTTGCTTTTCTATGGATAAGATAAAGCTAGTCAACTAGGAAACTTGCAGATTTTGTTGCCAAACCATCCTCCATTATTTTCTCTCCATATTCTAGGATTAGGAAGTCTTTCCTTCACTCATCATCACTCAAACATGCTATTGCTGATTCGTGAGGTGCTTGGTATATTGGGAAAGTGCTTTAGTCAACTATGGGGTTTATCATAATTAGTAAGCCTGCTTTATGAGCTAGCTTGAGTTGTCTTCATGCAACTCCTTTTTCCTTTATAAGGATGTATTACCTATGTAATAATATCAATTATCATTTATTGATCATTCATTAATGTGTGTTCATTAATTCTTCTTCTTTTGTCCTTATGCTAATTCTCTACAATTCTCTGTGAGGTTAACTGTGTGCCTAGATCCTTAGCCAGTTTGTGAAATTCCTTATGCCATGAAGGCTTTAGAATTTCTACATGGTATCAGAGCTAAGGTTCTCAAAGTTCAAGTTCTACATGCTATTAGAGCTGAGGATATCAAAGCTCTACTTGATATCAGATCTTTGAGAGTCCATTAATTAATCCTTTTTTTTCATATTTGCAGGTTTATTTTGCAGGTTCAACTTCGAATGGATTCAAGAGTATCAGTTCCTCTTCTTTCTCCATTCACAAGCTATTCAGAGTGGAAACTGAAGATGATTTCATATCTAAAGAGACAATGTCACATACCCCAATTTTTTAAAATAATGTTAATTGTTTTAATTTGATTTCCTAAAACATTATGTTAAATTTAATGCTAAGTAGGAACTGATGACTCAGTAGAGTCAAAAGAAGTGGAATGTAATTCTAAATATTTTATTATTAATAAATAAAAAGTGGAGACAACAGCTTGGGAGAGCTGTTAATAAGAGTGTTACTGGTCAAACTGGTGGAAGGAACTAGATGGAGAGCAAAAGACAAGTGGCAACATCCTCAAACACTTTGTATGTTGCAGGTGGCAACTTCCCTACATTTGGGGTCATGATCCCCCAAGAAAGTGGGATCAGAGCAGGTGGCTCAATAAATGACAACTAACCCAAAAAGACCCAGGCAATCTTTTAAAAGTACCCAATGAATAGAGCTGAGGATGCTCAGATATTTCCAGGAGAAAAATAATTCAGGAGGAATGCACTTTAGGGAATTCTTTGGGGAAAAGGGAAAATTCTAAGGAAGGTGTTTTGAGAGATTATCTGCAGTAACTTGGCCTAATAAAGCTTGCTAGCTGAGAGAATTTACTAATAAGTTCAGAATTGGTATTGAGTCTGAAGACTGGTACTTGATTATTGATGCACCTAGTTCCAGCCAGGGAGTCCAGAGCAAGCTCGGGGGTCCTGAGGAGTCGTTGTTTGAGCACTCTCCAGGAATTGGTAGGGAGGAATGGACTCCCATTGCTGTTGTCATCCAAGCTCTCAGAATAGGTTCTGTCATTATTTAATTTTTGTGTTATTATCTGTGTATGATTGAATGTTGCAGTGTAGCTTATGATGTAAATACTTAGATGGTTTAGTAATGAAATTGTTCTTAGTTTGTTTAGAAATAGAATCATTTGATGAGAAACAAAACCCTACCTGTGTATTTCCTCATCTAGAGTGATCCAGACCGTACTCCAGCACAGGTGGAGAAATTATAAATAAAGATAGTATGATGAAAATGTAGAATAAAAAGTTAGTGGAATTATAGATATTTCCTTTTATTTTGTTATCAGAAGAAATATCTTTTATATCAGAAGTAGTATTAAACTTGGACTGAAACTGTTAGTTTATTAGAAGCAGAGCAAGAAGCTATATTGTTTACTAATAGTAGTATATGTGGGTAGATAAAACAGTTTTCGATACAGCATTTCCCTTCAGTAATTTTATGGCTTATTTGAATTCAAGAAAGGGGTATACTAGTTACGCTGGAGTAGGACAAGACTAGATAAAAATGCTGTTTAATTTTACAGTTTATCTCTTTCAGTTTAGGATAATTTAAATACTATATGTCTAACAACAAACTAAAAGTCAGAATAGTTAAATATTGATTTGATTCTACTGTCAAACCAAGCTGGTTTTGGATTTTATGTATGATTAGTAATGTAACTAATTCATTCATTATGTTTTTTTTTTCTTTCTAACTAAGCTCAAATAATATCTAGAGCTATTCATCTATCTTCCATAAAGTTTGAATGAATATTATAATATATTTATGACATAGGTCATAGATAGTTTATTAATTGTTATACTTTATATATACTAACATCATAACATAACAAGATAAATAAATACTAAGAGAACTTTTATAAAGTATTTAGCATAGATGGGATAAGGAATAAACAACAGAATACTGCCTCTCTATACATTTACAAATAAACCAAGTATAAATAACAATAGGAGCAATAGTGCTTACTGGTAAGATAAAATTCTTACAGAATACTTTCTTTTTATATACTTTATATGGACTAAGTATGCAGGTAATATACGAAATATAGGAACAGTATTATTTAATTAAAGTATTGTTCTTATCTCGTTATTGTAAACCTGAAATAAAATGTAAATTCTGTTCTCAAAGATTAACTGACAGTTACATAAGAATTTCATTAAAAACATAAAGACCTTATATTTTGAAGAGTATAAAATATATAACAACATTTACAATTCTTTCAATAATAAAGTAAATCAATATATTAACAATGTACAGAAAACCCTAATAGTTAATAATTTAAATAAATAATTTACAGAGAGTAAATTAAATATATTAGATTACGGGAATCTAAGTAACAAAACTTAAATATGCTCATTATGCCGAGCTTAAAAAATATATTTTATAACACAAGTAAAACAAATAAATTTCAGTACTGTACTGTAAACAAAGAGATATTTTCAAAAGAGACTATATAGACAGCTTTATATCATGGAGTTAGGGTAAAAACCCTATATTACCAAAATTACATCAGAACTATGAAATCGAGGGTTTAAGCTCTTTTCCAAATTTGCCTATCGGCCGTAACAAAATCCACAGAGTAAGGCTTTTGCAGCCTCTTCATTATTTATATATGTACACAGTAATAATAAACAAAACCAAAAATTACAGTCTCGGCCTAAGACGGATCGCCCTTAACAAGCGAAGGGTTTAACTTTTTAAAACAAACAGCGAATGGGTCAAATCCATTGGAACCCAAAACTGCAAGGGTTGCAGGCCACGAAGAACAACCCACAACTATCCCATAAGGGACCAAACAAGGAGGGTTTTCCATGGAAATCCAGGGCTTACTATGAACCATCCAGTCGCCACGGTCCTGCACCAACTACGTCGAGGAGGACAGGTCAACCCTGTAAATAAAAAAGAGCAAAAATATTAAAAACCTTGTAACGAAATAAATGACTATTTAAGTAAGTAGTTCTGGAAAGATAACAAATGAGTTAAACTATGTATCTTACCTCAGATATTAACTGAAACACGACCACCCATGAGCAGAAGAACGGCTATCAGTGCAAGGAGAAGCACACCTTTCATCTGCTGCGAAAAGGGAGTTATTCACCCAACAAACAACCTACAACAACGGAGAACAGAAATGGCAATCCTATCAAGTAAATGTGCTTGGGTCGTCACTCCTTTCCAGTCAAGACACTACTCTGTAGTAAAAACCCTACGTACAGCAACTATGAGATGCAAGGCCACTACTCTCAGTACCAGGCCAAGGAGGAAGAAAGTCCCCTTTATAGTCGCAAGATTAGAATGGAGCTAGCATCAAAGGTAAAACCATGGAGAAAGTATCACAACCTAGAACCAAGTAACAAACAGTTTCATGACAGCACCTTTCCATTAATCATTCAGGATGAACTTACGAGGAAAAACAACAAGCAAGGAGACCACCGAAATCAAGGGAAAGAGACATTGCAGACAAGCATGGTAGCAGAGTGGCCAGAGGGCCCGAAGGCGGCGAAGAGAATCCCAAGCTAGGGTTCTAGGTTTCCTTATAACCTTACGACGCTTGGCCACGATAATGCCACGTCTCCAGGTAAATTATTTTACATGCAGTGGGTATTTTCCAATGTTCTTGATGAGAAATCACCAGAGGCAATGATACAGATCATTCATGCTGATTACGAAGGTTCCACTATAGTTCTTCACTCCAAAGTCAACCTATATTTACATTGCATGAGAACAAAAAAATTATTACGATATAAACTATATTACAA